>JALGQJ010000001.1:37441889-38001974 GCA_023055345.1 Quercus wislizeni
CTCAAAATTGTTGGCATTAATGGTCTGGCGTCTTATACCTGAATTGTTTTCATTCACAACTGGCCATAGATAATCCTTCAAGGTGCGTGGCTGTGCATTCTGTTCTCCGTTAGCCATGGCTAGTACTTTCTTCTTTCTTTGTGATCTAAAAGTTCTTTCAATCTCTGGATCAAAAGGAATAATGTTTCGAGTTCTAGCATGGCACATCCAACGTCAAAAACACACTTGGAGAAAAAAAATATAAATATAAATAGATGAAATAAAATACAATTCTAAATTAAAACAAAGATTACTTTGTATTGATATTGGCAAAAATAAGAAGAAATCAATCCCCGGCAACGGCGCCAAAAACTTGATCGGTGCAAAACTGCAAGTGCATAGTATCGTAGTTTTATAGTAAAGTGATGAGAAGAGTATCGTCCTCAGGGATTGGTAACTTACTTTTGAAAAATACCAAAATTATGCTAATCTCGATTTTATCTAGAGAAGTCACTAAGGTTTTTGTAATTGGAATTCAAAATAATATCAATTTAAATAAAAGATACGCAGAGGAAAAGAAAGATGTTGCTTTAAAAATCAACTTAATGAGAAAGAAACTTCTAGGAAATCGATTTCACCTAATCCCTCGCTATGCTTTACTCATCTAGCTAATTGAATTTAATTCTCTCTGTTTGTTAGCAATCTCCAAACTCTTCCAAAAGCCTCTTTCGACAGTCAATTTGAAACATTCTTGTTCATCATTTTACAGAAGAGTATGCAATTTAATAAAGCAAGAAAGCATTAAGACCAACGATTTTAATACTACTTAGGTTCATACAAGTCTTTCGATCTCTATATTTACCTATGCTGAAATATTCAAGATCTATCCTATAATTCCCTCTTTCGACAGCAAATCACAAGATCAAAATCATCTAATTAATGGCCAGTTAATTAGAAGCAATAAGCTCAAAACAAATCAGACAAACATGAAGAGAATTTATTCCAATTACCATAGAAAAGCAAGCATGATTCAGAATTAGATTACATCGTTTTCCTAGAATAAAGAAAATTTAGTTCATGCTAAAAATTAAATTCAACAGAAACAAATTCACCATCATTTTTCTTAGGAGATTCGAAGGAAAATATATGCTAAAAATATATCTTGTCTCAATCCTCCCAGTTCAGCCTCTGCCTTTCAGTTTTAGCACCTCTCTCTTTTGTGTTTCAGCCCTTCCGCGCCTCTCTTTTCTTCTTCTTTTTCTGTCTCAGCGTTTTTCTTTTTCCTGGTTCTGTTTTTAGTGCACCTTTTTGTTTCAGTTTAGCCTCCATTTGTTTCTTTTCAGCGCCTCCTTTTGTTTCTTTTCTTCCTGCCTTTCCTTTTCTGCCCCGGTGCCCTCAGCTATTTTTTTCTTTTAACGTGTTGCCCTTTTTTCAGCGCCCAAAACATTTTTTTCAGCCCAAAACGATTTTTAGTTGCTGCTTCAGTATCTTTTATTTGAATAAATCTTCATTTTCTTCAAATCTGCAATAAAATTTAAATAACAATAATGAAGTCTAAAATCAACAAAATAAATAGAATTAGACTAAAGTTTAAAGTTGAGAAGTAATAAGTTACACTCAATTATGCAAGTCATCAGTATGTGATTTATGTAAAAAGTCACAGAAGATATAAATCACAAGTTCTTTGTAAGCTCAAAATTTTAGTTCGTAGTTAGTGATGAAATTGGGCATTTCATCTGTCAAGACTATAACATATCAACTAAGATGATTTGTCTTGATCATGGTAGTGGAGACTTCTAGTTGATATATTGATATGTTTTAAGAGTTAAGACATATTGAACTAGACCGCTATGAGATATATTATTCTCCTAACGACTGTCAAATGAATAATAAATCTCACGACTTCTATTTACATCAACTCTAAATCCTGAGAGAATAATGGAACTAATCATGAGGTGTAGGTTGCTTTGATATATCAGGAGTGAGATCTATAAGATACGATCAAAACCTCAGTATGTTGGGCAGCTGCATTTAGTGTTAATGGAACATATATTCTCAAGATGGAATTCATAATCTCTTAACGGAGATATAAAATATTCCCTTGAGATAAGTTTAATGGGTTTGGTTATTCAAAGTGTTGGGCCCAACCACTTTAGTAAGGAGTTACTAAAGTATATATTTATGAAATTGGATTTCATAAATATATGATGAATAACATAAAGGACTAAACCGGGTACTCAAGGATTAAGATGTAGTAATCTTCAAAGTGGCAGTCAACATTCCTGACTTTGTATTACTATGAATATTTTAATGAGGGGTTGTATGTATAATAAAGTCTTGGGATATAATTTATTAATAAGGCCTAGAGTGCAATTATATTTATATGGTGGTATTAAATATAATTAATGGTAACTTTGGACTTGTCAAGAGTTGACAGAAAAACCCAAGGCCCATTGGAGTTAGAGTCTTATTTGTTCCCTTTGGTCCCATTTTAAGCCATAAACTAAAGTCCAATTAGGTAGGCCCAAAAGGCTAACCCAATTAGATAATCATTTTTTATTTAATAAGAGTTATTAAATAAAGTAACTACTAAGGTAGTTAGGATGTACGTATGATGAAAAGAAAAGAAAACAGTTTTTCTCTACAAGGAGAAGTAGAAGGATTTTTCTTTAAGAATCAATGTACAAAAGGACTAATTGAGAGATCAGACTTCTTGGGCATCATGTGGAATTGAGATGAAGATTAAAGGTATTCTCAATTCTTGGTTTTGAATTTCACAGCATCAAGGTACGCTTTCTATTTTTTGTTCTAGAATTCAAGGTTACATGTTATCTCTCATGAATGAAGTAGATTCGTAATTGTTGCTTCCGCTGTGTGTTTTGTATGAGATGCAAAACCAGATTTTCCAACATATGGGCCTCGAATGTGTACTTTTTGACATTAGGCTTTAGATGTATGTATGGACATTGCCTCTTAATAGGCCCCATGTATGTTTCCTGATATTATCGCCTCTTGGAAGGCTTGGATGTATGTATGCCAATAGCACTTTAGTATTGATGAGCCTATTGCACCACTGTTGTTATTCATGCATTGTTGCATTTCTAGAACAACGACATTCTTGCGCCAGTTTATATTCCATATTCATTTGCATCGTACTATATTTTCACGTGTTTACCGATAAAATCTAATATTTATTGAGCCGCTGAGGGATATGGAGAAGGAAGAAACTGCATCAAATAAAACTGCCATAGTGTAGGTTTTATGCAGTTCTTAACATGAGAGGAAATGTTCCCGGTGGGATGGATCTGTCATTGTACTCAAAATATCAATCTCGAGTATATTGATTCGTAGAAATGGATTGAACTGCATAAAATAAACTACCCCAATGTGGTTTTTGCATGGTTCTAAACTGATCAACCAACTTGAAGCAGGATTTTTGTGGATTCACCATGTGGTAGAATGCATTAACTGACCCAGCTATCGACTAAACTGACTAGTGCTTTGAAAAGGTTCCGCACAGAAACTGATCGTTGTGATCTCCATACCATGTTGGATGGATTGCTATTAATGATTGGGAGCGACCTTGGCGTTGTCCCATCATATGTTTGGATGATGGGGCTGAACTGACCCCAGAAGGGAACTGGGTTTCAATAATAAGGTTCAAGATATTCTGAAATGACGGAGGAGAAATAAACTACCCCAGTGTAGGTTTTTTCTGTTCTCGGTTTATGCCAAAAAATCTCCAAACAGACCGGTTTGCTGCTAAACTGCTCTTGCATCGCTGTTAGTGCAAAAACCGAGGGAATCTTTGTTCTGAAGCTAATGGAAACATTCCATTTTCCAAATCCAATGGTCAAAAACATATGGGGCCACGCTAGGGAGCTTGAAAAGGTGACCCACTTAAGGTGACCCATATGGGGCTGACGGCCTCTAAAGGTGCACCGGTTTTGAAAAGCGTGCATAAAGGTCTAGACAACCCCCAGACCTCCCATATTTTGGTCTGTGATTTTTTGGGTCTTCTCCTACCCATTTTCTTCACTGAAAACTCTTAGAAACACCATTTTTTTACACTTTCTTGCACGGATCAGCATTAGAACACTACATTCTTTTAGATTTGAGCATGAATGCTTTTGGGTTCAAGTCTTATGACACAATTGTGAAGCTTGAGAGGCAGAATTTTCATTTGAGGTAGCTCAAGAGATGGTGGGCTTCATTCTCCTCCAAGGATCGGGCATACATCAAGCAGTTTCTTAAAGATGCCACTTCACTATTTCGCACTCCTTTAGATTGGTATTTACTAGAAGCCATAGTTACATGTCGAGATCTCGCTTTGAGATGCATTACCAATGGGGATGTGGACTTGGTCCCTATTTGGAGGAGTCTGATCGCTTTCTTTCTCTTCTAACCCCTTTGAGTTGGGTTTGTCGACCATCGGTTTGATCTCACTTTTGCATGCGATTAGCGGAGCTGTTAGGCATGAAGACGCCTATAGTAGATGTGTTGACCCGGTATAGGAGTCATTTAAGAGGTAGCATCCCCTAGAATATTCTGATTTGTCGGTTTGGCCTAGCTGAATGCACTGCTGCTTATTGAGAGGACTTTGTGGATTCGGAGGAGCATTGGACCTTCTACAGACGCCAAGCCTTCATGGTGTACTTCTTTGGCTCAGTGCTATTCCCTTCTCAATCAAGGTTTATTAGCTTTGCAGTTTTACCCTTGGTGAGTACTCTGTCTCATAGCACTTCCTTTATCCTCTCTCTCCTCTCTGAGACTATTCGATCTCTTTCTCTGTGCCGTGAGGTGGGTAGTGGTAGGCTTGGCTATTATGTGCATTTGTTGTAACTTTGGTTCTATAGTCATCTGAGTATGATATCTAGGGCACTACCTGTGGGGTTCTTGAGGAGGAATAAAGTTATTGTAGCCCTTGATCTTCCTTTTACTGGGGATAACACTACTTGGTTGAGGTATTTGTTTGGCTTGGGTCCCATTGACTGAGTATGGAGAGCCAGGTGGGGAGTTACTAGGTGGTAGGGTTGGACCCACTGTGTTGGTTTACTTGGCATTCCTTTAGTAGGTATCTAGGGCTGTACATGGTACTATTCGGGTATGGCAGAGAGGCAATTTGGTGATACATAGCATGTTCCTCGACTCAGCAATCTTTCTGTCATCACTTGCAAGTATGGACTCCAGGATATTGATAAGATGCCATAGATCGCACTTTTGATTTCTGGAAAAAGCGTAGATCGACTATTGATTACCCCATTTTTCCCGGGGATGATTATGAGTGGTTTACCTTCGAGTTTAAAGAGTGAGCTAGCAGATCTTACTTAAGATTCACTATGTTGGGCTAGATGAGAGATGGAGAGAGGGCCATGATGGAGGCTAGTCGTGCTGAGGCGAGTAGCAGGGCTGATGATTTAGCCATGAGGCTAGTGTAGGTTAGATCCTACATTCACTTTACTTTGAGTCTTGAGTATGGGTCGACTGATAAGCCCAATGAACCACAGTTGGCATTTCATCATCTCCAGGCTAAGGTAGTCGAGAAGGAGGAGGCATTGAGAGTTGCTGAGATTAGCACATTACAGGTTCTGCTTGATAAAGAGAGGCAGAGTTGCACCTTAAGTCCTAGTCTAGAGAGGGAGCTATCTTCTCTTTGACATTCATATAGCAAGCTTTGCAAGATTGCCAGAGATCTAGGCTTCAATGCTACAGGGTTGCTTCGTACCCATTCCTCGGATGATCCGATTCTTCTCACTAGCTTTGGGGTGCTATGTAGGGCGGTGTCAAACTGATTGGGCCATGTTTGACTTGTTGGAGTCTTTTCTGTTTCTTTTCATTTCTACACGTGAGCTATGTAGTTAGTATTCCACCTTGCATGGACAAGTCTGTCGTAAATTGCTAGGCGATTACGCATGGCCTTCCACTTTTGAGTTTTCAAAGCATAGTCTATCTTGTAGGCATGCTTAAAAATGGAAAGAAGGTGGAAACATAGGTGTTTTTGCATATATTGATCATTAGGAGATATTTATGTTTATGAGATTTATGTTCAAAAACATAATGATGAATGCATGAAAGGATTAGAAAGGAACAAAACATGCATGATTAATGAATATGTGTGCAAATGCTTTGAAAATGAAAGATCATACAAGTAAAATGGTAAATGTAAGTCTATGCATATCAATATCTCATGTTCCAAAGAATAAATCCCGTTCTAGACAAATCTTTCCCATTCCCATAGGGGTAAGAGTTGGCTACCTACGTACCTCCACGGGGAAGGGTAAAGTCATCACGTAGTTCAACTGACATTTTTTATGGCCTTAATTTTTGCCCAGACTGCCCTTTTGGGTTTTCAATCTAGCAGGTTCCCTCGCACTCTTTCTTTTACGCACCTTTTGCACAGATCGCACTTTCGGGTTTTTAATCTACCTTTTCATATATATATATATATATATATATATATATATATTTTCGTGCATAAGAATGTAAAAAAAGGGGGTTGCACTTGGAGGCCCCCACATGCAAAGTACTTTATGACAACATTAGAACTTGTGGGCATATTGAAATCGTACCCATCCATGTTGGCTAGGATCAAGGCTTCTCCGGAGAAGGCCTTCTTTACCACATATGGGCCCTCGTTGGTGAGGGCAAACTTTCCTCTATGATCAGGCATGACTTGGTTGTGCTTTCTGAAGACTAGGCTGCCTTCTTCAAAGACTCTAGGTCTAACTTTCTTGTTAAATGCTCAGTCGATGTGGCGTTGGTACAATTGTCCATGGCACATTGTGGTTATGCGCTTCTCGTCTATCATGTTCAATTGCTCATATTAGGAACTGGCCCATTTTGCTTTTGACAGCTTTGTTTGTGACAAGATTCCAAGTGATGGGATCTTTACCTCTATAGGGAGGACGGCTTCCATGCCATAAACCAAGGAATATAGGGTTACACCCATGGAAGTACGAACAAAAGTGCGATAGATGCATAAGGCAAATGGCAAGAACTCATGCCAATCCTTATAGGTGTCTGCCATCTTCACCAAGATCTTCTTTATGTTTTTGCTGGCTATTTCCACCACGCCATTCATCTGGGGGCGGTAAGGAACCAAATTCTGGTGTACAATCTTGAGCTGTTGGCAAAGCTGCTTAATCGTTTTCCTATTCAAATTATTTCTGTTATCTGTAATGAGCTCTCTTGTTATGCTGTAGCAGTTAATGTTGTTCTATTTCAAGAATTGAGCCACCACAGCTTGGGTGACACTCAGCCTCCATCCACTTGATTAAGTAATCAATGGCAGCTAATGTTGTTCTATTTCAAGAATTGAGCCACCACAGCTTGGGTGACACTCGGCCTCCACCCACTTGATTAAGTAATCAATGGCCACTAAGATATACTCATGCCCATTTGAGGCTTTTGAAATCATGGGATCGATGACATCTATTCCCCAGGCTGAAAAAGGCCATGGTGCTGTTAAAAAGTGAAGGGGTTGGGGAGCACATTCTTCCTATTCTAATAGATTTGGCAATAGTGGCACGTCCTCACATGTTTAATGCAGTCGCTTTTCATGGTGAGCCAATATTAGCTGACTCCCATAATTTTTTGGGCCAACAGAAGTCTACTAGCATGGGCTCCAAGTAGGCCCTCATGCATTTCTTCCATCAAATGGTTAACCTTGGGGGCATCTATGCATCGAAGCAAAGTTGTATCATGGTTCCTCTTATACAGGACTTCCCCACTCAAGAAAAACTGGCACGCCATGCGCTTGATGAATTTCTTCTCACTGTCTGTGGTCCTAGGCGAGTATTCACCATCTTTGATATAAGCCTTGATATCATGGTACCATGGCTTCCCATCGATTTTGACTTCGATATTCATGCATTCTTCGATACTCAAGTAGTAGTTTGGCAAACTGCAGACTTCTATGCGCAATTGTTGCGTCTCATCTCCTCCTGCCAACTTAACCATGCTAGCTAGGGTGGCTAAAGAATCTGCGAACTAGTTGTGTGCTCGGGGCAAATAAGTAAAGGTAATGTTCTAGAACTTTGGGATTAAGCGACTGACGCATTTCTGATACAGAATCAACTTGGTTTCTCGAGCTTGCCACTTTCCCTCTTTTTAGGAGATGATCAATAGAGAATCTCCAAAGACGCTTAGATCGTATGCATCGAACTCCAAGGTGACTTGTAGGCCTACTATGCACGCCTCGTACTCTGTGAGATTTTTCGTGCAATCAAAATTCAGTTTGACTAAAACAAGGATTCACTGGCCCTTTGGGGATACTAGAATTGCTTTTCACTTCATTTCCAGTGTTATTGGTAGCCCCATCAAAATAAAGTTTCCAATGCCATGGTTCCACATTGCTGGGTTCTGGCTCTATTGCCAAGACATCCTCAACTAGGAAAAGGGATTTTGAGAAATCTAGATCGTTCAATGACCAATCAGTTAGGTAATCAGCTATGGCTTGGCCCTTGATGGCCTTTCACGCCATAAACACAATATTGAACTCGGATAGCAACATCTACCAACAGGAGATTTCCATCCCAACTACATTTTCTAGTGGATTACTTACTGCTTGGAGGGCGGCAGAGAGGTTTTACGCTGAGGGCTTCGGTTTCCTCTTCGATAACACATCGTGTGTTGTTCTTGTGTTTGCATCTCTCTTCCCTTAATCTTTGCCATTTAATTTCTACTGTGGATGTGATTTTATTTGGTTTAGATTGTTTATCAATTCTGTGTTAAGCTTGTGTTCATATTCCGCACATTAATTGTTTGACATTAAGCTTGAATTGGTAATTTGTAAATTGGGGGTCTAAACGTTTAGGGGTGTTTTATACACATTTTGAACTTTCATGTGGTATCAGAGCAAGTGCACTTGGTATGGTTTAATTACCTAAGTCCGATCCTAGACCCCTTTTGCTTTGGATGCTGCTATGGAAAAAGCCATGATGAATTATAGTTTAAGTGTTTGTGATAATGACTCTATGAGTATGTTTGAAGGGTGTCCTAACAGTGAACTCTTAGAGTTATTAAAAACAAAGAAACATGCTAGGATATTTGTTCACATGCTGAAATATTTTGAAAATAAGAATCATATCTTACACAATAGCATATCTGAATCTAAATCTTTGATTAAGAAGTACAAAAGAAAAAATAGAATATTGAGTGAGAAGGTTGATAATCTAAAAAGGAAATGTCAATCTAACAGAAGCATGGAAATTGAAGATAAAATTCTTTTTGAAGGTCAAGAATGTTTGTCTCATGCGAGCTTATTTGTGCATACCTCATTGAAGGTATTTAATTCATGCTTGTGGTATCTTGACAGCAGCTGTTCTCATCATATGACAGGAGATAAATCACTGTTTAAGACATTCAAAGAGAAGGTTGGTGACTATGTGACTTTTGGTGATGGAAGTCATGCTCAAGTTCTCGGCAAAGGGACTATTGAGATACCTGGATTACCTCTATTGAAAGATGTCTTATACATCAAAGGGCTGAAGGCGAATCTTTTGAGCATCACTTAAATATGTGATGAGGATTTTCTTGTCCAATTCTCAAAGAAGGGATGCATAATCATCAATGAAGAAGGGATTCAAGTCTTGGAGGGAAATAGGACTACAGATAATTGCTATGGAGTAGTTCCTACAACACCCATTTCGTGTAGAAGTGCTCGTGTTGACATGTTGGAACTTTGGCATCACAGATTTGGGCATGCGAATTTCAAACAAGTAGCTAAAGTATCTAAACTTGAAGCAGTTGAGGGATTTCCAAAATTTGGAAAGGTGAAGAAGACTATTTGTGGTGCATGCCAAATGGGAAAGCAAACAAAGGCAAGCCATCACAAGGTGAATGTGATTGCTACTTCACGATGTTTAGAGCTTCTTCATGTTGATCTAATGGGGCCTACAAGAACTGAAAGTCTACGAGGAAAGAGGTACATTATGGTCAATGTTGATGATTTCTCAAGATACACTTGGGTTGAATTTCTTAGAGAAAAATCAAAAGCATGTGAAAAGTTGGAAATTCTTTGCAAGAAACTACAAAATGAGAAAGGGGTTCCTATTGTCAAGATAAGAAAGGATCTTGGGAAGGAATTTGAGAATGCAAGATTTGAGTCATTTTATGCAAAGAATAGAATCAAAAGGGAATTTTCAGCCCCCAAAACTCCTTAACAAAATGAAGTGGTAGAGAGAAAGAATCGAGTGATTCAAGAAATGGCAAGAGTTATGCTACTAAACAAGCAAATACCTCAAAAGTTTTGGAGAGAAGCTATGAACACCTTATGTCACACTGGCAATAGAATATTCTTCCGAGTGGGAACAAAGAAGACCGCCTATGAGATTTGGAATGGAAAGAAGCCCAGAGTAAAGTACTTCCGAGTGTTTGGAAGCAAGTGTTACATTCTAAATGATCGAGAGAACCTTGGGAAATTTGATGCAAAAAGTGATGAAGGTATTTTCCTTGGGTACTCTACTACTAGCCGGGCGTATAGGGTTTTCAACAAGAGAACTAAGACAGTAATGGAGTCCATCAATGTCAAAATTGATGATGCCTTAACAAAGGTAGAGATGATTGATGATGGAGAAGGGCCGAGCACCAAAGAACCCGATGTTGAGGTCGAAGCTCTTGATATAGAAGTTGAAGGATTTACACCGGTAGAAGAATCAACTCCCATGAACCCAAGAATGGAAACAAGATCAATGTCTAGAACATCAAGTCCTCTCACTCATCCGGAAGTTCATCCTCCCATCTCATAGAATGATGAAGTCTCCACATCAAAGAAGCCATCATCAAGAGTGATTAAGAACCATCTAGATAGCATCATTATAGGGTCTTTAGATGAAGGTCTTCGCCTTAGAAAATGAAACATCCTTTTGGCCAATCATGTAACTTACCATTGCTACCTTGCTCAATTTGAGCCAAAAAGGGTAGAAGAAGCTCTCCAAGATGAAAATTGGGTTGAGTCAATGCATGAAGAGCTGAATCAATTTGTGAGAAATAATGTGTGGGAACTTGCTCCAAGGCCTGAAAATGTTCATGTCATTGGCACTAAATGGATATTCAAAACCAAGACCGATGAAGATGGAGAGATAATACAGAATAAATCTCGATTAGTAGCTCAAGGATATACTCAAGTAGAAGGAGTAGACTTTGATGAACCCTTCGCCCCTATGGCAAGACTTGAGTCTATTCGAATTCTTATGTCCATTGCATGCACTATGAACTTCAAACTCTACCAAATGGATGTAAAACGTGCATTTCTAAATGGATACCTGAATGAAGAAGTGTTCGTTGAACAACCAAAAGGCTTTGAGGATCCTCACTTTCTAGATCATGTGTTGAGATTGAAGAAAGCCCTTTATGGCTTAAAACAAGCTCCTAGAGCTTGGTATGATTGGTTTACCCATTACCTCCTAAATAGAGGATTCAAAAGGGGATATGCCGACCGGACTTTGTTTGTCAAGAATGATGAAGATTACCTCCTTGTGGCTTAAGTATATGTTGATGACATAGTATTTGGGGCTACCATTGATGATCGAGCTATAGAATTCTCTGAGGAGATGAAGAAAGAATTTGAGATGAGTATGGTCAGGGAGCTCACATTTTTCTTGGGCCTTCAAGTCAAACAAAAGAAGGAAGGCATATTCGTTTCACAAGAAAAGTATGCTAGAAACATTGTCAAGAAGTTTGGACTAGACTCCAAAAAACATGCCTCCACTCCCATGAGCTCGTCTACTAAACTGAACGTTGATTCTTCTGGGGTGGAAGTGAGTCCCACCTTGTATAGGAGCATCATTGGTCGTCTACTCTATCTTACAGCTAGTAGACCGGATTTTACGTTCAGCGTTGGTGTTTGTGCTAGATATCAAGTTGCTCCAAAGGAATCGCACTTGACTTTGGTGAAGCGAATTATATGATATATCAATGGAACTCCAGATTATGGTTTGTGGTATTCAAAAGACTCAAATGCTTGCCTTGCCGGGTATTCAGATGCAGACTGGGCTGGTAGTGTGGACAATCGAAAGAGTACTTTAGGAGGCTGCTTCTACCTTGGTAACAATCTTGTCTCATGGATGAGCAAGAAAAAAAATTTCGTGTCTCTCTCTACAGCTGAAGCAGAGTACATAGCCGCTGGAAGTTGCTGCACACAACTTCTTTGGATGAAGAAGTTACTTCATGACTATGGAATTCCTCATGATACAATGTGTGTTTTTTGTGATAACACCAGTGCCATAAATCTTTCTAAGAACCCGGTCCAGTATTCAAAATCTAAGCACATAGAGATACGTTACCATTTCATTCGAGACTTGGTGGAAGAAAGAGTTGTGTGTCTTGAATTCATACACACAAACAATCAAAAGGCGGACATCTTCACCAAGCCTCTCGATGGTCCACGGTTTGAATCCCTCCGTAAAACCATTGTTGTTGGTACAATCCCTTGAATATCTTGTGTGATGTGTGCTTCACCTATTTATATTGTGTTATTTTGTTTGTTGGGGCATACACTACTTTTTTGGCTATCTGTATTGCATGATCTTGTTGATTGTTAATTGCTTTGTTTGCTTTTGTTGTTTTTACATTGTTGCTTTTGATCATCTTTTTCCTTCTTATGTGTCAAAAATCCAGAGACCACATAAAAAGTAGAAAATCAAAAAGTTTGATTGACATTGTTGAGTTTTGTCTCAAAACTTGTTTTGTCTTGTACCTTTGTGCTAATGGCTTTGTGCATTTACGAGCGTAGCTTGTTCCTTTGCACTCTTATCACTGTGGAAAAAATCTTGAAATCTGTGACTGTTGTAAATAGATCTTCAAACTTGTCATGAATGATTAGTGAATGGTTTTGTTGATCTTGAGACATGCCTAGACTTGTGCCTATATATCTTCTCACTCTTTATTTTTTGTTTTTGCTAAAAAGAGCTCTCTAAATGTAAATCTTCAAATGTAAAGAGATATTGAGCTGTAAAAGCTTGTCGCACATACTACTATTCGACTAGGAAAAAGGGAAAGCGACTAAAAATAAAGTGTATGATTTTTCAAAAAGCCAAAGGCTATCCTATCAAGGTGAAATATCAAACATCATACTCACAATGAGATGTGATTGTTTCAAAAGGATCAAAAAGATCAAATGTTATGATTGAAAATGGAGCCAAATGTAAAGCTCCAAGTTATGTAATCAAGTCGTGTGGGAGGTCATATATGCATACTTATATAATTGAGATGGGTCACATGATCTAGTACTAATTGTGTATGCCTTGGTTGAATTGATCATTGAAGTTTCACATTAGACTAAGGACTATCTCATTGTTGATATCCACACACAACACACAAGTTTATGTTCAATGAATGCCATATTCATTTGTGTGATTGTACTTGATGAAATGTGTTTTCACATGCTCAATCTTTCTTGATTCAAACATAAAAAGATTTTTGAGTGTTTTAGGTGTTTTTGGAAAGTATTTTGTTTTTACAAAAACTGAAAAATTTCAAAAACAGTGTTGCCCTGCTTTGGCGACTCAGTTGCGGGTCATCCAAGTCGCATGCCACAGTTGCGAGCTCGCGAGTTGGTTTTGGCGACTTATTCACGAGTGGAAGGTCTAGTCGCGAGGGGTACACAGAGATTTTCGTGGCTCAGCTCGCGACTCCCTCACGAGTGAGACTTCCAGTCGTGAAAAACACTTAACAAATTTTTCGAAACTTTTGGCTTGAAGTGCTTTGGTAGGTGAAACTAGCGACTTTCTGGCCACTTACTTCAGTCACGTGGTTTGCAAAAAGAAGTTTTTTTTTTTTTTTTTTTTTTTTTTTTTTAACATTGTTCTCAAAAAGGGTCTTAATTTCTTTTTCTTGCATCCTATGAATGTTCATTTTCTGGTCTCACTTTCAATATTTCAACACCACTGTGGTCAACTCCAAAATCTTCAACTATTTTGTCAACATTTTCTCAATCTTCAAGGAAAGGTTTGGGTTTTGTCCTCTACTCTTTATTTTTCACAGTTATTGCCTTTTCCTCATGGATTTTGTGCTCTCTATGATATTTGTATATCTCTTGACCGTATTTGGGTATCTGATTGTCTGGTGTCTTCATTGTGTGTTTTCCGGTGGTTATATATTAATCTACTCTATATTGTGACAACATTGGGTCGTTAATGACACACGAACACTCATTGTCATTTTCTGGACATTCCCATCCAGTTTTTAGGGTTTTCTTCATTATCCATATTTTGAAACTAACCCATTGCTACTAATGTCTCTTGTATTGTGTTCCTTTTTCCTCTATTACATGATGCAGACTGAAAATGTTTCCATTCAAGAAAGCAGCTGTGAAAGGAGGTAGTCCCAAAGGAAAGGAGCCTGTCATTGATGTCGATGACTTCTCACCTAAACCAAAAAGGACTCGTTCCCCATCAGGAGTGTTCAATCCCAACAAGTTTAGATCCTATGCTGCCTTTCAGACTTATGAGAATTATTTACGAGATGCTACACCATTACTGGAAAGACCTGTTGATCAATCGTCACTTCATGACACTGACATTCCACAATGGTTTGCCTACGAGGATTGGAATTACCTTCCATCCGATCTAGATGAAGCTTACGAGAATTTGATGAAAGATTTTATGCTAATGCAATTGTGGAAGGCGAAGAACTCAAGTACTGGGTTAGGAGAAAATTTTTTTTAGTCTCTCCTGCATATTTGGTAGAGATACTTCACATCAACCGGCCAATGCTTAAAAACTCACCAGTTTATGATGATCTATGTCCAGATGAGGAATTGCTTAGGGATGGTCTTGGAAAAGACTTGGAATTCTCATCCAATGGAAACTCAGTCTGCGTTTCCTCTCTTCCTCTGAAACTGAGAGTGCTTACAATAGTGATGTTTCACAACTTGTACCCCTTATCCAGCACTGGGAATATGAACCTCGGACGTGCCTTGTTTCATCATGACCTAATCTCTGATGTAGAGATTGATATCTGTGCTCATATCTTTCATGTTCTGCGCAAAACGGTTCTATGATCTGAGTCACGAATATGTGTTCCTTTTTACTGTCTCATTTCTAGGATTTTGAAGCTCAAAGGAATTCACCCATCAGCAGATAAAATCTCCCTGCACAAAACCGAATCCAATCAATATGCGTACGTTCAACACAAGCATTGGTCATAGTCAGAAGAGAGTCAAAACGGAAACTTCCACATCTCACAATGGTTTGCACTTTAGCACATTATCCCTTGACGAAAAACTCGACAACATTGTGACATTTGTCCACGAGTTAAGTACCAAGATGTCCGAACTCACATCTATTTTACACCATCACAGCACTCGGTGGGATATGAAGTTTACCTCCCTACAAACTCAACTGGATCAGATTCAGAGGAAGTTAGAAGAGGATATGTAGCTATTCCATGACAAAAAGGGGGAGATGATGTCATAAGAGGAATATAATTAAAGGGGGAGTGATAGCTTGATCAAAGGGGGAGAAAATTATCTAAGGGGGAGATTTCAGCAAGTAGTTTATATACTTTACTTTAAGTTGTTATTCAGCTTTATATGTTTGTACCCATGCTACTTTTGTAAGCTTTTAGGGTTTGTTTTCATTATTTGTAGGCTTTATGGTTTGTACCATGCTTTATGCAGCCTTTATGTTTTGTTAAATCAGTACTTCTAACTAAATGTCATGTTTTTTCCTTTTAAGTACTGTCACTCTTGTGCCCTTGTAGGATTGTTACTAGATGCATATACTTAGTGTATTATGCATTTGTTGAGTGTTGGGCATGCAAGTGATTTGCATTGATCTTATTAGCTTGTATGTCCAAGTGTTCATTCCAAGTGTGAATGAGCATTATGGTCACTACCTTGTAGTGATTGCTTGTTTGATCAAGCCATGGTTTGTTTTTTAACTCCATCTTTGCTTGATCACATCATGCCTGCTTCATATGCATTTCATGTTTTTCTGCATACAATGATCATGGTGTATTGTTGTGTTTCAGGAGATTCATGTTCATATGATTCAAGAGCTTCACAGTTTCTAGAGTTAGGTGTGAGTGAGTTATGTTCAATTGTTCCCAACTCACATGTTAAGTCTAGAGTCTATTTTAGGGTTTTGTCACGGAATAGCCAAAGGGGGAGATTGTAAGGTTGAATTTATCAACCATCTTGTTGGCTTTATTCCGTGCCAAATTTGCTTGTATTTTAGCAATTAGTAACCCTGTATTTAGGTGGGATTCTTGTAAGGGTAGTGAGCGAGATAGTGTGAAGAAATGCTCAAGAATGTGCAAGAAAAATAGGGACTTGCGATTGGATCTCGCGGGTGACTCGCGGCTGCAAGCCGCCAAAAGCTGCTCATGTGCCAGGCATGCCAGAAGCTGAAGCGTCACGCTAGGTGGAGCACTACAGGACAAAATAGGACAACTGGCCTTTTAGTTACCTCGCGGCTAGAACTCGCTACTCAGTCAAGCCGCGAGCCAGCCCTGTTTTGAAAAACCTAACTCTTCACATTCCATTCTCACCCCAGTATAATTACCCCTTTTACCCACAAAAGAAAGAGAGCTTCTAGAGAGAATTTTGAGAGAGAAACCCTAGAGAAAAACAAGATTGATTCATCCCCAATCTTCATTAAGAGACTCTTCAAATTCCTCAACTCTCTTCCTCTCCATTGTTAAATCCTTGAAAGACTTATTACCAAAACCTTTTCTCACCATATCCATTTCTGTGAGAGGCCTGTTTGATGCTTTGGGAAGCAGTTAGGAAGGAACCAATTTCATCAATAAAGTACTTAGGAAAGACTGGTCACATCCTAAGAATTAAACTTTGTTAAAATTCAGGAATTAGGATGTTGGGTCTATCTCAAACTGCTTAAATAGATTAGATTCTATCCAAGTATAGCATGTAATACTTCAAGAAATGATTCTTTTCTTTTAAGTTTGAAGTTTCTTTGTAAAGGATTATGGTCCTTAGATATGTAAATGGAAGAGCATATTAAGACGGTTCCGAATATCATGTCTATAGGGAAGTCTTTATGCTATGCTATATACTAGGCTAAATATCTATTTTGCGGTGGGCATGGTAAGCAAATATCAATTGAATCAAAGATCACTTAATTTAGTGGGAGTAAAGCATATACTCATATATCTTAGGAAAATGAGGGATTATGTGCTTGTCCATAAAAGTGAAGTTTGGATAGATACTGGATGTACAAATATTGACTTGTAGTTTTATTATGATTCATGAAGTTAGACTTCAAGATATGTGTTTGTCCTTAGTGATGAAGATACACATTAAGTGTAAGTATTATCTCATTAGAGAGATACGAGTACTTGAGAAGTAGTAGTGGAAAAGATAATTTATGCAATAAATTTGGCTGAAACTTGTTTCCAAACCTTGCCTTAGAGTGATATGAATTACTTCAAAGGGAGATAAGTGTCGGATATATGGTAAATTGTCTTTGAGGGCAAGTGGGAGATTGTTGGGATTTATGCCCTAAATCCAATTTATTGGCATGAAATAAATAATTAAATTATTTAATTATATGAGACTATTTATTAATGAACTAATGGGACATTATCTTAGTCCATGAGATGCATGGTATAAGATTTATGTGAAAAGTCACAGAAGATATAAATCACAAGTTCTTTGCAAACTCATAATTTTAGTTCGTAGTTGTCGGACAGTGTGCCTTACCGATCCATCCAACAACCAATTGGTGAAGGATGAGGGGGCACAAATCTTTTATAGCATTCGATCGTAGACCAAGCCCATTAGTATTGGAGCAAATTGTGAAATCCCTCACAATGCGGCTCCAACGACTCGAACCTATGACCTTGGCTCTGATACCACTTGTCGGACCGTGTGCCTTACCGATCCATCCAACGACCAATTGGTGAAGGATGAGGGGGCACAAATCTTTTATAGCATTCGATCGCAGACCAAGCCCATTGGTATTGGAGCGAATTGTGAAATCCCTCACAGTAGTCAGTGATGAAATTGGGCGTTTCATCTGTGAAGACTATAACATATCAACTACGATGATTTGTCTTGAGCATAGAAGTGGAGACTTCTAGTTGGTATGTTGATATGTTTTAAGAGTTAAGACATATTGAACTGGACTGCTGTGAGATTTATTATTCTCCTAACGACTGTCAAATGAATAATAAGTCTCGCGACTTCTATTTACATCAACTCTAAATCCTGAGAGAATAATGGACCTGATTATGAGATGTAGGTTGCTTTGATATATCAGGAGTGAGATCTATAAGTAACAGTCAAAACCTCAGTATGTTGGGCAACCGCATTTAATGTTGATGGAACATATATTCTCAAGATGGAATTCATAGTCTCTTAACGAAGATATAAAATATTCCCTTGAGATAAGTTTAATGGGTTTGGTTATTCAGAGTGTTAGGCACAACCACTTTAGTAAGGAGTTACTAAAGTATATATATTTATGAAATTGAATTTCATAAATATATATTGAATAACATAAAGGATTAAATCGGGTACTCAAGGATTAAGATGTAGTAATCTTCAAAGTGGCAGTCTATTTCATGACTTTGTATTACTATGAATATTTTAATGAAGGGGTTGCATGTATAATAAAGTATTGAGATATAATTTATAGATAAGGCCTAGGGTGCAACTATATTTATATAGTGGTATTAAATATAGTTAATGGTAACTTTGGACTTGTCAAGAGTTGACAGAAAAGCCCAAGGCCCATTGGAGCTAGTGTCTTATTGGTCCCTTTTGGTCCCACTCCAAGCCACATACTAGAGCCCAATTGGAATGGCCCAAAAGGCTAGCCCAATTAGATAATCAGTTGTATATAAGGAGAGAAACATACATAATTTCATTAAGGTTTTTTCATGAGACTTTTTATTAAGCCTTTTCATGAGAGTTCTCATAAGGAATGAAATGGTTTTTATGTGAGTGTTGGAAACTCTTTATTCTCTCATTGGAAACTGATTGAGAGACCACGCATCTTGGGCATTAAGTGGAATTGGAGTGAAGATTAAAAGTCTTCCCAAGAACTTTTGATCTTCGTTTTTGAATTTCATTGCATCAAGGTACGCATTCTTTTTCTCAAATTTTGAAACTTACATAGTACATGTTATCAATTGTGAAGTAGATTCGTTAATTTTTCTGCTGCATAACATGTATTTTCCATCACTATCATCATGTCACCATATCCTATCCAAGGCATAAACAATAAATCAAGGCAGAAACATAAGCATGGACATGTGATTTAAATAACATATGATTGCTTCTATACATTAAGAATATTCCACCCAAACAAACATGTTCATACTCATCATCAAAGCAAGATCATACTCAAAGATGCATGTGAATTCATGACTTACCTCACTCACCTTGCTAGCACCTATGGCATAAATGTGTGAACATGTGAATGTGTGTTCATGGCATCAAAACAAGGAAACACAAGATAAATCCTAATTTAACATGTGAAAGACAAACAAACAAACAAAGGATGGAATGGAGACTCAAAACTATATATATATATATATATATATATATATATGTATGTATATGAAAAAAGGATCTAAAACAAAAGCATTACATGTGAAATAAGAAACAAAATTAGAAAAACTAGGGTTAGGGTTTTTGGGTTGGATCATGCACACACATGAACAAGCCTGTGTGCACAAAATATAACCTGCGTGCACAGGCAAGATTATGCGCACATGGAATATAGCCCAGAAACCCTAGCAACACAAAAAACAGAGCAGAACTTCCAAACAAAAATTCTAACAACCTAACATGCTTTAAAACATAAAAACTATATGAACCTAAACTACGTAGAAGTATTAAAACATATAATAACAAAAAACTAAAGCAAACAAAAAGATTTAAACATAAAAAGACAAATAAAAGAAAAGGAAATTTTAGACTAATAACTCAAACACAAAGCTTTCCAAGTTTGATTTTTTACCGTTTGATTTTTTACCGTTCCCCTTAGTCAAATCTATTCACAATCAATAAAAAAACATGATTAGTAATCTTAAACTCAAAGGTCAAGGCCAGAAAAGGTCCTAATCAAAAGAAAATTGACTTGAGGTACCATGTATGGCGATTTATATTGAGAAAATAAGGGTTTGGAATGGCTCCCAGACGATGTGGGATTCGTTTCAAACCTTAGAATTAATGTAGAAAACTTGTCTTTTTTATGCTTCTAGAACCCTACATACGCGCAACATCAAGCTTGCGACGCATGCATAATGGTTACGCACGCAGGCTGATTCCTGCGTGCGCATGCTGAGGGCTTCCTTGGCTTTACTTTTCCAAAAGTAGATTTATTTGCTCATTAAAAGTTATATTTTTATTTTAACATTTTCAAGTCAATTTAACATCAAATTGGGCCCTAAACCAACCTTAGGTTTTAGAATTTTAGCATCATTGGGGAACAAGCGCCCGAGTCGTAAAGGGTACAAAATGCGGTGTCTACAATACAACTTAATCCTATCAAAAGATGCTTGACACTATCTGTCCATTCTATCTTTGTATCCTTCTTTAAGAGCTTCAACAAGGGATTGCACGTAGCGGTCAACTACGCTATGAAGTGAGCTATGTAATTGATCCTACCCAAGAAGCTTCAAACTTGTTTCTTGGTTTGTTGGGTCCACTTCAATTCCTCTTTGGCTAACTATGAAGCCGAGTAATTTCCCTAAACTAGCCCCAAAGACGTACTTGTTAGGGTTAAGCCTCAACCTGTACTTGACAAGGCGCTTGAATAACTTTCTCAAATCTATCAAATGATCTCTAGGAGTGCGTGACTTGGCAATCATATCATCTACATAGACATTGATCTCCTTATGTAACATATCATGGAACAAGTTTACCATGGCTCACTAGTAAGTTGCACCGGCATTCGTCAAATCGAGTGGCATGACATCGTAGGCATAAGTCCCCCAAAAGGTAGTGAATTCTACCTTGGCTTTGTCCTCTTCAACCATTTTGACATGATTATAACCCAAGAACCCATCCATAAAGGAAAGGAACATGTTGGTCACGGTGTTATCAATTAGGGATTCAAGGTATCGATATGTGGTAAGGGAAAATTATCCTTTCAAATCTCTATTATCAACGCACATGTGTACCTTCCCATCCTTTTTTGGCATGGGAACAATGTTTGCAACCCAATTAGAGTAGGATATAATGGTAAGAAAACCAGCATTCAGCTGCTTTTCTACTTCTTTGATTTTCAGGATAGTCTCAGATTTCATCCTTCAGAGAGCTTGCCACACTAAGGGGCTTTCGGATTTAATCGAAATCTTATGGACAACAATCTTTGTATCCAATCTTGGCATATCTTGATAAGACCAAGCAAATATTTCCTTGAATCACTTCAACAAAGCTATGAGCTCATCTTTCATGTCCTTGGGAAAGTTTACCCCGATCTTGACAAGTTTTTCCTTCTCGCCTTCCTTAGTTAGGTTTATCACATCTGTTTCTTCTATATTGGGCTTTAAACCTTCACTCTCTCTGTTCAGAGCTTCAAGGATGTCTCGAGATAAGTTTGGGACATCTTCCAATTCTTCAACATCATGATCCAAATCTATTATCTCATTCACATCATCCACACCCTCGTTATGGCAAAGGGACAATGTACCCACTTGGGAATTAGAACAGATCTTATAGAGCAAAACATATACACACATATTCATAGGAAAGCAAATAAAGAGAGATGCAAGAATTTTCCTGAATAGTACGCTGAGTTTTTCATTAATAAATTATAGGTAGGGGAAAACAAAGTTCATGCCTAATAATGATAAAAGGGAAATACTCTTTTTTGTTGTTTTTGGGAAAACAAACTAGGGAAATGAACAGGGAATACAAATAAAGTAGGAAATGACATAAGCACGCAAAACAAACTAAATATGCTATTCCAACCCTCTCAAGTGATTGGGAGGCTTAATCACTCAATGATGGAATACTCTTTACACAGCCGATGCAACCACAAAGCAAGGCTCAATGGTCCAAAGGCCTGACGCCTCGCCTACTATCCCTAGTTAGATTGCAGAAGTCGTATCATCTTCGAAAGATGTGATTTTTTCACGAAGAACTCTTTGGGACAGAATCGAATAATGCAAGCCAGATCAGGCTCCCCGTCTTCTAATTCCTTGAAAGGTTTTGGCATAATGACCTCGGTCGGAGCTGGAAAAGTGGTCTTGATATGGGGAAAAGACATCCCTAGAGCGGCACACTTCCTTTTCTTTCCTCTAGAAGCTTAAAAGAGTTCTTCATGAGTAGGTTCATACCCCAAACCGAATCTTCCTTTGTTATCTAGGAGTTCAATTAGAGCAAGTCTCCCACATCTTATGACTTTGAGGCCTTGGCCTAATTTGTACCCAAACTACTGCGGGCCAGCTAGACTTAGGCTCTGAAGCATTGGGAATCATGGAGACTAGTTCAATACTATGGAATGATGCTTTTGGAAAAGCATTGGCATTGATGTAGGGAATAGATGTCTCCGGGAAGATAGTCATGGGCTCTTCAACCATAATGGTGATTAACTGATTCTTAGATGTGAACTTGAGTTTTCGATGGAGGGTAGACACGACTGCACTTGCTGTATGTAACTAGGGCCTCCCTAAAAGTGTACAGAGAGTCCACTTTAATCACTTGGAAGTTGACCATGAAGGATCTTGGGCTAATCTCAATCATTAGCTCGATTTTGCCTTACACTTCGCGACATGTGCCGTCAAAGGCTTTGATGATCATGGTGCTAGGCCTAATAAGAGACATATCCACTTTCAGGTGCTTAAGAGTGGCCATCAGGCAGACATTCAAGGTTGATCCATTGTCAATTAATACCCTTGCGACAATCATGTCCTTACACTTAACTACGATATGCATGGCCAAGGTATGATCTCTTCCTCCTGGAGGCAATTTATCATCTGAAAGGAGACTTGGCTGATAGCCAATACCAATGATACCATACCCTCAAAGGAAGAGTTTGTAATACTTGTAGGAACGTGCTTTTCCTTCAATACCTTCAATAGAGCCTCAAAGTGAACCTCAGAAGATAACAACAAGGCTAAGATAGAAATCTAAGCTGGAGATTTGTTCAACTATTGAATCACACTATAATTGGCCTTCCAGATGGTTTTCAAGAATTCCTCGGCTTCTTTAGTAGTGACCCTATTCCTAACTGGCTCTACCGTGCCCTTGCCAATCTCTTTCCTCCTCTTTTCTAGTTCCACAAGAGTATAACATTTGCCACTCCTAGTGAGCCTAGATAGACTTGAAGAGATACTAAAGCAAACCTCTTCCTTTCCAGTTCGGGTGGAGATCAAAGTCACATCGTACTTCCATGAGACATGATGGCTATCTTTGTAAGGGAAGGGTTTCGGCATACAAATGACCAAGCCTTCTTAAGCCTCAAATTTGGCATCAAGGAGAACATTTTCAAATCGATGATGATTGGACTGGGTAGTGCAACTTCTAAAGCCTTTGGGAGAGGAGCCCTAGAGATTCCTTAGGTAGTGTAAGGTTGAAATTATTCAATCATGTGTTGGCTTTATTTCGTGCCAAATTTGCTTGTAATTATTCAATCATGTCTAAGATTCCTTAGGTGTGAAGCATGCAGGAAGCTGAAGGGTCATGGAAATTGGAGCACTACAGGACAAAAATTGATAGTTTAGCCTGGTAATTAACTTGCGACTCATCCCACTTGTGAGACTGAGTCACCAGAATGCCTTGTTTTGTAGAAAAATGACTTTTCACATTCCTCACGTACTCTACTATAAATACCCTTATACCCATGAAATGTTGAGAGCTTCCAGAGAGAATTTTGAGAGAGAAACCCTAAAGAAAACTAAGATTGACTTATCCACAATCTTAGACATTTGATTCTCCAAATTCCTCTACTCTCACCCTCTCCATTGACATACCCTTGAGAGGTATATTAGCCAAATCCTTATCTCACCATACCCATATCAGTGAGGAGGTATTTTGGTACTTATGAAGCAATTCAAAGATGACCAATTTACTTGGTTGATGCAATGAGCTTATTGCGGGATCCAGAAAGCTAAAGAAGACATGATTAGGTTTAACCTTGTTGGAGCAAGAATCTTGGAGGGCTTAGGTGCATTGGGTAGATTAGGCTTGAAGGCTCTATTGCTATTCGTGTATCCCAACTTTATTTTTTAGTGGATCATTTTACCACTTGAAGGGCAGCGGAGAGGCTTTTCGCCGAGTTCTTCGGTTTCCTCTTCGATAACACGTGCCGGTGTTATCCTTGTGTTTGCATCTCTCCAACCCTTACTCTTTACCTTTACTTATTGCTGAGTTATAATTAATTATGGTGTAGAGTTATTTATTTGTTTGGGTTTTTGCTTGTACCTATTATTCCACACATCTATTATTTGGGTATAAACTTGTGTTAGATAAATTTGAAATTGGGGGTCTAAACATTCATTAGTGTTTTACACACTATTTGAACTTTCAGATAGGCTTTGGAAGAACTAATGGATTGAAACCTCGAATGGCGAGGACTTCAGGGGTTCCCTTCTAGACAAATCCTGGAGATGGCTCAGCAATCATAGGCAAAGATAAGATTAAAGAAGCAAAACCCTCAATGGTTGGTATGGCTTATCCCTTCTTTAGACCTGGCACTCCTAAATCCACAGGCGATTCTATAATCTCTTCGATAACAACGAAGTCGGTGGAGCTGGCATCCACATCCCTAGAGGAACCTTATAAAGGTGCTTTTGTAAGTACTCGTCCTAGTATTTCCTTAATCCTATTGACATAGCACTATGGCTAGTTCCCGCTTGTGAACTTGGAGGGCATAAGCTAGTTTCATGCAATCATTCCTCTGCACGACCTTTCTTTCAATTTAGATAATGCCACGGTCAGCTAAACTTTGGATTTGTGACCTGATCACTTTACAATCGAACAGGGTATGCCGGTCCCCACTGTCACAGAATGAGCTAATTTCCTAGTCAAATCCCAGGGCTCCTATGTTCTCCAAAACAATGTGACTTTTTTGGGCTAAAGCCCGCAATACGGCTTTCCAAGGGAATAAAGGGGATGAGTGTTGTGAAATTTTAAAGTACTCGCAAGTGCACAAACCGTACCGAAGTATAGTTGGACAAGAACGAGCTCGAACCCATCGGGATTTGTATGAACATAGGAAAATTAATTAAACCTTAACCAAATTAATCCTAATCTAGTTTAATAAAAATTGGTTTTTTCTGAGATTAAAAAAAAAAACTAAGCAAATAGTTAAACTAAGCAAACGATATAAACCAATATAAAGATGTAAACAATCAAGGGAAAGGAATTAAGGTTTTGGAATCCACCTTGTAATTAATATCAGCATATATTTATGATCATTAATAATTCCCAATTACTGCATGATAATCTAGAAATCAATCCTGCTATCATGGAAAATATCATCATCAAAGCTTATGTTTAAAAATCTAAAGCATGTTCTTCTTCGCTTCTTCAGAATAAAATCAAATCATCAATTGTATTTGTAGCCAAACAAATCACAAGATATATCCAATTCTAAAAATTAAATCATAAATTGTATCCATTGACAAACAAATCACAAGCGATATCCAATTTTATAATCAAGAATTAATAAACCAAGCATTCAATTAATTAAGACAAATCCTAAATCATGAGAAAAACATGATTGAACTCATATCTAGAATCCCATCTTAGTCAATTGATATGAAGAAAGAAAAATTTAAATCATTAAAGAACAACTATTGTGGGAAAAATCAAATCACATAAATATTACTGATAATCCTTAACAAGGTTTCATCCTCAACCCTAATTATAAATTTAGCTACTCATAGTAACTGAAAGAAAACACAAAAATAAAATACTAAACATTAAACTAGAAAAATAATTAAAACTAACTGTCATGGAAGAGGTAGCCACACTCTCTATGTTCAGCCCCCAGCCCACTAGCCTCTATGAATTTTGCCCTAAAGAGCCTTTAAATAGTTCAAGGAATCTTATTACAAGTTGAATTCCCGTTTGGAGAAAATCCCAGATTTTTAGGCTTCACTTAACCGACGGTTTTGGCCCATTTAGCCTCAGAATTCGGACTTTTGGTAAACTATAAAGTTGTAGCTCTTTACGTTAACTTTCCATCACAAATTGAATCATCTCAATTGGACTTCTGAGCCGAAAGTTATGCCAAAAATACTAACTGATGTGTAGGCTGGAATCCTAATCCGAATTGGACTTGGATTTGGTGCAAATTTCCTTTGATTCCTTGCTCTAGTTAGAATTAATTTTAATTGGGTTGGTCTTCTCTTGAATTCATGCCTGGCTGGATGAAAGTTGGCTTGACTCAATTGGCCTAGCCCCACTTTGCATGTAAAGCCCTTGTTACCTGCAACACAAAGATAATATATAATCAGTCACAAAATAATATAAAAGTAAGGCTAAATATGTAGATATGTGAGTACTTTATTGTATATATTTCATGCACATCAATGAGAAATTTGGGATCCTTTCTTCCATTGTAGAGATAGTGTTCACATTCCCTTCCGAATTAGCAGGCAAGGGATTGGTGATGACATTCGGCCCAGCCGTGTTGTCGAACTATATTAGCTTGTTGTCGATGAGATCTTAGATGCGATGTCTTAAATGCACACATTATTCCAAGGTGTGTCCTTCGGCCCCAACATGGTGCTCACATTTCTTGGATGGGTCAAAACCGAACAAAGGAGGATCGTCTTTAGGTTTTGCAAATAGTGGAGTCACTAGCTTCTTTTCCAATAGATAGCCATAAAGTTCTGCCATGGGCATAGGTAACGAAGAGAATTTCTGTGGTTACCCCTTAGCATATCAGGGTTGATCGGGCCTTCCTCTCTGATTGAATGCTCGGTAAGGTGCTTGGGCTGGTTTAACCTATTATTGATAAGGCTGGGCGTTTAGGGCTGTATAAGCAAAAAAGATACCCCTTAGTCCTTCAGGCATTTTGTTGCTCATGTGAACATTGGTGTCCTTTCCTTTGCAGTCAGTTTCCTTTTTCACCTACTGTTCTATCATAGAATTCAAAGCCTTGAGATCTACTATTTTCTTGCTCCTAATACCTTCATCAATACACTCCGTAATAGGAATCAGGCTTGCGAAATGGGCGACTTGGGCACTGATCGTCTTCTCCTAGTAAGAAGGTTTAAGGTTATCGATGAACCACTTGATCATTTCATCTTCCATCATAGGAGGAAGCACTTGTATAGCTAACTCATGTCACCTTTGGGCACACTCACGGAAAGATTCTCTACTTTTCTTTTTTGTCCTCTAAAGAACCTTGTGGTCGGGAGATATCTTCATATTGAACTGGTAATACACCAAGAATGCATTGGCCTTCTCTCTCCAGCTGGAGGTATTTTCCAATCTCACATACCATGTGGCTACAGGGCCAGTCAAGCTATTAGGGAAAATCTGGCAAAGCAAAGGATGATTGTCTCCGTAGTGTGCCATCTTCTTACAGAACATGCGCAAATAGGCGCAAGGATCTCTAGTGCTATCATACTTGACAAACTCAGGTGCCTTGAACTTCGGGGGTATCATGACTTGAGGGAAATTGGTTAAGCTGTCCAAATCAACAGTTCCTCGGGCACCAGAGCAATCTATGATACGGATTTTCTCAATCAGGGTCTCCACTTGACTTTTTACTTGACCGTAACCAAACTTTGAGTCTTATCCTTAAAAGGATTCAATTCTTGGTCACCCTTTTGTGGAATGAATGGTAGCGTGGCTTGGCCTTGATTTGGATCTGGTAGTGGCTAGGCCTTATTTTTAGACTAGGGCGCAGAGCCCTCCAGAGTGGGACCAGACGAATCTCAGCTCCCTCCTACAACCAGCTGTTGCATCATGCGCATCATTTCAGCCATTTACTCTTTCAAGAGAGCGATCTCATAAGTGTTTTCCTCAATGGGGGAAGGAACACTAGTAGACATCTCTTTAGCACGGGACCTAGTGATGATAAGATCACAATGTGATAGTAACTTGGATTGTTTCCTTTGAGCAATCTTTTCTCTTTATAATCCTGGAAAGGAAAAGAATGGGATGGAAATTAAATGGGGTACATTTGAAAATTTGATAATGTGGAAACACAAAACAAACACGAAGTTGGTTTAGGTTCTTGCTTATTTAAAATGCACCTATCATTTTTGAAAATATTGGCTTGGACCCTTGAGTGGGTTTTTTATCATGGTGAGTTTCTACAGTGATGAAAAATTAATGCTTTAGCTTGGCAAGTAACTAGAACTTTCATATCATGCTTAAAATTGCAAGATGGACCCTTCTTTTTTATTACAAAGAAAGCAATGCTTTTACAAAACTTGGCCTTTTACAATGCCTCCAAAACATAGGCTATATACAATGGCTCCAATAATGGACCTTTTACATTACAAGGAAATTCAAATTTACAAAGAGAGGCTTCATTTTGGATGGTCTTTCCTTCTTGGAGAAGATCTTGAACTCTTGGCGATGTCCTCCTTGGTGCAGAGTTTTGGCTACTTACCACAAATTTTATTTGTACACATTTACATGATGGAGCCATTAATGTATGCATGCATGCCCGTGTAGGGTTGGAAACCCTTAGGGATTAGGTATGATCTAATGTGCAAGCAACGAGGTTGCTTTTCCCTAGGGGTTAATCACAGATGTTATGTAAATAGGATGGATAGATCCTGGAGTAGAGCACAACTCTTTGACACAAGCAAAAGGGCAAACCTGTAAAAGAAAACTAGACACTTTCCCCTTGAGTCATTTTGAAAACAATCCTAAGAAGGATATCCTACCCTAGGCTTGGATGTTCACTCGGCTTTGGCTCTTCCGAATCCTCACAGATTTTGACTTAGTCTAGGTTAACTATATGAGACATGGATTAACTAGTAAGTTGGTCCAGTTCTTAAAGGGATCCTCGATCATCTAATCCTTCATAGAAGTTGTGGGATAGAGCAGATCAAGGGGGCCTTTTCAGCATAATCCTATCCACCCATGGACCAAGGAAAAGCCTACAATTCAGCATCCAGTAACTATCTAAGGTATACACATCCAACATTCACCTTCAATGATGAGTCCAGGTTAGATCCAATATGAGGGGTGATGTCATGCATTGTGAAATGAAAGGGGAAAGACTTTCCAAGCACAATAGATATATAAACTAATAAAGGTATAGCGGAAATTAAGTCTTACTATCCTAGGTTCACACACGTGAAGGAAAGTTGTAAAGCATGCTTAGGAAAGCAGGAAAGACACATATGAAAATACCTCAAAGCCGGTTTTTGGAAAACCATTTGAAAATAATTTTGAGTTTTGAAAATAGTAAACTAGGATATAGTAAAAGCATTTTTCAAAAGGAAAGCCCTAGAGGCTAATGCCAATTTCAACGTTTTTGAAAGCCAATGTCCAAAGATTAAGATCTTTTCAAAAGCTCTAAAGGCTAAACTCTATAAGTATCCCCAATGGAGTCGCCAATCTGTTGATGCCTCGCGGCAGTTGGACCACCCATCATGGCGACGCTTACGCGCTTAAACATACAAGCTTGGAGCTTGGGTGTTGCGAAGAAAGGTATACCTCTGGTGTGTGATTGGAAAGTGAGTCAATTTTAATTGAGCTACCAAAGGTAAGTGAAGTCACCACCAATCATTGGGCTTTTTTCTAAAGTGTGATTGGTTACCTAGCTCTATTTGATTTTATTACCAATCCTTTTTTTTTTTTAGGAACCCCCAAACTCGGGGAGAGGAAAAAATCATAAACTAAGGCAAGGAAATCTTGATTTTATTACCAATCCTAGGTTAGGAAAAAGGTCATTTTTCCTAATTTAATATGGATGGATAAAAAATCTTGATTCCTGAGTTCAGAAGTCTAGTTACGTATGGGGAAGATGTTAGGCATCCTACAACACCTGTCTAAGGATAGTCCTTTGTTTTGGTAAAATCTTAATTTAAGGACATTGGCAATTAAAAATCAAGCTATTGGCATTAACTTTCGAGGCTTTAATCGAATTGGGCTTTGAGGTTTGGTTTTTGAAAGGGTGTGGTCTTGATCAATGCTTCCTTAGTGTGTTTGGAATCATTGCCAAATTTCCACGGTGAAAATCCGACAGCATTTCGCCTTATTTTCATGGCGGAAATTCGGCAATGCTTTGCCTTAGGTGCGTCATAGCACACAAAACACTATCCTCACCAAGCTTTTGCTGTGAGAGTATGGCAATGGGGATGCCCCATTTTCACGGCGAAAATCCGACAAAGTTTTGCGTTTGGTTCACTATGGCTCACTAGCAGGATTTCATGCCTGTGTATACAACGCATGCCAACATGCTTATGCTAGGACAAGCTAGGGCCCCTCAAAGCATCAATCATATTGATGCAAGTCGCATACACCGGGAAACCAATGTCACTTGGTGACATGGATTAGGACAGTCACACCGTGATGATTGTGCAGACAATATAGCGTGAATATACACCTACAACAATTTCCTTGGGCACATACACACACTACAAGGTCAAGAGAAAAAATGGCTAGAGAGGGTCGCTCACATAGCCACGAGGGTCCATCATACAAAGTGCACAATCACCCATATACAGGCATATATAGATATACATACATCATGCACAAAGCTATCACACAGAGCAGGAAAATAAAACAGACATTACTAATGTCCCAAGGATATGGCCCAGTAAGCTACAAGAAATGTAAAACTGACATTGCCATACCCAGGGAACATGGCCTAAGCAAGGTGCAAGAAAAGATAAAGAGTACATGGAGAGGGGAAACCCTAATACATTTCTCTAGAGAAGAGGCGAAGAGAAAGGGAGAAAGATGTAACCACTCGGGGAGGCTAGGCCTCCTAATCTACTGAACATTGCCCTTTGTGGGCTTACGTCTTCTTGCTTGCATCCTTGCCCTTATTGCTTGCGCCTAAGAGGTTGGGCCCTCACTCCAAGTGTCCTTGCTTCAAGCATTTACATGCAAAGACAAAGGAAACAAGCCAACAGACAAGCAAAGAAACAACTAGAAGGAAAGCATACTAGAAGTATGGATGGATGTAGGTTTGGATTGGATGTCCATAGTTCCATTGGATTGGAGTATGGACGACACATAGACTCATGCATGAACATGTAGGCAAGCATGAAAATATGCAAAGAAGCAAAGAAAGCCAAACAGGTGGCACAAAGCAAGCAAGGCAAGCATAACATCACCGCATGGAGCGAAGAAAGGTATGCATCAAGCACACCAACATCACGGAGATGTGTCTCGTAAACAATCACATCCAAACAAGCCACAAGAGGGACGGAGGAAACAATGCAAGCAAATGGCCCCAAAGATCGACAAGTACAAACCTATGGAGGACAAAAGCATGGCAAAGCCTAGATCTAGATAGGCAAACATGGATATAACGCATAAAAGCAAACAAGCACACACATACATAAAAGAATGATCCAAATCCTTTGATATAGGCCTAGGTGTATGGATGTAGGCCTAGACCACAAGATCTAGATCTACACCCTACCTAAAGGGCAAAACATAAGAAAAAGGCATAACAAGAGATGAAAATGCTTAGAAGCACATGGCATAGCAACCAACATGTAGATCAAGACATATGAACATGGCACAGAGCACACAAAGATATAGATCTAAGCGTAAGCATGCTAAAAGGCACCTAGGCACATGGATCTAAGCACAAACACGATATTTGGGCATATCTAGCCCAAGAAGGCTAGGCCAACATCATCAAAGCGGTAAAACATGATAGAAAGTAAGGAGACATGCTAGAAAAGCTATAAAACATGCTAGGAAGCAAGATAAAGCAAAGATATACTATGGAAAGCAAATAAATATGTTATGAAGAAAGATAAAGCAAAGGTTGTAGATTGTAGCTAAAAAGCTACATCTACACCCTTAGAACCTCAAATCCAAGGTCCTAGGATCAAGGAGAGGAAAAAAAGTGTAAGAACACTGCCTTTTGATTGTTGAGAAAAGAGAGGAATCAAAGGTTTTTCGATGTATTTGGGAGAGAATTTAGAGAGGAAAAGAGAGAGAATCTACCTAGAAATATTCTCCAAATTCCCAGAATCATTTTTTCTGGTCTGTAAGGGATTTGGGGGTCTTTATAATGAAAAACTAGCATTTTGGCTTTTGGCCACCGGTTAAGGCCAACGGCCCTTTAGGCTGTGTTTATTTTGGCTTCAAATCACTTCTGGAAATGCTTTTCCGAAAATGCAGGTGTTTGGTTTCGCATGGAAAATAAATTTTCTGGAAATGCTTTTCAGTTGACCGTGTGTTTTAGTTGGTTTGACCCGGAAATGGTTTGAAGTGAAAATTTTCACTTCAAAATATTTCCGGACTCACGCGCAAAGAGAGACAGAGATCGCACCCAGATCATGCCACGAACCCAGAGCCCAGAGCCCTTTGACTTCGCACCCTTCGACTTCACCATTTGACTTTGACTTCAAATAGCACCCAGATCGCACCCTTCGACTTCGTCGGCAATCCCAGAGCCCAGGATTGCACGCCTTCGACTTCGCCAACTTCGCACCCTTCGACTTCGCCGACTTCGTACGCCTTCAATTTCACCGAGATCGCACCCAAGGACCGCACGCCTTCGACTTCTCACCCTTCGACTTCGCCAACTTCGCACTCCTTCGACTTCGCTGAGATGGCACCGAGACGGCTCTGATTGCACTGAGATCGCAATTGAGAAATGGTTGGGTTTTGATGAATTTGACCGGATTTGATGAATTTTTTTTTGTTGGGTTTTGTTTCTGTGTTTATCTATTGAGAAATGGTATTATATATTTGTTTGGAAGCTAAGAAAATGTGAGGGACAAAAAGAAAATGTGTTTTCTATATTATTTTCAGCAACACAACCAAACACTAGAAAATATTTTCCAAAGCATTTTTTGGAATGCAACCAAACACTTGAAAATATTTTCATTTCCCGAAAATAGCATTTCTGGAAAATATTTATTTTCTTGAAAATATTTTACATGAACCAAACACAGCCTTAGTTACCCCCAAGTCCAATGCTAACATCAGCAATCTCAGCTTCTTCCTTGGTTTGACTTTGGATGCATACTTGAAGGCCTTTTTGACCTCCAATTGAGCTAATCTTGATGTCCCTGGAAAGCTCTGGATGTCTAGTTTCCTAAACACTAAAGAAATTTTAATTCTGACAGTCAAATGAAATGTTATGGCATCGGGAAGTTAGCTGACGTGCTTTGCATGGTTTACAAGATATCTGAACCGTTGTAACTCCGATTTCGACCCATGAATAGTCGTTGGAAAAGGAATTCAATAATATTCACAATGACACTAGTCCTAAATCATTCCAATGGTCAGATCATAATTAGGATTTTTGGAGCCCCTAAGAGTCAACTTCGAGTCAAACTTAGTCAAAGTTGGTCAAAGTTGACGAAAATCACCAAGTAGTTCAGGTTTGATGTAGAAACATGAAAAATTTTGCTTTGGGATGATTTTGACCTACTTTGACTTTCAGTTAACCCAGGGTTGATTAGGGGCATTTTGGTCAATTTGACCTAAAATGGCATTTTGATTGCTTTGATACTCAAACGGGTTGTGCCACATCGATCTAGATGTTTTCGCAAACCCATGGAAGAAAGTTAATATTTTTTGAATTTTTGGGATCCAGCATGCAAATCAAGAGCAAACAAAATATTGTATCTACAGCTTAGTAGCAATATGCAACACATGGACATTGATACATTTTGTTTCTTAACATTCTCACTAACACTGAGGTACTTTATGTCGATATGCTTACTTTGGCTTCCACTTTTATTATTCTTAGAAAGAAAATTGCAGCTTTATCACAAAAAATATTCAAAGTTCTTGATATAGAATCAACAATCTTAAGACCTGTGGTAAAATTCCTTAACCATAATGCCTATGTTGTAGCTTTATAGCACCCAACAAAATTTTCCTCCATAGTAGATGAAGCAACAAGTGTTTGGTTAGTACTTCTCCAAGATATAGCACCTCTAGAAAGAAAAAATATATATATCCTGAGGTTGATTTCCTTGTGCCTACACATCTAGCAAAATCAAAATCTGAATAACCAATCACCTCCAATTGATCAGTATGCCTATACATAAACTTGTATTCCTTGGTTCCTTGCAAGCACTTCATAACATTTTTCACAGCTTTCCAATGCTCCAAACCAGGGTTGCTTTGATAGCGATCTAATAAACCCACTGCATACCTGATATCTGGCCTTGTGTAGACCAATGCAAACATCAGGCTATCTATTGCAGATGCATATGGTATTTCCTTCATTTTCTCTTGCTCTAATGCATTTTAAGGACATTGATTCTTGCTAAGTTTTTCTCCTTTCAAAATGGGTGCTACTTTTGGTGTACAATCTTTCATTCCAAATCTCTTCAAAACCTTTTTGATACATGCCTTTTGAGATAGTCCTAACACCTTTTGTGATCTATCTCTATGTATGTCTATGCCAATGACATATGAGGCTTCACCTAAATCCTTCATCTCAAAGTTTTGTGAGAGAAACTGTTTTCTATCATGTAGCAAACCCAAATCACTACTTGCAAGTAGAATTTCATCCACATATAGGACTAGAAAGATGTATTTTCTCCCATTAATAAATCCATATACATTGATCAAAAATGTTCTCAATAAATCCATATAAGGTAATAACATTGGGAAACTTTATATACCATTGTCGGGAGGCCTGTTTTAGTCCATATAATGATTTCTTTAATTTGCAAACCAAATGATTGTTTTGATTATCATAAAATCCTTTAGATTGAACCATGTATACCTCTTCCTCTAGATCCCCATTTAAAAATGTCGTTTTCACATCCATTTGATGCAACTCTAAATCAAAATGAGTTACTAAAGTCATGATTATTCTAAATGAATCCTTCTTAGAAACTAAAGAGAAGGCTTCATGGTAATTAGTGCCTTTTTTTGAGTGAAACATTTGGTTACAAGTCTAGCTTTATATCATTCAATGTTACCCGAAGCATCTCTTTTGGTTTTTTAAACCCATTTGCAGCCAATAGCTACAACTTCTTTTAGTAACTCAACAAGATCCCAAACTTGATTCTTAGCCATAGATTCCATTTCTTCCTTCATGGTATCATACCAAAGTGTTGAATTATCTTCACTTATGGCTTGAGAAAATAGAGTTGGATCATCTTTAGGTCCGGTGTCAAAATCAGACTCTAGGAGATATACAATTGTTCGAGGGCCTTTTTCGGTTGCCCAACCACATGTGGTCCGTTGGAGCGATAACTTTACTAGGCCCGGGTTCTTTTTGGGGAATTGCGTCCAGAACTCAACATTGGGCCACGTGGTCCAATAGCTACCGGTGTATTTTTTAAAGCCTATAAAATCATTAAAGCTAAAGTCTAAGAATTGCGATAGTGGTAAGATAAATATATAATATTTGTTTGATATAATAGCTTTGATTAGTAGTTGTAATAGTAGTTGAAATAAAGTATTTATTCAGAAGTAAAGTAATCATGTACTTAATGATGTAAATTTAAAGATATAGAAGCAAAGTCACTTATCTCTGATGGTTTGTAACCCAGCTGTGTAGCATCAGTGAACTGATGGGATTCCAGTAGAATGCCAGCGGTAGAGGCTAGTTAAGTTTGCCCCTATTATCATGCATTTAAATGATTTTAAGCTTTGGTTAATAGTTATGATAGTAGTTGGAATAAAGTAATATGTATTTAAATGTGAAGTAATCATATACTCAATAATGAAAATTTAAAGATAAGGAAGCAAAGTCACTTATTTTTGTATGATTAGTAGCCCAGCTATGTAGCATCAATAAGCTGATAAGATTCCAGCAGAATGACTCCAGCGGTAGAGGTAGTTTGCCATAATAACTTCAAGATTGAAGGGGAAAAATTGGTGCAACTGGAGGGAGAGAGAGTGTGCCCAATTGTGTGTAGGGGCTGGTTAAGCTTGCTCCTCTTATCATGCACTTAAATGAGTTTCCCCTTTAACAATGCTCTTTTAGTTGTTGTGAAATTATGAATAGAGTTGCCTTCCATGAGAAGGGCATTTGTATGAAGTATATGTGCCTTCTAAGAGAAAGGCTTTATGTAAGAAGTAGTTGTGCCTTCTAAGAGAAGGGCTTTTGTAAGAAATAGTTGTGCCTTGTAAGAGAAGGGCTTTGATATAAGATCTTGGTGCCTTCTAGGAGAAGGGCTTTAGTAATAGAAGTTCATGCCTTTCATTAGAAAGGCTTTTGAATGAATGTTTGGCATCTCTTGAGAAGTGTGGAGATGGTAAAGACATAGATGTTTTGTGGGATATAGTATTTGTAATATGTGTGATATATGGAAATATGAGAGATATGGAGGTTAAAGATAGTAAAAATATGAGATTATAACTGCTGGAAAAGTTGTAGAGATTGCTTTCCTAGAGGAAAGATTTTGTAAGAGAATACCATGGAGATGTGTTTAGGTATTTGGAGATAAGAGCAGTAAGATAGGTGTAGAAGAGTTTTGAGATATGTTTATGGGTAGCAAAACAGTAGAATTTCCGAGTGAGAGAGCATGAGAGTGGAGCTTAGAAGAGTTGTGGTGTGTTATATGTAATGGTGTAGTAAGTGTGTATGAGATTGTATAGGAGAAGCGAAGAAAGAGATGTTTAGAGATATATGCAGCAAGATATATGTATTTCCAAAATATGAAGAATGAGATAATGAGTATGAGAAAGTAATAGATAGTATTGTAGTATGTTTAGCAAAGTTGCTGAGATTTTCTGTTGAGATTGTATGAAGGCTTATGAAGGGCATTTATGAGCTAAGGGCTGAAAATTTTAGTTCCTAATTTAGAAACTAAAAAACTCAGAAGCTCAGAACTTCATTGAGAGCTTAGAAAGATTATTAGAGGAAGAAAGAATAGGGAAGTGTATGAAAGAGTTCTCCCTTGGTCCTCCTTTGAGGTGTTAATGAAGGGTCCTCTTTAGAGCTAAGATAAAAGGGGTATTTTAGCAAATAATCTCAGCCAAAATCTGTCCTAAACAACAATGAATCTTCAGAGAATCCATCTTAAGATTTGGTCAAAAATGGTATGTTTAGCTTTAAGGTATTCTTTCTATTTTGGGTAAGAGTTGTTGGGGAAAAAGTGGCAGAAAAGGAAAGTATTTTAGCAAGAGAAATGTAGTTTCAGTAGTTGGTTTTGGTTTTAGCCAAATGTGGAAAAAAATAGTAATGCTCAGGCTGCTGAGTCAGCTGCCACAGCTGTTCTGAAAAGATTGTCCCAGCTATTAGGAAAAGCTGTGACAGCTATCATGAGACAGCTATCACAGCTATCATGAGACAACTGTCACAGCTATCATAAGACAACTGTTTGCTTTGGCTAGAAGATAATGAGGTCAGATGGGTGATTTCCTACTGCTGGAGAGGACATTTAGCATTTATTGGATGGATTTGGCTGAAAATGGTAAGATCTCTTTGAAGGGTATCTTGCTATTTTTGGTATAATAGCTGGTTGCTGGGATTTCAGCTTTAAATGGTTGGTGACATCAGTTTCAGCTAGGTGTCAAGTACTGAATACGCTGCTGGGGTTCAGTTGGAAATGTTTCCTTTTCGGGTGTTTGTGTTTTTAGTCCAAGGTTCTATTACAACACATTTCTAGTAAATAATAGAATGATTGGTTGAAGGCTAAGGAAGCTTTAGAGATTTGGTCAAGGTCTCACTAAGTTGTGACATAATCTTGGTGAGCAAGAAGAGTAATTAATGCTCTGCTCTGGCAGTTGGCAGAGACATATATGGTTAGATTGCGGCAGATAGCAGCTGAGTATTAGAGATATCAAGAATATTTTGTGTATAGTTGGAGATTAAAGGTACCAATCAGATTAGGCCATGAGTTTGAGTTGGATTTTAGCTGAAAGTAGTAATGTAGATTTATGTAGAATAATATAATGAAGTTTCTAAATATGTATAGTAACGACTAGGGATTGAATGAACAGTTATATTCCTAGCAGTTAGATGGCTGGAGATATTGAGTATTTATCACATGATGAATATTAAGATTTAGGAAAAGAGTAATGGGGAATTTTATCATTTAAAGTGCTATGTGATAAGAGATGCTTACCATATGTTACTCGCTACACACCGACTCGTCAAAGTTTAGGGAGTTGGAGAAGACACGCCAAGCAACATGCCTCTTTTATCAACTTTAAACTACTGGAGCTTTACTGAACATACCTCTTGGCCCTCCAAACCACAACTCCCAAAGTTTCCCCAAGGAGACTTACGAGCTTGGATCATAAGCCAAAGAAGAGATGACATACCTCAGGTTTTGTTGTCATTTGGTGTAAATATGGGCTCTTGTTGAAAAAGCCACTTGCCATGAGTGTAAGAGAGGTAATATGGGCTGTGAGCTTTGATTTGTTGCTAAAGCACGATCCATATGTTGATGTTGATGATATCATGGGTTATGATCCCAATTGATGAAAAGGAGATTGGACCATGAATCCGCCTCTTGAAGTAAGGATCTCGTGGGCCATGTGAGCCCAATCCATGTAGTTGAATGAGATATGAGCTTATTTTTGGCTTTAAAGAGATTTACCCAAAAAATGAATAATATGTTGATGTGGCATTGGTTTCCAATGAAGTAACGCCACATGGGCCAAAAAAACGGTCCTTAACAGCAATATAATCACTAAAAATTGTTGGTTTCCATATTCTTGAGGATCTCCGTATACCTTTTGCCTCAGCAATTGGTTCAATGTGAACTTGTTCTTGATGGGCTGGTTGTTCTTGAATTGGTTGCTCTTTAAGGATATTAGTTTGATTTCCTTGAAAAATCACCAAGGGTTCTTCATATGATGGCAACTTGATTGAATTTTGTGCTTGCTCAAATTCTATCCTTTTAGGAAAAGCACTCCTACTAAGTCTATAATGTAATGAACTGAAGAATTTTGCAGCCAACAACCTTCTCTAGTTGGTGATTGAAGTTGCGTACTGGGATCTGTGCAATTAGTTAATCACGTACTGGGAACCGTGCATTGAAAATGAGAGATTGTCACTATAGAACAAGTTCAATTGGGTATTGGGGTAGGGTTCAACTGTAGGTTGGTATAAGGTACTGAGATTCTTTTACTCGCAACCTCTTGTTGTGATAATAGTGGATTCTTGGGAGTGGTGACCTTAAAATCACCCTGTGAGGTTTTTGCTGTGTAGGTTTTCCCCATTCGTAAACAAATCACCATGTCAATTTATTTTCCGTTACATACTTAGTTTAATTGGTAATTTGTTTATGCTACCACGCGTTTGCATGTTAATTTGATTAATTAATCAATTAATTCATCACAAGGGGTCAATACATTTTTGGCCTATCAATATTGTTGAAAGTATGGCAACCACTCCACAATATCATGTCATATTTAGAAAGGATGCCTTCATCACATAAACAAAATTATTAAGAAGTATATTAACAATAGACAATCTTCGCAATCATGCCATATACAGTGGCTTAATTGCTATGTTGTTGGGAAAAGAGATTTCATCGCCATCGACGTTCTCAAGCTTGGAATGCAATACCCTAGCGTGGGTGGGGTTTTAAGACAAAGATATATTACAAACTCTCTTTAAAAGTTATGGTAACTTTTAAGGAAGAGCATGGTAAGTTATATTATACATAACATACATAACATACTCTTTTAAGCAATATTGGATTTTTTTTTTCCTTGAGAAACACACACAGATACTCCAAATTTGATAGTGTAAATTCTTTCCTTTTATTTGAATAAAATTATTATTACTTATTTTGAAAATATAAAAAAAAAATCGATGAGAAACCATAATTCATGAAACAAAAGGGATAGATGAGAGCTCACTAATTCCAATCTCTCGCTTCTTGTCCCTTAGGCCAAACTCACACCATATTCAAAAAGAATAATGAAAGTAAATGATGAAATTAGTGAATAATACGTCAAAGGAGGTAAGGTTAGACATGCTATTGCAGTCTTTCGAAAGCATAAGCTGGCTACAACCCCACCATTGCGATAACATACAAATCACATCACTGTAAAGGGCATCATAACTATTGGAACGATAAGGAATAATTTCAACTACTTTTCCGAGGTTTTATATATGTTAAACGCAGCCTAACTCATGATACGAAGTCACTAGCTGTATAAAAAATTGTGAGGTAGGGGCTTCTGATTTATATATTATAATGGTCACACGAGGCATAATATAAAGTATGTAATAATGGTTAGCCACTTGAACCGGTATTTTACAAAGGACAATTTAATTAATATTAAAACCAAGCTAGTCACATTTTTTGAGAAGGAAAAACCGTCTTTAGCCAAGTACAATTTTTTAAATTATGAAGCACTTCTTGATTAGATAACAAATAGAAAATACATTAAGTAGGTTTCATTATGTACCATGAAGCGAAGAGAGTGGTGGAGAGGGGATGGTGGTGGGGGTGAGAGTAATGGTGGAGCATAAGTTGCAGTTGTTTTCATGTTAATAAAAAACTAATACATAAGATTTAGTACTAGAAGTCATTGTTATCTTATTTTGACTCTCTTAAAATCTTTTAGGACTATGGACTTATATAACACCACTTTTTTTCTTCTTTTTTTTTTTTAAAGAAGAATATACCATCACTTATGGAGAGAGAGGGAGAGAAAAAAGGCCACCACTTTTTAGCCACTAAGACCCACTCATGTGAGCAGAAGACGGAAGGGGTTTAAATCTAATCATTATCATGGGATAATCTCTTTTATTTGTTTGTGTGCGTGCGTGCGGAAAGATTTGTATACATGACACAATATTTTTATGTTTATCCATGTTTGGCTTAGACCGGTAATACTATTTCTTATGGTGTATTTGGATATCGCTTATTTTGCTGAAACTGAAAAATTATTACTGAAAGTACTGTAAATAAAAATAAAAGTTAGTTGAAATAGTACAGTGGACCCCATGAATAGTGTCAAAAAGTGTAGTGAGACCCATAAATAGTAACAAAAATAAGCTGAATAGTGAAATAATTTTCCTTTTTAATTCTAACCCAAACGCACACTTAAGGCCCGTTTGGATACCATTGAAAACTGAAACTACTGTAGCAAAATAATTTTTAAATGTATGAATAGTGCCGTGAGGCCCTTTTTTAATGGAAAAGTTGCTGAAAAAAGAGATTTGTGGGTCCCGTGAACAGTGCATGGGACTCACTGGTGTGACATAAACTTTGAGAAATGCGCTTTTCCCAAAAAAAAAGAAAAGAGAAAATGCATACGTTGGAAACACGTGAAACACAGTATCCAAACTCTGCTTTACTATTTGAAATTCTTCTATGGACAGATTTGACACAAATTTTTTTTTTTCAACATGTATTTAGATTCCATTAATTACACATGAGACTACCACCGATAATTATAAAAATTAATCAAATCATTACTTGACATGTGTATTAGTTGTGGAAAAATGTGCAAAAATGTGTCAATATACTTTTTGACAAAAGAATTCGCAAAGCTATAAAGTGTTAAATCTGTCGTGAGGGACTTTGTTCTTAGCCAAGGAGCTAATAAAGAGTCTTTTATTGGGTTTATTTATCATAATCTCAACCCAAAAAAAAGCTCTTAACGGGTGACTTCAATTTCTTTTATTTTTAAATTCTATAGCTGACGGTGGAATAATTTGAACCCTGAACATTTCAATGGAAACATTATAAAGTGATATTTGAGTTACAAGTCTCTTAGTCAAGTGACTTTAATTCAAGACCCGAAGAATTGTGTTGTCTTATGTTATATTAATTTTATTATAAGTTATAGGTTCAAGTTATAGCACAATGGTAATGGGATATTTTGTGATGTTCCATGTTTGCAGTTTAAACATCACCTCCCTTTTTCCCATTATCTAATTATATATATATATATATATATATATATATATATATATATATATATAAGCTTATTATAGTTCTGATTTTGAATTAAGAGCAGCTTTTGATTCAAGTTTTTTGCTTTCAAAAAACAAAAAGAAAGAAAAGATTTCAAGGTCAATATTTGGGCCATTTCATCTTTTTCTAAATATATATACCTTTATTGCATTGATAAGCTTTCCCAAAGATTTCAACTTAAGCATTAAAAGTTTCCACCTTCGTTATACTATGAGTTTTTTTTTTTTTTTAAAAGATACAATAGAATTTAAATGTGTAGGGTTCGCTCCTTGATTGATGATCCGCATAACTATCAGTAAGCCAATATTTCAAACTCATAGTTTCAAAATACCTGAAGAATGAAAAACTTACAAAGTGCAACAGTGTGGTGCCTACCAATGACTCTTTGATGTTTAAGTCAAAAACTCACAATAGGCTTCACAAAACTTTAAAAGTGTGAGAGTCAGGAAATTATGCACGTGGGAGGAGGTTTGGTACTTATATAGTGGTCTAGAGCTTATCAAGTTTCTAGGAATTTAGACACTTCCCTTGTAGGGAGCATAATGGAAGGAATGGAATTAATGGCTTTGAGATCTTCAAGTTCAACTTCCCATACTTGGTGGATACAGAGTTGTAGGAGGATCTTTAGACGTGGTGTGCAACTCTTTCCATGATGGAGTGGACATGCAAACACTAGGGAGCTAAGTGTCAAGAGTTGCCAGTCTCCATGGATTGTTTGTCTCCAAGGGGGCTGAACAAGTAGTGCTAGATGGTGTAGACACCCTGTCTCGTTCCAACCTATACCTGAACTCCCTCGTCCCAACGACGAGAAATCTATCTGTTACCAAAATGATAAGTATCATGTGTGGAGCCCAATGAGCAAATGAACCCAAAAATGGCCCAATACAATCCAAGCCCAATTATGACCCACAAATCAAGCCCAAAAGCCCATTTCTGATCTAATTTGGCCGAGGCTTACAAAAGGTGTGTACGATGGGTATATGATGCATACGCACCCAATCTATAGCGTACACACCTTCTAGACAGAAGTCTCAAATCACTCCATTTCCATTTTGATGAGATCCTAAGGCAACTAGCATGATTAATTGGTTGCCCAAACGTCCCACCAAACCCTATAAAAATACCATTATTTTCACCATCCAAAGGGTCCAGACTCTTCCACCAACTAAAACTTTGCTGAAATACCGTCCCAAACCCTAAACTAAAGAGTTGAAGTGATGCAAATCACGTTATGAAGAACAAAGAGTTTTTATTGTTTTCCTTTTCCTATTTGAATTAGGATTTATTTACTCTAGTACTTCGAATTAAAATCATTTTCCTAGTTGAATTGGGATTTTAATTGTTTTTCTTTTCCTAGTTAAATTGTTTTTTCTTTTCTCAAGTAAAAGTAGGTTTATTATTTCTTTTCCTAAAAGGAGTAGGAGAAATTTTATTCCTATAAATACTCTTTATAGAGATGTTATTTAGGTGATGTGTGTTTTGAATAAAATTTTGCTAGAGAGGTTTCCTCTATTATTTTGCCTATTAGCCTAGTGTTCTTGTAGAACTTAGGTTTAGTGGAAGAGTTGTAGTATTTGTGTGTTATAGATTCTGCTTCTACACGCCTACGCTGCATCAGTTGGTATCAAAGCCCAGGTTAGGTTCCTACCATGGCACGAGGATCACGTGGGGGAAGGCATGCTACTGTAGATGGTGAGTATGAACGCGATGAGATTGCACGCAATACACAACTAGAGGCACGCTGTCAGTAGATGGAAGAGCAGTTTGAAGCGCTAACAAAGCAACTTGCTGCCTTAGCCGTTATTAACAAGCCTCGAAACCATAGTCCAACTCTACGTTTTGTGGAGGAAGATGAGGTAGACTATGGATGAGATGGAAAATCCGTTTACTGGACATAGAATGAGGAGGGAGAAACCCTTGGTTTCATACAATTCAAACAGATGGGAATCTAGGTTCAAATTAGATATTCCAGAGTTCAAAGGTTGTTTACAACCTGAAGAATTCCTAGATTGGGTAGCTGCGGTTGAAGAAATTTTGGAGTTTAAGGAGGTGCTGCAAGATAAAAGAGTTTCTTTGGTGGCAACCAAATTCAGAGGACGTGCTGCTGCATGGTGGCAACAATTAAAGCAAAGCCGTATTCGCTAAGGTAAATCTAAAATCAATACTTGGGAAAATTTTTTGAAACATATGCATGCTGCATTTTTGCCCCATAATTATATACGTACATTATATCAACAACTACACAATCTTAAGCAAGGTACACAATCTATAGATGAGTATACTCAAGAGTTTTATCAACTTGTAGCTAGAGTTGACCTTGCAAATTTGGAAGATCAATTAGTTTCACGTTATATTGGAGGCATGAGGCAACAATTTCAGGATACTTTGAATTTATTTGACCCAATTTCTGTATCTGAAGCCATCAAAGAGCTTTGCATTTAGAGAAGATGATGAATAGGAGGACTAACATGGTTTCAAATAGTAGTGGCAATCGACTACCACCAGTAGCTCCTCCTTATGGTGCAATTACACAATCTACACAAGGAAAAGGCCAAATTAATCAAGCTAATTCACAACCCAACCACACTGCAGCTAGTAGTTCTGGCCCTCGATGTTTTAAGTGTGGTGAGGCAGGGCATAGAACGGCTGATTGCAAGAAAGGTGGCCGGTATGGTAAGGGTTTATTTATTGAGAATGAAGAATGTACTGATGATCATTTAAATACCTTTAAGCAAGAAGTTGTTTATGATGCCGAAGAGGAAGAGGAGTATGTGCAGGGGGGATGATGGCCCTTTGTTAGTTACAAGAAGGGCGTGTTTCACACCTCGCAAATCTGAAGGCAAGGATTGGCTCCGAAGCAATATCTTTCAAACTACATGTACTATGGGGGGCAAGGTATGTAGACTTGTTATAGATTCTGGAAGCTGTGAGAATGTGGTATCAGAAGAGGCTGTTCAAAAATTGGGATTAGCAATAGAGAAGCACCCTAACCCTTACAAACTATCTTGGCTTAAAAGGGGTAATGAGGTAACTGTATCTAAACGTTGTTTGGTTTCTTTTTCTATTGAGTTGAAATATAAGGATAATGCATGGTGTGATGTGGTAGTTATGGATGCATGTCATCTTCTCCTTGGTAGACCATGGCAATATGATAGAGAGGTTCAACATGATGGTAGGAAGAATACATACAGTTTCATGTTTGGTAGCACAAAAATTGTGTTGTTGCCCTGTAAGGAGATTGAACCTAAGCTAACTTCAGGAGGGGGTAAGAATCTCTTAGCTAAAAGGGCATTTGTTGAAGAGATGTTTGATTCGGGGTTGGTGTTTTTATTATTGGGAAAGGAGAGCTCAAAGGGTAGTGTAGTACTAGAGGCTGTGCAATCTTTATTAGATGAATTTGCAAACGTATTTCCTAATGATCTACCTAAGGGGTTACCGCCACTGTGAGATATACAACACCAAATTGATCTTGTATTAGGTTCTAATCTATCTAATCGCCCACACTACTGCATGAGCCCAAAAGAGCATGAAGAACTTAGAAGACAAGAAGAGGGTTTGTTGTTAAAAGGGCACATTAGAGAAAGTCTTAGTCCCTGTGCTGTGCCAACCTTACTCACACCCAAAAAGGATGGATCATGGCGAATGTGCGTAGACAGTCGTGCCATCAACAAAATTACAGTCCGATATAGATTCCCTATTCCTCGGTTGGATGATTTGCTTGATCAGTTGAGTGGTGCTACAGTGTTTTCTAAGCTGGATCTAAAAAATGGGTACCATCAAATTCGAGTACGTCCTGGTGATGAGTGGAAGACAGCATTCAAGACACATGAAGGGTTGTATGAGTGGCTAGTAATGCCATTCGGACTTTCTAATGCTCCTAGCACCTTCATGCGTGTTATAAACCAGATTTTTCGCCCCTTCATCGGCAAGTTTGTTGTAGTTTATTTTGATGATATCCTGATATATAGTACCAATATTGATTTACATCTCCAACATCTTCAAGAGGTACTTATAGTTCTAAGTAGGGAGAAATTTTATACTGCTATAGCCAAATGTTCTTTTATGACAGATAGTGTTTTATTCCTTGGATATGTGGTGTCTGAGGATGGACTGTCAATTGATGAATCAAAGGTTATTGCTGTTAAACAATGGCCAATACCAACCACAGTCCACGAGGTCCGTAGTTTCCCTGGGTTGGTGTCATTCTACCGGCGATTTATCCCTAACTTTAGCACCATCATGGCACCGATTACAAATTGCATGAAGGCTAGTAAGTTTTTGTGGACAACTGAAGCCATAAAGGCGTTTAATCAGATCAAAGAAAAGCTTACTACAGCACCTATTCTAGCTCTTCCTGATTTCTCTCAACCATTTGAGTTACATTGTGATGCATCCAAGATTGGAATTGGAGCTGTTCTTAGTCAAAATGGCAAACCAGTGGCCTACTTTAGTGAGAAGTTGAGTGGGTCAAAATTGAATTACAGCACTTATGATTTGGAATTTTATGCAATAATTTGCGCTTTGAAGCATTGGAGTTCTTATTTGGCCTATCATGAGTTTGTCCTCTATTCTGATCATGATGCTTTGAAGCATATCAATAGCCAAGACAAGCTCTCATCTCAACATGTAGTTTGGGCTGCTTATATTCAACAATTTTCTTTTGTCATCAAGCATAAGTTTGGAGCATTGAATAGAGTGGCAGATGCTTTTAGTCGACGGGCCTCTTTGCTCATCACAATGCAAATCAAAGTGCTGGGGTTTGATTTATTTCATGAGTTGCTTTCTAGTGACCCATACTTTGGCCTTATAATTGATGATGTGGCAACAAGAAAGCGATTTGACTCCCTTATACACGATGGTTTCCTTTTTAAAGGGAATCAACCATGCATTCCTGATAGTAGCCTACGCTTAAGGGTTATTCAAGAGCTGCATAATGAAGGCCATATGGGACGTGATAAAACCATGAAGCTTGTGACAGACTCTTATTTTTGGCCAACCATGCGAAAGGAGATTACCAAGTTTGTTGAGAGGTGTCGTATTTGTCAAGTTTCCAAGGGCACCACAACCAATGATGGCCTATATATGCCTCTTCCCGTACCAGCCCAGCCATGGATTCATGTCAGTATGGATTTTGTCTTGGGATTACTGCGTACACAACGAGGTAACAATTCAATTTTTGTTGTTGTGGATCGGTTTTCCAAAATGGCCCACTTTATTGCTTGTAAGAAGACCTCAGATGCAGTTAATGTTGCTCAACTTTACTTTAGAGAGGTCTATCGCCTCCATGACTTGCCACAATCAATTGTTTCAGACCGTGATGTGCGTTTTCTTAGTCACTTCTGGCGTTGCTTATGGCGCTTGGCCAACACCACACTTAATTTTAGTAGTGCCTATCATCCTCAAACTGATGGTCAAACAGAAGTGGTAAACCGTTCCTTAGGCAATTTACTTCGGAGCTTGGTGAGTGATCATCTTAAATCATGGGATCAGCGCTTGTACCAGGCAGAATTTGCTTACAACCGTTCTGTTAATCATAGCATTGGTTTTAGTCCCTTTGTTATTACTTATGGCTACAACCCACGCGCACCACTTGATTTGGCTCCTATCCCTGACTTGAAGCGTGTCAATGTGAAAGCTGAGGATCTAATCGCACAGATTCAAGAAATTCATACAGCTACTGCTAAGCATTTACAGGAGACTTCTGCTAAGTACAAACAAACCGCTGACAAGAAACGTCGAGTAGTAGAATTTGAGATTGGTGATTTTGTTTGGGCAATTTTGACCAAAGATCGCTTTCTTGTGGGAGAGTACAACAAACTAGCTGCTAGAAAGATTGGTCCTTTGGAGATTCTTGAGAAAATTAATCCTAATTCCTATTGATTGAAACTTCCAAGTCATATGTGTACATCTGACGTCTTTAATGTTAAGCATCTTGTTCCATATCGAGGAGAGAATTCCAATCCAGACTCCAAACTCAAGGACGAGTTTCTTCCAACCCAGGGAGAATGATGCAAATCACGTTATGAAGAACAAAAAGTTTTTATTTTTTTCCTTTTCCTATTTGAATTAGGATTTATTTACTCTAGTACTTTGAATTAAAATCCTTTTCCTAGTTGAATTGGGATTTTAATTGTTTTTCTTTTCCTAGTTAAATTGTTTTTTCTTTTCTCAAGTAGAAGTAGGTTTATTATTTCTTTTCCTAAAAGGAGTAGGAGAAATTTTATTCCTATAAATACTCTTTATAGAGAGGTTATTTAGGTAATGTGTGTTTTGAATAAAATTTTGCTAGAGAGGTTATCTCTATTATTTTGCCTATTAGCCTAGTGTTCTTGTAGAACTTAGGTTTAGTGGAAGAGTTGTAGTATTTGTGTGTTATAGATTTTGCTTCTACACGCCTATGCTGCATCATGAAGGCTAGAAGGGTAGAAATAGTGAGTATACTCACTAAAGTTCTAAACTTTAGTTGGAGTTGCATTTAAAATTGTTATCAAACCACCTAAGGCCATTCAGAAATCCCTAGCCAAGTAGTTCCAAGTTGTTTTGCTCTACATATTTAGCTGTTGTAGTCAGTTTCAGTCGAGAGGCCAGTCATCAACAACACTATAAGCTACGAGGAGGAGATGTGGGTATCTCCCATGATCCATATTCTCCTCCTCGATTCCTGTTTTGTGTTTTTATGTTATTTTAACTTTCTAATATGTTGTTCCTATACCATAACATGTTCTTTGCTTGTTACCTACTTCATTTTCCTTGAGCTTTTGTAAGTCTATCAAAAACCCAAGAATCTACCTCAGGATGGGTATGCATGAAATGATGTTTGCATGCACCATCATATCTACGTACACATGTTTTAGACGGCTAGCATTCATGTTTTGGTCAATTTTTTGAGAATATGTCTAAAGCCTAAATGTGTACACTAGTAGAAGGATGTGTATGCCCCTTTCTTGTGGCATATGCCAATATAGGCAGAATTCAAATTTCTTGTTTTTTCTGTTTCATATGTTTTTCTTAATGCCAAATTTTATTATCTTTCCTTAACTATTTCATTTACTTTAAATGTATGTTTGCTGTCTTGTTTGTTTCATTTTGTATCACATGTAATAAAACCCAAAATACTTAAAAGAACCTCTCTTTTCTTTCTTCTCTTGAATCTAAAACCCTAAAGCATATTCTCCTTCTCTCCTATCCACTCTTTAATTATGATTTGAACCCCGCAAGGTGATTAAAAGAATTAGAGATAATTAAGGAAGACTTTTGACTCATAACGCTAAATGCTTTTTAAAAACCTCAAGTCAATGATTAATTAAATTCCAATTACTTTTGGAAGTTAATTAATTATTTAAATATAGAGGAAAATAGCATTCAATAAGCTTGATTTCAAGATTTAAGCAATAATTCAATTAAGGCTTAACTAGAAGAAGATATCTTAAAAGCTTCAAAGTAATTGAGGTAATTTAGTTGAACTTAAATGGAAACATAAAAGTCAAATCAATCCTTTCTCAATTAATCAAGATTCAAGTTGCTCCTTAAAACATGGAAAATCATTCATGATGAACAAAAATCATTTAAGTTTATATAAGGGAAGATACTCAAACTTTAATGAAGACTTAATCACCCATTGCTGAACAAAGCTCTTAACCTTGGTTGGTACTAACAAGTAGGGACAAACCCAGGATTTTTAGTTAAGGGGGCCAGAGTATAAGTGAAAAAATAATAATAATAATAATTGGTTACTAAGTATTTGATTTTCCTATAATCTACAAATCAAATAAGAATTACATATATTAACTCTCAGAAAATGACTAATTGTATTAATTATAAATCTAATATTTTTCAATTTATAGATTTACTAGTTTTCAATTATAAATTTATCTAATTTAAAAATGTTAGTTATTGTATGAGTTAGCAATGTGGGCAAGTGATATTTTTATTTTATTATGCATGATAGGCCAAAAACAAATTGACCCCTTGTGATGAATTAATTGATTAATTAGCCAAGTTTATTAATTAATCAAATTAACATGCAAACGCGTTGTAGCACAAACAAATCACCAATTAAACTAAGTGCAGTGGAAAATAAATTGACACGGTGATTTGTTTACGAATGGGGAAAACCAACACGGCAAAAACCCCACTAGGTGATTTTAAGGTCACCACTCCCGAAATTCCACTATTATCACAACAAGCGGTTACAAATAAAGGAATCTCAGTACCTTATACCAACCTACAGTTAAACCTTTACCCCAATACCTAATTGGACTTGTTCTATAGTGATAATTTCTCCTTTTGATGCACAACTCCCAATAAGTGACTAACCAATTGTGCGGATCCCAGTACGCGACTTCAATCACCAACTAGGGTGTTGGCTGCAAAGTTCTTCAATTCATCCCAACGATGAAGATCAATAAGATGCTTGGTCACAAAACCCTACGGTGCACAAACACAACAACTTATTCACAAGAACGATGAATTAGGCAAATTCTGTCTCCGGTCATAATTTGCTTGAACAAACTTTACTCAACACTTGTGCAACTTGTGAACACTTTGACGGCCCTTAAAATAATCCTTTTATATGTCTAGGGTTATGAGAAAAGAAAGCCCAAACACATAATCACGGATTGAAGTCAAAACAGGACTGGAATTCTGTTTTTCATAAACCTCAACAGATGCCTATCTGTCGAGCTGCTGTCAAGTAGCTGTTGAGCTACGGGGCTGGAACAGCTTCTTAAGCTCAATAGGTGATTAGCTGTCGAGCTTTAATGACAGACACTTCTTCAGCTTGTTTTTTGAACAGACTCACATGGTTTTAACACTTGATCTTGAAACACAGTTTCTTGAAGTATTAAACACATCCTATATCTATCCAAATACAAGTAAAGTGCGTTTTGTCAAAGAATTAGCCAATTACATAAAATAGTAACATATGTTCCTAACAAATGAATCACATATGTCCTAACAATTTGCTGTAGCACTTGATGAATCTAAATGGTTTTGATTAGAATACTAGGACTTTGGAACTCCATCTTCTTAGCTAGGGTTACAACCATATTTAGTGTGTATAGGGTTTGCAAGGAAACCAGACCTCGAATTGCTACATGCAACCCACCATTTACAAATTTGGCAATTTGCTAGTCCTCTGTCTCCTCCAAATCATTGCGATTGGATGGCCTATTGAATTCCTCCACATAGGTATTAATGTTCTAGGAACCTTGCTTTCATTCTTAGTACTGTTTGAATAGAGCCTGTTAAGAATTCAGTAGTAACATTTGCTCTTCCATTAGTGTCCTTATTCATTGCCACAAATGTATTGGAGACTCGATGGGTGCGACTTAGTTGCAAGTGATCCCACTAGGCTGATGCTACTCACTTCAACTTGTAAGCTAGTAGTTTCACCTACTTATGTTTTGGAATCTCCATGTATGTGAAGAATCGCTCTATTTCGGTGGCCCAATCCAAAAACTCTTCTAACGAAATATCACCATTGAAAGATGGTAGCTTCATCTTCATACAATAATATCTCTACCCTAGATTATCAAGAGCACAATCCCTAATAAGACCACGACGTCTTCCAAGAACATCTTCGGCATAATCATCGTCTTATCTATTGTCTTCGTCATAGATTGGGGGGCCAATTCTGATGGTTAGGGCCACAAGTGGGAGGGTCACAGTGTTATTGCACTAACTGTTGCCATCATGGTTAGGGTTCCTTGCAAGCAAGACAGCAACTACTTGCTGTAGATTGCGTAATACTTGCTGTTTCTCCTCACAAAATTGGTGGAACTCAGCCCTGGTAAGGATTGAATTTTTAACTTCATCATCACTGGAATGGTTAATGTCAAGTTCGTTTGCTATTAAAACAGGATAAGGTTACTGCTCTAATACAAATTGAAGCAGCTAGAAACCACAAGAAGCAAAATGTGTCTACTTCAAGAAAATAATCTCGAATCCACAAAAGTTCCTTCAATCCATAAGGTGATAGGGTTTGGAATCCACTAGAAAAGAGAGACAAAAATCCATATTTTTAAAATCTGAAAACTGAATTTCCCTAGAGCGGCTAGAAAGATGCAATAAAAATTCTCACTAATCACGTAATTAGATGACAAGATAGGAAAAATTACTAAGAATTGCAAAATTGGGATAATTACAAAACCAAATCTTATAATCTCTAGGAGATGTCTCAAAATAATCGAGACCTTATTTTGACTTTTAATTTAAAAGTTATAATGGAAATGAAAATTACTAAAAAGGGAAAAAATGAGGATTTTGGTACCTAAATGAAGGAATTTGACTAAAAAGTGGCATTGCCATTGTCAATACGATTATGAATTTTGTTCCTAGTGTTGTTTTCCAAATTCCTACTTCCTAGATTTCTTGTGAGTTGACTTCTGACACTCTCTAATCCATTAAAGCATGAGTTGCTAATGTAACGTTGTGGTGATTGTTGAGTCACTAAAATATTTCTACCTGATGCACAATGAGCTCATAAATAACGTCGAGGGTGACACTTGTGTCATGCTAGGGCTTTTATGCAGTAAATTTGAAGTTTTTGTATTTTTAGTTTTAATGGTGTATTCTTTTTCTAATTGCCTTTGATGTATTTCTTGCTAATATTTTTTCTAATTTTCATCATGTAATTGGTATTATAGTTAAAAGAGTAGAAATATGTGTAGACATTTTTAAAAAATTTATTATGTTTATTTGTATTATTAATTTCTTTATTTATGATGTCATTAGTCTGACAGCTAATCAAACAAATAATCGGAAGACAACTATCTTCTTTGATTTTAAGTTTGATCTAGTTTTTAAAATCAAACCTTTAACGCAAATAAAAGAAAAAAGAAATGAAAGACTTGAATCACTTGATATTATTCCTCCAAAAAAAGAAAAAAACAAAGAGTTGGTGTTATATATTGAAACTCTCCATACTTGTCCCATTTAATAAAAAACATAGTAGATTATTGAATTGTATGCTGCACAGAATACAAAATATTCGTTGTAAGTGTGGAATTCAGCAACCTGTTTCAATATGGTTTACAGATACCAACGCATAAAATTTGTTCGCTTGCACATTAAAGGGCAAATTTTCATCCAACAAGATCAAGATTTAAGTACATAACTTAGGTGTTCCTTAAATTTCATTTCTTAAAATTTTTTCATATGAATTTTTTTCTTATGGGATAAAAGTTTATTTTTTAGTTAAGTAACTATATGGCTGAATTTTAATATAGGAATCTAAAGAACAACACCTAAAATACTGTATCTAAATTTTGTCCATTTTCAATTTTATTCATTTTTGTGCCTAAATAGATACTTCAAATTTATGATAGAAGAAAAAATACTTCAAATCTATATATCACCCTGTTCTTAAGAAAATAAATCAAGATATCATCCCCAAATCAAGAAACGTGGATTTTTTTTTTTTTTTTTTAAGTTTCCCTTTTGCCAATACAAATTGGTTTGACATGACAAAAGCTTTAAATAAATTGTTAATGTTTGACACATTTGACCTATTTATAATGTAATGATTGATTTGTTTTATTTTATGGGGGCATATATTTTGATATGACTTCCATTTTGTCTTTAAAGGGCCATCCCACTATGATTATGTATATATAGTTACATGGTTGGTTAAGAAGTAACTTAGATGCTTGTCCATGATATGCATGCAAGTCGTGGAAGACAAGTATAGATGCATATGGCGCAATTAAAAACGCATCAGAGATGATATATTTCTGCCAAGTCTACTCTGCCTCAAGTTTCCCAAATCAGTCTAAAAAATTCCACAATTGGCACTTTGGGTTAGATTTGGATTTGGCTTTTTACCCCGTTGACTTAAGATCGTTTGCTAATGTTTGTAAGTCAAAATCCTTGTGAGTGGCATGGTAGGAAAAGGGTCTCCATCAAGAAGATTGTAACCAAGTATTCTCAGCCTGCTGGTATATATGTTCACATTTGTGAAAGCAATGTCCAATATGATTTTCACCTTTTTCTTTTTCTACTTTCAATGGAAATTGTAGATATCTTTTTTTCATACCTAAATTATTATCATGTGCAGCACATTTAGCTTTTGACTTTAGAGGATTTTTGCTTAATTGACTTTTTACTTCACGGCTCATGGGTGCAGATATAGTAGTGCTTTGCTTTTCTTTTCTTTTTTGAATCAAGTGATGGTGACTTAAAAGGAAAGAGGGAGAGTAGTATCGGTAACTTTTCTCTTCTTAACGCGTTGTTGCTATTTGATGATGAGATGGTTACAACAAATAAGGGAAGGGAGATTTGTACATTGATTATCCTCATAAAAGAGATAGAACTATTACTAAATTACAACATGTTATTGTTTGTTCTTAGCTGTTATGCTACTATCAATCCTAAAATAAAAAAACAAAATTGTTATGCTATACTATGCCTAAAGATTAAATTTTAATGTAATTTTATTTGTCACAAATCAATTTGTAGTTTTGGGGCTTCAAAAAAAATGTAGTTTTGGGCCTGTTCATATATTTCCTTGTATGAAGTTTTATTAGTGTACTATATTGTACTATCTATGTGTCCTCTTCCATATAAGGAAACTACAATTATACATTCATAATATTAATTAATTTCTACCTTATTTTGTTGGGTATCATCTCCAAGTGTCCCTTAGGTATAGTTTAAATATTTTTTTTATTTGTTTCACAAATTCTGGGCCTTTTTGGGTCCAAAAAATATTTTTTCTTCTTAAGTTTTCAAAAAGAATTTTATAAAAAATATATATATCAAAAAGAGGGATTTTTTTTTTCTTTCTTTTAGAGAGATTTTTATATAATTTCTTGGGAAAACTACACTTTATCAACTTAAACTATTCCTCATATTACACTTTGCATTATAAACTTTTTAAACACACGTTTTGCACCTTAAACTATGAACATTGTTACACTTTGCACCCCCAACATTAAGTTTGCTGTTAGCTTTGATGGAAATTTAAATTTTAGGGTGCAAAATGTAATTAGGAATATAATTTAGGGTGGTAAAATGTAATTTTCTCATTTGCTTGTAAGGGATTAAGAAGATGGGCGATTAGATCTTTTCACATTATGCCATATTTTTCTATCAAAGTTAATAGCAAACTTGATGTCGAGGTGCAAAGTGTAACAATAATCATAGTTTAAAGTGCAAAGCGTGCATTCAAAAAATTTAGGGTGCAAAGTGTAATCGAAGGTATAGTTTAAGATAATAAAGTGTAATTTCCCCTTATTTCTTCCATAGTTAAGAATTCCTAAAAAACTTAGCAATTATTTTTATCTTCATTTTTTTCAAAAAATTCTCTTATTTCAAAAACTATATGATCTTGTTGTCTAAATATAATTGATTTAAAACTATGCCTACAAATTCTAGGGATTCCTTTTCTATCTCAATTTTCTTTGGGGAAAGGAATATTCCATTCTTTTGGATTTTTGTACAAACAATTTTAAGATATTTTAGAGAATAGAAGAATATGATTTATATGAACTGCACAAAAGTCTTTAAAATCTTTTAGAGATTTTGTCAGTCCATCTTTGAAAGATTTGAGAGCTATAATAATAATAATAAGAAGAAGGTACAAGACTCTTAGCACTTGAGGAACTATATTAAGTTCAAAGGGCATTACATTCCGATGATAATATCCTCTAAGAGTGCTAAATGTTGTTAAAGGTCAAGATTCGTCTGTTAACTCTATACTAAAATAGTAAAATGTTTTAATTCTTTGGTTTGGTTACCAAGATATCTGTTTGAGAAATAAATTATCCATTAAATGTTAATTGTTTATTAAGACTCTTACAGTTGATATATATGGACTTCTCCTCTTTTGGTTCTCTATGCTTTCTTACCATAAAAAAGTGGGACAATAGTGAGGAACATTCATCTCTTTTGTCAATTTTTTATCAAGAAGTTTTCTAATTGATGTATCAAACTCATATAAATCTCGTTTGTTATAGATCATATAGGTTTGACTATAATAATGATATTGAGATCACTTTAAACTATATAATCGAGGGTTTCTCGATCATAGTTTTGAATTGGTTTATAAATATATAGTTACTAAGTATACTCCTCTCCAACCCTCTAGGACCTGAACCAATCCCCCCATATTGTTATGCATGCACTTAGTGCATGCAGAGATACCATCCAAACTATCATATTTTTAAAGGGTCTTTGCTAAAATTTTGTTCTAGATTTAGAATTAGTAAAATTGATTAGCTTGTTTAGAATCTTTTGATAGAGAAAAAAACTTCAGTTAAAGAGAAAAAAATTAGCTTATAAATATGAATTAGATAGAATGCTAGCCAAATTAATTCCTCTTATACTCGTCTTGGACAATGCAGTTTATTTAGTTTTTTAATTTTTAATTTTTTTTTCTATCTGTATTCGTTGAACAATGCAACTGAGTGCAACTTGGTACGATTAAAACCACCCTCCATAATGTTCCACAAATATATGCAAGTTGCTTTGTGATAGAACACTATTCTTTATTGCTTCTGTCCTGTCCCAATTTACTCAAAATGCTCCACCAGGCGACCCGTGCTTGATTGGTTTTGCGGTTCCTAACCATCAAGGTAGACTGCACTATCCCTATGACATTCACATATAATATTTGTCATGAGACAAAATGATAAGTACTTGGCTTTCTTCGACTAGTTAATGATTTTGTCGCCTTGTCGCCTATTAATTGGTTTAGATCAACCATGGGAAAAAATCATTATTTATTTATTTTTTTTTTTTAATTTTAAATTATTTTTACTATGCTATAATATTCTTGTTTCCCTAATTTTTAATGTAATTTTAAAAGGTTAAGAAAATACAGAATTCTATATTAAAATTTGAAAAAAAAAAATTAAGAGAGAATGTAATGAATTAATGTGGCTTGGTTTTACCAGGTGGTATAATATGGCTTAAAGTTACACTAAGTGTAACTTGATTTTGTCCCACATTATAGACACCTTATTTTGCAACTCACATTTAACCTCATTTAAGGACATAATGGTCATTTCACATCCCAAATGTAAGATTGTAATTTTGACTATTTGATTTCCAAATGTATTCCATTAAATAAATCTTGAAGTCACAACAATCAAAATGACAAGTCATGGGCCTCAATTGAATCACTAGATTGAAAGATATCATGAGATCAAGTTTTAATGATTAATATGCATTTGAATGAATTGAGTCTCAATCACACATGATTACAAACACTTGCTTTTAATTGGTCCAATTTAAATTCAGTGACTTGTCCAAATCTAATCAAATTCTAAATTTTATATATATATATATATATATATATATATATATATATAAAATGAGAAATCATTACATATTTTAGAAATTCATGGCTTAGAAAAGCTGTAAGTTGCAACTCTTACACCAAGTATAATTTGAACTCATATATATGTGTAATTGTAATTGTTTTTAAATGTACCCATGGATATGCAGAGGTTATACACTAGTTTAATTATTAATGGATTGAATTAAGGAAGTTAGGAGTTAATTAGCGAAACTTGAGGTCCAAGGAAGGCTGATGTGGTTGAGATTTGGAGGAATAAATGCATTTAATGAAAAAATCGTGTAAAAAGCAAGTGGGTAAGTTGTTACTGGGCCCATTTGTCAATTGACAGATGGTCCAAACAGCACTCAATTTTATTACTTTTCGGGTCTATATAAGATTCGCTTATTTTGCTGAAATTAAAAATTTTTTATTGAAAGTACTGTAGATAAAGGTAAAAGTTAGCTGAAATAGTATAGTAAGACTAGGGTTGTTCGCGGTGCGGTGCGATGTGGTTTTGGACCATTTTTAGCACCGCATTTTGCGGTGCGATTTAGCTAAAACCATAACTGCACCACATCTTATTTTTGCGGTCACATGTGCGGTGCGGTGTGGTTTAAAGTTTAGCCAAAACCATAACCGCACCGCATCTCATTTTCGTGGTCACATATGTGGTGCAGTATATAAGATGCGGTTTGAATGATTTAAAGTTTGTAAATTTTTCAAAATATGGGCTTTTTCTACCTAGCCCAAAATTAATTTTTCCTTTTGTTTTGGTCCAAGTTTTAAATTATTGAGCTAGTTTTTCTTTATTTTGAGTTGGCTTTCTTAATCAGCACTTGTTAGGATTATCAAACTATATTTTTTTGGAGAAAACTAGGGTTATTAAACTATTAATAATATATTTAATATTAAAAATAATTAAATATATTAATATATAGAAGGGTGCGGTGCAGTGCGGTTTATGCAGTTTGGTGAACACCCCTAAGTGAGACTCATGTATAGTACCAAAAAGTGCAGTGGAGCCCATGAATAGTAGCAAAAATAAGCTGAATAGTAAAATAAACTAACTTTTTAATTTGGAGTCAAACGCATACTTCGGTTTTTTCGCTTGCTCCCTAGTCAAACCTTCATAACTTCAAAATTCAATCCAAATTCAGAAATTTTCAAGTCCCACATCGATCAAATCTTGTTCTAAAATCCTCTAACATTCAATATAAATGGACTCCTCCAATACCACTCTGAATCCCCTAGAGATCTAGAAGAAGTAATAAAAAAAGTTCCTTTGGTGTTTTGGTCCTCTTGTCCTCAAATCAATAGAAGGGTAAGCATTAATCCTCTTGTCTTGAGTTTACAACTTCAAATTGTTGCCTCACTCCTCTAAAGACTCTCTTGGAGTACCTCCATTATTTTTAGGATTTTAGAGAAAGAAACAAAGTAAGGTACCCTCTTGGGATAAACATCAAATCCTATTGGTTTTGAGTTTACAAACCTTCACATTGTTATCTCATTCCTTAACAACCTCTAAGAGGAACCTCCTCCTCTTTGTGGGGTGCTAATGCATGTAGGTATGGTCTCTTAAACCTCTCTTTTAATTAAATCCTAGCAATTTAGATTCAAGTATGATTTGATATTAAATATTGTTGAATATCTATGCTTAAGTTCTTGAATATTTTTCCCATGTTCTTTTATGCTAGCATGCTAGATCTTAGGATGTTAATTATTTTGGTAATAAACATGTTTCCATGCTTTTAATTCAAATAATGTGGTCATATGTTTAGAATTAGGGGGTTTCACCTAATCGTAAACATGTTGCCATGCCTTTGATTTATAATAGTAGAATCACGTGTTAAAAATTAGGATTTTGACCCTCACACACACATAATCACCATGATTCAATTTCCAATTTGTTCAAATTTGATTGTATGTTTTTAATTAAGGTTTTTCACCATGCTTTACATGAATGCTTATTTAAATTCTAGATGATGTTCTCTTGAATGTTATGATATGTTATTTGGACGATATAATATAACTATTGGCCACCATAATCTAGAAGACCAATTTCACTGAGTAAGGTGAGTGCCTATCATATTCTTATCTTGTAACATAACTTCCGAACTTAGATTAATGATTTGTAGATTAAAGATTTTCCTTTTACTTTCCAATTTCTAGATTGTAACTAGAATCCAAGCAATGTACTTCTTCTTAGATTGTATCTAAGATCAAAGCCATGTAATATTCTGTATATTTTTCAAATGATGTACATTCAAATATATCAATAAAAATTATATATGTTTTGGGTAGTTTTTTTTTTTTTTTTTTTTTTTTTTTTCTTTAATTAAAATAAGTGATGTCTCTATTGTAAACCCTCAATTTAGGGCCAAAAAATATAAATAGTAGAATGTTCATTTTGTAACGCACCAATATGAGCACTTTTGTTCACACAAGTTTGGCCCAATTAGAAAATTGGAGGGCTAGGGGTACGGTCTCTCTCATGAGTGTTTGCACGTACACACATACACATACACATACATACATACATACATATATATATATATATATATATATATATATATATGTATAATCATGAGCTAACCTTAGGAGTAAGTAATGTCCATAGGTAGAATTATGATTTCTTAGATAATACAATAAACCTTGATTAGAATAATACAAAGGGTTTAGATTGTGATATCTCTAAGCTACAAAATAAAATAAAAATTTTAGGCATACTCAGTAGGGTGTTTTATAAAAATCTCTAAAAAAATAAATAAAGGCCGTTTCTTTAGCATTTTTGTGTTACAATAAACTTATTAAAAATATAGGCAAAAATATCATTTTGGGTCACTGTTAATTTGAATATTAAATTTTGGTACAATCAATTGGTCCCTATTGTCAACTCATTAACGAAAATTGATTGCAAGTTGAAAACCAAATTGACTGTGACCCCAAAATATAATGATCAAAATTGTATTTTCGCTATACACAAGTGCGCGCGCGCGCGCGCACACACACACACACACACACACAGAGTAGTGGTAATAGAAATATGGTTTCTAGGATAATTCAATGAACCTATTTTTAGAAGAATAATTCAGTGAACCTAGATTAGAATAATACATTATCTTTAGGCCACAAAATAAGATAATAGTCTAAACCTACTCCATATAAATATTTCTAAGGGGTGCCTAACATAACTCTTAATTAAAAGTAGGTTTTAGTTATCTCAATTGGTGAAATTTTTTTTTTTTACCTTGATGAAATTTTCTATTATAAAATAAAAAATATGTATTCAAATCCCACTTACACTAAAACCAATTAATATTTTAGTTTAATTGTAAAGAGTAATTATTACATGGGAAATGTCATATGATCAAATCTTGTCGTGAGTATACAAAGTACTTATTAAAAACAATTTTTAAAAAAAATTGAAGAGGAAGCCGGCGGGAGGGTGGTGGTGGGGTTTAATTGTGTTGTGTTGTGGCTAATGACACGCCCAATAGAGGAGCGTGGGGCAGGAATATCTCGTAGGAAGCATGTTAGGCAGGGACAGAAGAAAAATAAAGAACATGGAAGTTGAAACAAAAAAGAAATTAGAGAAATTAGTAGTGGGGGGAGCGGAATCCCAGATTGCTGTTAGCATTTGATAGGTTGGCTGAGTTAGCACCCTTTGAGACTTGAACCTAAAATATATAAAGAAAATGTAAGAATACAATTTTTTTTTTTTTTTTAGCACAATTTTAATGTAGTAAATTGTGAGTGTTGGAAAAAAAAAATAATTAATTCATATAAAAGTGATAGATTACTACTCACAATTTAGAACATTAGACTCATAGCAAAACAACTTGAGCCTACCCGTTTCTCAAAAAAAAAAAAAAAAAAAACTTACCTTTGTCTATTTTTATATGTTAAAAGTTGAGCATTTGTTAAATCAGTTGATTTGAAGAAAAAGATAGAAGAATCACATTACCATTATAAGTGTCTGGGGAGCATCCAAGCTAAAGAAGAAACACTTTCAAACCACCACCTTATGTTTTGGCTTCTTTGATTTTTTTTTTAATGGGACGTTGGGCACGTCTAAACTGCCCCTAACTTTAATTAATTAAGTGCTTGTTTTGACCCCTAAATAACTTTATGGCCCTTGGATTATATAGCACCAGATGACCAAAACCAAAATCATAATGGTTCTTTCATTTCATTTGTAATTCTTACAATAGCATATTTTCTTCCCTGAATCTATTACCTCTAACTTTGGTTAAATTGAAAAAGACTTCCAGCATTTAAAATCTATATCAAACACTCATTCCAAACTCCCTCATCAAAACACAAGCTCTCTAAACGACTTCAAAATCAGTATGTTTCAAGTGCTTATGGGCTTCAAACATACTTGAACTCCATACTTGGGCTTTATTGTGAGAACAGTAACAGGAGCATGACGATAATTCTCTGAAATAGTGAAGCTAAACCGCGAGATCAACATGGCTAATATGATCTTAGCTTCCATCATGGCAAAAGCTTGGCCAACACAATTTCTGGGGCCTGAGGCAAAAGGAATGAACCGGCCAGGTGTGAATGACTTGGAAGCAAACCTTTCTGGGTTGAACTCATTTGCATCTTCGCCCCATAATTCTTTGCTATGATGAATTGCAAGCACTGGAATCCATATTGATAGACCCTTTGGGATATGCAGGTCACCTAGCTTAAGATCTTCTAATGCCATTCGAGGTAGAACAGTAGCTGGTGGATAGAGTCTAAGAGTTTCATTTATTACCATATTCAACTGCAAAGACAAGTTTTAAAAATTGTGTAAAAATAAAAACTAATAAAGTTTAAAAAATAAAAACCCTTTAATGAAAGCAAGAATATTTCTAATCAGATAATATGAGAATTGAGAAATAGATTCAAAGATAGGATTTAGTTCAATAGCATTGATGGATCTATTTTATGAGAAGAATTAGGATTGAAATCCTTCCTTCTGATCTGTAACAATTTTAAAAAATAAATTAATTAAATCAAACATTTTATGACGTTATGTCACTAACACAACTTTTAAAACTCCCTACAAAGGCAATGCCAGATCCTTTGACCATTTTTGGTCTCCTTTCAATACCAACTAAGCCACTAAAACAATCATTTCTGACTCTCAAAATTTTATATTAGGTTTGTCCTCTCAGACTCTGAAGTGGGGAGTAAGTAATTGAGTGCACTAGCTAGTGTCTTCAGTTTTCCTTTTTGGATTTAGTTTACTAGGGGAAGAAAAGCGGCGCTGTGTCCATCGCACATTTTTATTTTTTTTACTACTATTGAAGACCTAAGACTTGAATTTGATGTTAGCCAAAAGGTAGAGAAAGTTACATAAACCTGGACCTGTGTGATAAAAATAAAAATAAAAAAATAAAAACCATCATTTTCACAATTAACTATATACATATACCAACCGACGGCACATAAGGAGGGTTCTGGACTTCTTTAATACCATTTTGATTATTTTAAGAAGTTAAACCCATGGTTGAAATTACATACAAATCAAAAGTGAATATCCCTGAGTTTATGACTAAAAAAAAATAGTAATTGCTATTTGCTACAAGTGCAGTAGTGCTAGAAGTAGGATCTGTTAGGTACTATTTGTTTTTGCGAAAGAGCTATTTTTGGTTAATGTCTAGGGAAGCACTGTTTATCAGGGGCAATGGCAAATTGCCAATTGTCACTACTTCCTGATGTTTTTAGGACATCAGGAGTATATTTTACATGTTTTGTCCCAATCTCATGTATATTTTATTTTGATTAATACGTAATAAAAATAGTATTGATGATGATACTATGAAAAAATAATGTTATCATAATCAAAATTTATCACTTCACATATAAAAATAATTGTAATTCTAGCATAACTCAATTTCTCGGAACTCCACCCATAATAATAATAATAATAATAATCATTTCTTGCTTACCAAGGTGAGCTTGGAAAGATGATCAACAGAGGGAGTTTCACCATTGCAAACCTCCTTGACCTCAGCTCGAACTTTTTCCTGCCAAGAATTGTTGCTGGCTAGTAACATGATGGCCCATGTGAGTAAGAGGGCAGTGGTTTCATGTCCAGCAAAGAAGAATGTTTTGCATTCATCCATGATCAGCTGTAAATTCAAGCTGAATCCACCATCTTTATTTTTTTGCATCTCATTAAGGAGCATACCCAGCAAATCATTCCCATATGAGCTGCTCCGGCCAATCTCTACACAGTCTTTTCGGCTTTGAATTATTTCCATCAATAACCTTTCCACCTCCATCTTCAATAATTTTATTTCTCTATTATATTTACTAGGAAAATACCTGAAAAAAAATCATAAATAAATTAAGGAGTTTGAATTTTTGTATGCTATGCTAGATGACTTTTTGTTTATTTATTTATTTAGGGGGTTGGTTTTGCTGACACATTTATAATGATTACGTGATAGATGATGTTTAATTTAATTGAAAAATCCTTAGTAATATCTTAGATATTGTAACTCTCTTAAAAGTGATGGACAAAAAATAAAGACTACAGAAACTTAAAGTAAAAAGATGGAATCTACAAAAGTAGAAACAAGAAAATCAGATAGTGTAAAAGACATATCCCCTATCTATCAAAGGTAGAATAGTCCGGTTAAAAAATATATATATTAAAAAAAAAAAAAAAACACACACACACGGTATAGATATCAAAGACGTCTGCATGACTATATATCTATATATGTAACTTACCGACTTCCGGGAAGGTATAAGTTGCGAGTTGCTTGGGCACAACGCCGTTGTAAATCTGTCAAAAGGTGGAATATTTGTTTTCCTTTCTCATAGCTAGTATCAAACTCCGTTCTAGATATTATATCTGCAGTGAGTCTAGTGATGTATTCACCAATTTCCACCTCTGTTTGGCCTGATTCTACAGCATTTTGTAGTGATTGGACTAATTCCTTAGTGCATTTCACCATGTACCCCGCATAACTCTTTAGAAAAATGAAAACCAACCATCAATTTATCACATTCTTAATTCGAACATTTGAAAATAAAATTTTAAAAATAAAAATAAAAAATTTGATTTTGAAGTGAAAAGTGGGGTTGTGGCAATATTGCAATATCATTGAGAACAATTTTCTATCTTATCACATATTATCATACCTTAAGCCTGTCTCCCATGAAGGCCGGAGCAACGATGTGACGCTGATGATACCAATCTTTGCCGTTAGCCATTAATACACCTCTCCCAATGAAATGTTTGGATCCTTGTTGTTGCTGCCATGACCTACCGGACATGGTGCTGTACTTGGACAATAGCTCTTTTATTAATTCAGTCTCCGTCAGGCACATCCTTGGCTCCACCCCATTCCAAAATATAAATCTCTTTCCTAATATTGCAAACAAGCTAGTATGAGGAAAAGATGAACAAGTATTCATTAAAAAATAACAATAGAAAGAGGAAGATGTACACATATGTACATCGGGACTAGTGTCCACGGGATGTTAAAGCCAAACATCTCCACGTGGAGAGAGAAAAAATTATTTACTCTTATGGGAGGAGTCTGTTCCTCTCCCATAGGAGATGTGGACCCCAAAGTAACCATCGCAATTAGAGCTCAGATGATCAAGTACAAACTATAAATATATATATGCAAAGTTTTATGAGGGGAAAATGAAAGTAGCTAGCTAGCAATACCATATTGTTTGGACCACGCGACGTAATGTGGTAAAAGGCGACCCACGATGTCATGGTTGATGGAGTTCATGTCATGGGAGGTAGTTTTGGCTACAAAGGAGGCCATGTCCAAGACGTTGCCTATGAGAGGCCGAGGTTTGGGGCCACGCACTCCTTGCTTCTCCATGATTTTTTTGATGCGTCTTGGATTTAGAAAGTAGCATGAGAGAGTGTCATACGCAATTTTAATGAACAACGATAGGAATATGGCCAAGAGAGTTGTGAGCACCACCGTGGCCATGGTGGTAATCAAAGACAAAAGCTTGCAGTATCAAATCAGTCTAGCTAATTAGATAGTATCTCACACAGTCCTGCTGCACAGAGAGAGAGAGAGAGAGAGAGAGAGAGAGAAAGAGAGAGAGAGATAGAGCAAAACCGGGGGTTGTTTGGGTTAGTGAACCGAGATCTAGGCTAATTTATAAAGCTAATAGACAGAACTAGCATTATTTTATTTTATTTTATATTTTATAGTACGGAATTTTCTAAGTTTTATGATCCTATCAAATTAAGTTGGAAGAAACAAAATTTTAAATTTCAGAATACTATTCTTACCAAAATCGGTAGAAGACTAATTAATACATACTATAGAGCATCAATAAAAAAAAAACATACTAAGCAGAGCATCATAAAAGATAATATTATTACTGCTCTGCCACTTCAATAAACCTACTTCAACAATTTTAGTTATAAATAATAATAAAAATTATATTCTTTTAAATTAATCTGACATCCAGACTTGGTTCTCAAAATTTTACCCTTTAAGAGTACACAACGTGTGTGTTAATTAAGGGGCTGGATTAATGCAGATCTTATTAGATTGCCTATTTATTTTGCTTTGGAAAATAGAATCCACCTTGTTTTGGCAGGTAACTGAATAAGGATTCCCATCATAAATCGTTATGCCATTTGGCAACATGCATAATGCTAAAGATACAAACTATTTTACAAATTTTTTTACAAACTGCTGATATGATGAGTGATTATTGGTAAATGAAAAAGTGATATTAATGGTGAGTTTAGATGAAAACCAATAAGAGGTTGGTCATATCAATATTTTATAAAAATGTTGTAAAATAGTTTGTGTCTATAGTATTACTCTTGGCAACATTACTATGGGTATGTTTGGTATGCTATAATAACTCATTTAATTGAATAGCTATTATTTTTGTTTCTCAAAAAATAGTTCATGTGTAATAATTAGGATTCAAATCTTCTAGAATATTTAGGGTACTCTACCACGTCATTAGTCCCTTTGAGGTGTCCATTTTTGTAGTTGACATGGCATTTATTTTAAGGAGTAATGCTACAAATACAAACTATTTTACAACATTTTTACAAAATGTTGATGTGGCGAACTAGAGGTGTGCAGCCAACCCACCAACCCACCAAAACCAACCCGACCTAACCCAACTCACCGGGTTGGTTCGGTTTTTAGTGGTTGGTGGGTTGGATTGGGTTATGAGAAAATTTTTAATAGCGGGTCATTATAATCACAAACCTGCCTAACCCGACCTGACCCACCTATATATTTAAAATTTAAATTAATAATGTTTTCACATATTCAGCTCTTCCTATCTAAACCTCAATTACCTTACAAACCCTAACAATCTTATCTCTCTCTACCGCCTTCCACTCTCACACTCCCATTCCACTCGTATTTGTTTATAATTGAGTTGGGATAGTAGTTCATGTATTTTTTTTTTTTTTTATCAACTCAGTTGGATATGTTTTGTTTATAACTAAGTTAAAATACTAGTTTATGAATATTTTTTTTATTAACTCAGGTGGTAAGTGGGATATATATTTTCCTGCCCAAGTTAATAATAATAGTAATAAAAAAAAGAATAAAAAAAAAAAACTGTCCAACCCATGGGTTCAACCCGACCCAACCCAATTCATGCGAGTTGGATTGGGTTGGGTTGTACCCTTGTGATGGAGTGGGTTGGGTTGGATTTTTTTTAACCCACTATGGTGGGTTGGGTCGAAAAATCCCCTTAACCCAACCCATGCACACCCCTATGACCAACATTTTATTGGTTTTCATCTAAGCCTCCCATTAATATCATTTTTTTTATTTATCAATAATCACTCACCACATTAGCAATTTGTAAAATTTTTCGTAAAATAGTTTGTATCTCTATCATTGTTCTTATTTTAAGATTTTTATCAATGGATTAATGACATGGTATAATCTAAACCATTTATTTTAAAATGAATGGTTAAGATTAAGAGAACTCTATGTGGTAGATTACCTTAGGAACTCTAGAAGATCTGAATAGTTATACCTCCTTAAAATAGTTGTAATAAAAATTCCTTAGTGCATGTAATAGGCTTTAAAATTAATATATTTTCAAAACATAAATTTTCCTTATACCTCATCTTTTAGAAGTTTTCCATATGTAACAATCAAACTTATGAATAGTAATAGTTATTCCATTACTATATCTTCTATTCCTAGTAATAAAGTTTGCTAATTCTAATGTAATCTCCATTCAATATACCAAACATGCCCTATGCGTATTTTAAGATTTTTAACAATATTATTTTATTTTCATTTAACATGTCAGTCATAGTTATTAAAAATGGGCAAATTTCTTAAGGTAGACCATTAACCTAGTAAACCGATACATAAGAGTTAGGTTACACGTGTGAGTGAAGTCCCACATTGAGTAATGATAAGAAGAATGAGTACTTAATATAACATAATTGAGCACATACCCATTGAGTTTAAGCAATTTTGGGTTAAAATGTGTCATGTTATATTAATTATTTAAGGAAGCTCCCTAAGGTTTTTATCTCCTCAACAAGTGGTATTAGAGCCCGTGGTGGTGTGAGGCAATGGTGGCAAGGTTATCGAGATTCCTTTCACAGTTAGAGCAAGAACATGGTGTGTGTACTTAAAGCCCTTTCGCAAATGGAGCAAGGTGGGTCCCTTTCGCAATTGGAGCGGGGACGGTATATTGAACCAAGTGAGCCCATAAAGCCCACAAAAATGATCTTGGAAAAAGCCCAACAAAAGAGTATTATTGCCATTGGTGCTAGACAACAATGAAGTGCGAGGTTCCCATGGAGGATAAAAGACATGCAAAGTTGACATGTGGAGGCCTAAGGATGATGCACTAAGTGAAGGGAAAGGCCCATTAGGCAAGGGGGAGCAAGTAGGACTTGTTCATGGTCTACAGAGAGGTCTTGAAACCCATGAAAAGGTAGAGACTCACACGTGAGAGGGAGATTGTTGGGTTACATGTGTGAGTGAAGTCCCATATTAAATAATGATAAGAAGAATGAGTAGTTAATATAACTTAATTGAGTATATATCCATTAAGTTGGTTCGATTGTTTAGTTAGACCATGAATCAATAAAATCTAGTAAAATGCAATATAGGTCCATTACAGTATCATTAATTGAATGAGGAGTGTAATGAGAATTAAGGATTTTATAATGAAGTTGATGTTGGGCATTTCAATGAAGATAGAGCTTTAAGTTTTATCTCTCGTAATTAATGGAAGTAGAAATATAGTGAGGTATGCAATATGCATAAAATGTGATTTTGGAGTTTGAGATATGCTTTTGTTAAAATAATTTTAAGTAATGTGATAGGATTTTATTTATTAAAAACATGGTTGCAATTTTATGACATTATTTTATTTTATGTTTTCTAGTGCTACTTGTGAAATGTGACTAGTTTTTTAGAATTAATTTTAGTTTGTAATTTAGACATGCCTTTTTCAATTTACATATTTATTTTAACTTATTTTTATATTAATTTTTTTAATTTAACTCTACAATTTGACTAATGACTTATTGTTTGAACCAGTGACTCAACTCCTAGACTAGGTTAATGTCCTGTTTAGATTTTGTTGGAGCATTTTAATATTAATTAATTAAAATGAATAAATATTACAACATAAATGTGAAGATGTGGGAGGGAATATGGAAGATAAGGAGTTAGTGAAATTGTTTAATCCCACATTTAAAAGGATAGAGATTATTTTATTCTTTTTAATTGTGGTGATTAATGGGCTAATATGAATTGACTTAGATATTGGGCTAAATAAGTGCGCAAGGGGGAGGTGTCAAAAATGGCAATGAATCATCCTCTTGGATCCTCCTACTTGACAACACATTCAGAATAATTATCATATCCGTTGGTGAGTAAATGGCTCGAATTAATACTCCATTTTTATTATGAAAAATGAAGAGCCATTAACCCACTTAATAGACTATCTGTTCAAAATCTCCTTATCTCACCATTAATTGTGTAACTCCAGCCCATCAGATTAATATCCAGCAATTAATCTTGTAACACCCACTACATCAGAATAATAGACCTAATTAATCAGATTAATTTTGGTAGTAACTTCGTCAGTCCCCTTAAGCCTATAAATAGACTCATTCAGACCCAATCCAAATGACTGCAATAATATACACTAAAAAAATAGAGAGATTCTTGGCAAGGAAGGGTGTTCTTTCTAGTGGAGTTTTGGGCTTGAACACTATGTGCAAAGGTTGTTCTAGCCATACGACACTTGTTAGGCTATTGTATCCTAGGGGAGACAAGTCAGAGAAGGTATGCATTGGTTACAAATTTAGCCAACCAAGGGCTTGAATCCTTAAAGAGAGCGAGTGTCGCGCCTCAGTCAAAATAGTATTGTGTAATTTTTCTCTTTAAATTAATAATATTCAGAAGTATTATTCAATTTCTTTTTGTGTAATTTCCATTATTATTGTATTTGCACAAACAGATTTAATAACAATGTAATCAATAATCCGTATAATTCATGAGAGTGTTTTATATAATATGATTTTATCTTTTTTATCAAATATGAAATTTGATCATTGTTAATAAAGATTTATTATGATTTTTGTTTGTATATGGAACTATAGATTCTACTATTTAAGAAAAACATTATGTGCCAATATTTTAATGGAAAGTGTAAATGCAAAGTAAAAGTTAAATTCAATTAGAGATTATATCATATACTATACTATATAATAAAAGTTGGGTCTAAAAATCGTTGTTGCTCAAAGTGGATAAACTATTTAATTGCCACATGATTGCACCAAATATCAGGAATTTTTTGGATCAAACAACAACTTAATTGTTCTTACCACTTTATCAATTTTTTAGATAAATATAAAAACCTAGTTGTTGTCATCAATTTTTCTTTTTCTTTTTCCTATCTTGAAATTTGTCTCACAAAATTTCAACTTCTGCCTTTTTAATTAATTAATTAGTTTATGTAAAGTTGTGATTTACAACTATTTTGTGTTAGTTTTAATTTCGTGTCAAATTTGATTGTAATTTCTTCAATCATTTTCCCCCGTATGTATGTTGGTTTCTAATTGTAAGGGATGAGTGTGAGAGAGTGTCAAGACTTAAGCTTCAAAGAATGAACAAGTGGTTTTCGCGAGTGTCTCGCGAGAAGCTGACCTGCGAAAGAGTCACGTGTAGAGCACATGAGTGGAAGATGAAGAGTCATGCCAGGCTAGAGGTTTTCACGAGTGTCTCGTAGGTAAGGCCAGCCTGCGAAGTACTCACGAAACTCTCTGTTTGGCAAAAAGTGAAGTTTTGCTTTACTAAGTCTTTACCCACACTATATATACCCTCATTACCCACAAATTGTAATGAGTGCTTTCAAAGAGAAAACCCTAAAAAATACACTTGAGAGTTAGAGATTGTTATACCCACAATCATCTACACATTTCCTTGTGATTTTCCTCAACTCCTACCTCTCCATCTCTATATCCTTGAGAGGTTGCTAGCCCAAACACTTACCACACTCATACTGAGTGTAAAGTGAGATTTTGGTGCTGTTGGGAAGTATTGGAAGGAGCCATTCATTGGCGGATGCAATCAAGCTGAATTGCAGAATCTGAAAAGCTAGAGAAGACAAGACTCCGAGAGGTCAATTGGTATCAAAGCGGGTACACTTATCGAATTTCATCATCCTAGTGTGATCCTAGACCCCAAGTGAGATGGATAGATCTCAATCTCTCAATGCTCCTCCATACTTTGATGGGAGTAACTATGCTTTTTGGAAAGTAAGTATGTGTGCTTTTCTTTGTGCCATTGATGAAATGGTATGGGATTCTGTTGAGAATGGGTAAGCAAGACCCACTACTACCAAATCTGAATGGGATAAGGCTTCTCTTACTTCGGCAAATGCTAATTGCAAAGTAATTAATGCTATTTTGTGTGGTGTTTCTACTAATAAGTTTCACAAGATTTCGCATGTGAAGACCGCCAAAGAGGCTTGATCCATTCTTGATACAACCTATGAAGGTACCAAGAAGGTCAAGGATACCAAGCTTCAAATGCTCACTACACGGTTTGAAGAAGTAAAGATGAGTGACAATGAGTCGTTTGATTCCTTCTATGGGAGACTTAACGAGATAGTGATTGTCAAGCTCAATCTTAGGGAGAAGATTGAAGATGCTAAGGTGGTGAGGAAAATCTTGAGATCCTTACTCGAAAGCTTCTAGGCTAAGGTCACAGCCATAGGAGAGAGTAAAGATTTGGATGAGTTAAAGATTCAAGAACTCATTGGATCTCCCCAAACATATGAGCTTGGCCTGCCTTCTCACAAATCTAGCAAATCCCTTGCTCTCAAAACTATAAATGAGCGATTGGGTGATTCCTCCGATGAAGACGATGTAGAGAAGGATGTGGCATTTCTTGCAAAGAACTTCTGAAAATTTCTCAAGATGAAGAACAATGGGCAGTCATTTGGCAAAGGAAAGTTTTCATCCTTAAAGAATGACAAGAGGGAGTTCAAGAAGAAGGATGGGAAAGATTCATCATCAACTTAAGGAATTGTGTGCTATGAATGTAATAGGCATGGACATCTCAAGAAAGAATTTCCAAACTACTTGCGAGGAAATGGTAAAGTGTTTGCAACTACCCTTAGTGATTCAGAAAGCTCAAATTCAAATGCGGAAGGAGAATGTGATAGCGAGGGAAACTATTTAGCCTTCATGGCAATTACCGCAGTTGACTTTAGAGATGAGTTGAGCAACCTAGTTGATGAGCTAGGTGTACATTCTGAAGGTGAAGAAGTTGAAGAGTCGGAAGATGAGGATGTGTGTCTCAACGAAGGTGAGAAGAACCTTCAAGAAGTGTATGATGCGTTGCTTGAAGATTGTAGCAAATATGCCAAAGTTGCAAAGAATGCGGTTAGAAAGGTGAAGAAAATTGAAGAAGAGAATAAATCCACACTTGTGCAACTTAAGGAAGCTAAATGTTAAGTTGAAAAACTAAAGGAAGAGTTGCTGAATGCATATTCTGAAATCAAGTTCCTTGAACTTGAAATAATCCAAGTAAATGTCAAAGTGGAGTGCATTTCCACCAAGAAGCTTGACAGTGTGCTTTCTTCTCAAAAATCTTCAAATGACAAGACCAGTTTAGGCTATACCGGTGAAGGAAGCTCAAGCAGCGGGCCTAAGAAGGAAGTGAAATTTGTGTCGACAAAGAATGTAGAGAAGCCTAAAGTGGAGAAGCCCAAGATTGAGAACTTGTTGTTGCAAAGAGAACCATTGGTCCAAAACCAAAAGAAAAAGGGAAGTCATTACCCAAAAGTCAAAGGGGACCTCAAGTGAAGCATTTCTGTCATCATTGTGGCGTGCAAGGGCACACAAGGCCAAATTGCTTCAAGTTTCAAGAACTCAAGAGGGTTGATTCTTTGTGTGGCCAAGACAACTCAAGAAGGATGCCAAAGGAAATTCAAGCTAAAGAAGAAAATGAGGGACAACTCATTGGAGATGTTATGGAAATGTTGAAGAACATTTCATCACGCCTTACTAGCTTCACCCTAAGGTTTAAGAGTTATGTCAGTCGTACCCCTCCATCTAGGGATCTCACCCAAAACACTCATACAGTGTGGGTGAAGAAGGGTACTCATGCATGATCACTCACTATGCCCATGTATTAATACTTCCAACGTATTAGAGTTATAGTTTCATGCATCATGACATATGTAATCTTCTTGTGTCATTGCTTCCGTTTTAAGCATGTTTCTTTAAAAAGGTTTTGTTGTTTACCTTGTTTTTGTTGACCTTACTTTGTTTGTTATGTTTTTGAGTGTGTTGAAAAATTCAAAAACCCATAAAAAGTGAAAAATATTAAAAAGTTTAATCGTTTGGTGTTGTGTATATCAAATGTGAGTTTCGCCGAGTACTTCTGTACTAATGGAATAGTGCATTTATGAGCTTAACTTGTTTTATATGCACATTTTCTAAGTGTAAGCGACATCTAGAAATCTATGTTTGATTGTTGTAAATGGATCTTCAAGTTTGTCATGAATGATTGGTCAATGGTCTTGCTTGATTTTGATACATAAGTAAACTTGTGTCTATATGTCTCCTCACATTTTTTTTTTCTTTTTCAAAGAGCTCTACAAATATCTATCTCTAAAAAGGGAAAAGAGTTGAAAAAACCTTACTTCAAAAACTAATTTGACTAGGAAAAGGTGGAGCAAATTTGTATTAAAATATATGATGCCAAAGCCAAAGGCTTATTTGTCAAAAATAAATAAATAAATAAATCAAAAAGTTCATGGCATCGTTTCTCAAGAATTTGAGTTGTATTTGATCAAAAGTATGAAAATTGGAAGCCAAATGAAAAGCTTTCAATCAATTGTAAACATATTGGTGAGGGGTCATATATGTTCATTTCTACAAGTGAGATAGGTCACTTGACTTCGTACTAGTTGTGTATGACTTGATTGAATTGATCATTGAAACTTCATACTAGACTATGGACTAGTTCATACTTGATCCACACACACAACATGCAAGTCTAATATTCAACGAATGCTTATTTTATTTGTGTGATTGTACGTGTTCAAATGTGATGTGTATTCTCAATTGCTTAATGATCAAACCCAAAAAGATTTTTGACTATTTTATATGTTTTTGAAAGTGTTTTTATGCATTTTTTGTGTTTAGAGTTTTGTTTTCCAATCAGTCCATTTCATTTTAGTTGAAAAGCTCTTTTAAAGGCATTTTCATGTGTAAGTCGTGACTAAGATCCTACCCGCAAAAATGAGGAAGGCAATTTTAGAAAATTCTGAAATTCAAACAGAGACTTTTGCGATTGGCTTGTGAGTAAGGGCTACTCGCAAAATCTGTCAAAATGCTTTGGTGGCCATTTCGCAAGTAACTTTGCGAGAAGCTTACCCGTGAAATGAGCAGTTTTGCAGTTTTTAAAGCCAAACAGTGACAATTTTCCAAGCATTCTCATTTTGCCTCTTTCGTGCCTCTCTCAACCCAAAACACATTTTCTCTCAAACTCTCACCCAAAACTCAAGATCAATCCCTCCTAAGATTCATCTAAGGTATGTTTTAACAATTTTTCACTATTGATTCCTTAGATTAAGTCTTAGATTCTAGGATTTCTAGGGTTAGGTTATTTTTTCAAAGGGTTAGGAAAAACTTATTTTTCTACAAAATCTTTTGATTTTCTTGATTGGGTTGTGTACTATTGTGTGTTGTTTGTATTTGTATTGGCCCCAAGTGGCATTTTAACATGTATCTAGGCAAGATTTCAACATGTTTATGCATTTTTTTACATATTAGTGGTTTGTATGCACTCTAAGTGTTTAATGAAATGCCTAAATTGCATTTTCTCGTTGTTTTGGACTCCGATGAGTACCAATTTTTGGGGATTACTATGTTTTTACATTCTTAACATGTGTTAAACATTGGTTGTGTGTTTTACACATTTTGCCCCATGAGTGCTTTGTCATGCATTGCTCATGCATCTTAAATGCACGCCACATGCACACTTGATGCACACACTTAATCACTTGACATGTTTTGCATTTCACTCATACTAGATAAGTCTTGTTACATGTTTAGCATCTAAACATGATCTTGTGACTTTGTTTACTTGTTTTTATGTTCTTTTTAGAACTTTTTTTCGGTTTTATAGACTAACTTGTATCTAATCAAGTTTGTTTCCTTGCTTGTGTTTGTCATTGTTTTTGTGTGGCTATTCTTTTTGCAGATGTATCATCGTTCCTTTCATAGTAAAGAACAAGTGATTGACCTCACGTCATCCCCTATATCAAAGAGGACTTGTCATTTGTCCGATGACTTTGACAACAGGAGATTCAAAACTTTCTTGAATTTTCAGTCCTTATCTAACAACTTTGAGAGTGCACCTACTGTGGTGGAAAGGATTGTTCAGTTTGATACCTTGGGATCGACTTTCATCCTTAAGATATTTGCAGATAAAAATTGGGCAAATCTATTCGGAAACTTTAAGGATCCAGTTGACGAATTGATCATAGAGTTCTACTCGAATGCTTGGTTCACCAGAGCTAAACTAAAGTGATGGGTTCAAGGAAAGGATTTTATCATCACCCTAGATTATCTTAAAAAGATTCTTCACATCAATCGTCTAGCGAATGTGGATATTTCACCATATGATGACAGACTAGCTCCAGTGACAGAGATTCTTAACATTCTAGGAGTTGATCATGAGGTCTCCTCTAAAGGAACTTCCATTGGTACTGTAAACTTTGGACTGGAATTGAAGACTCACATTGATCATGTTTTCTAATCTATATCCTCTATCCAGCACTGGTTTCATCAATCTTGGAAGAGCTCAGTTTTTGTGCGATCTGATCAAAGGAGCTCAAATTGACATTTGTGCTTACATATTTCAAACCATGGGAAAAATGGCAGGCCGATCAACTGCATGAATGTGTCTTCCTTTCTGCAATCTTGTCATGAAGATCATGGTTCTTAAAGGTGTCTGTCCACCAAAAGAATGAACTATCTTGCCTCCTCAACATCTAATTTCAATGCTGTCACTCCAAATGGGCAAAAGTCAGTCCTCTGTTGAAAGGACAAAGCCAAGTCCCTCCGAAGAGCGACTCCTCCCATCATGTCACTCCTTCCGAACAATGATCAACTGCTCCCACTATCCTTGGGCATCCCGAGACTGCATTTCCTCACACTTCTAAGCTGCAGCCTACTAGCACTCAGCCAGGACCATCTAGTTCTCATTCCGATAGGTTGACAATCTTGGTTGAGGGTTTACATAAGCGTATTTTAGGTCTTGCTAATGTAATATACTCTACCAATAACTAGGTTCAGATTCATCTAACCACCATTGAGACTTAATTAGATGAGATTCAATGCAAGCTAAAGGAAAGCCTTTAGCTATTCATGCCAAAAAGGGGGAGAGCATCTCATTGTATATTTTTTACTATAGCAGACAATAAGGGGAAAAGCATCACATGAAAGGAGGTGTGCGTATTGAAAAGGGAAGATTTGTGGGATCAAAATGAGGAACATTACCTACAATCACACACTTTTGGATAGTCTAACCATTGTTTGGCTAGTCTAGTTTACTTTAAATTTTTATAGCTTTTGGATATTTACATTGCTTTCATTTAAAGCTTTCAAGTACTTTAGTTTAAAACTTAATTGTCTTTAGTTCTATTTTATATCTTGGTTTTTATAGCTATTTTGATGCTTATTGCTTTCTAATGCTTTTAGTTTTAGTTTATTTAATGCATCATGCTTGTTGGACATGCAATTGATTTTAGCATTGCTCTTAATTACATTGCATTTCCGAATGATCATTTACTGGATAAATGTTCATTGTGGTCTTTTCTTAATGACTGTTCATGTTTGATTAAGTTATGCTTTATAGCTTACAATTCTTTTGGTATCTTGATCGCATTTTACTTGTTCCTATACGTACCTTGTGTTCTACTTGTTGTGAGCTTAATGAAAGTTTGTTGTATGTGCAAGCGTTTCAGGATACAGGTGTATACGGTGCAAGTGCTTCACAGCTTCTAGAATTAGGTGTAAGTGAGTTTTGCCTATGCTCCCAAACTCTCGTTTAAGTCTAAAGTCTGTTTAGGGGTTTTGCCACGGAATAGCCAAAGAGAGAGATTGTAAAGTTGTGATTTACAACTCTAAGCATTGGCTTTAATTTCGTGTCAAATTTGATTGTAATTTCTTTAATCACTTTTCCTTGTATATATGTGGATTTCTAATTGTAAGAAATGAGTGTGAGAGAGTGTCAAGACTCAAGCTTCAAAGAATGAACAAGTAGTTTTCGCGAATGTCTCACAAGAAGTTAACCCATGAAAGAGCCACTTGTATAGCACATGAGTGGAAGATGAAGAGTCATGCCAGACTAGAGGTTTTCCCGAATGTCTCGTGGGTAAGGCCAACCTGTGAAGGACTCACGAAACTCTCTGTTTGGCAAAAAGTGAAGTTTTGCTTTACTAAGTCTTTACCCACACTACATATACCCTCATTACCCATAAATTTTAATGAGTGCTTTCAGAGAGAAAACCCTAGAAAATACACTTGAAAGTTAGAGATTGTTATACCCACAATCATCTACACATTTCCTTGTAGTTTTCCTCAACTCCTACCTCTCCATCTCTATATCCTTGAAAGGTTGCTAGCCCAAACACTTACCACACCTATACTGAGTGTAAAGTGAGATTTTGGTGTTGCTGGGAGGCATTGGAAGGAACCATTCATTGGCGGCTACAATCGGGCTGAATTACGGGATCTAGAAAGCTAGAGAAGATAATGCTCTGAGAAGTCAGTTAATAGTAGGAGTTTGGAGGGCTCAAGTACATAGGGTAGACTAAGCTTGGAGGGTCTTTTGTTATTCATGTACTCCAACTTTATTCTCTAGTGGATCGATTTTGACTTGGAGGGTCGTGGAGAGGTTTTTCATCGAGTTATTTGGTTTCCTTTTCAATAACACGTTTTGGTGTTATCTTGTATTTGCATCTTTCTTCCCTACTCTTAAACTTTCATTTTATTGTTGATAATGGATGAATATGGCTTAGGATAGTGATAATGGTTGTTTGTGCTTCTTTACTCTTGTTCCGCACTTAGTATAAGTTAGAGTAAAAACTATCTAGCCGTAATTTTAATTCGGTGGTCTAAACAAGCTATTTTATTTTTACACAAATCCGAGCTTTCAATTTATTTTAAGTTGAAGTGTCACAATAAATTTTTAGTTTTTTTTTTTTCTTCTTTTTATATATAGAAATATCACTTTCATTTTATTTTTTATCAAATTTTTCTCAACTACCCCTAAAAAAAAAAAAAAAACTTTTCCTCAACTACTTTATCAATTTTTCATATAGAGACAATATTTTTGTCTACTACTTTATCAATTTTTTTGATAGATAATAAAGCCTATCAACTTTTTTTTTTCTTCATTCACCTAATAAAGGGTTTCATTTATTTATTTATTTTACTTTACGTTTAAGTGTCACAATTTGTTTTAGTTTATTTCTTTTTCTTATCAAAATTTTCTCCCAACCACTATTTATAATTCTAATTCCTCCGTTAATTAGAAATCCAACTTCATCACCATATGAAATTCTCTATCTAATGAAATTCTTCAAAGTTTATATATTCTTTATTTTTCTTGGTGTAAGGGCGCTGAACTACCCTTTAGCTTCCCCCCTCTCCCACCCAAATTTTTAAAAATTTTCCCTAATATATATAATATTAAAATTTTGTTAATATTAGAAACTAAATTTGAAGGGTTGATCTCCGAAAAAATAAGAGCTCCCCTCCCCCACCCCCAAAAAATATATATATATGATAAGCTAACCCAATGGCCTCCAAAAAAATAGTTGTCCAAATGATCCCTTAGAAAGGAAAGAGTTTTTATTAAATACAATTTGTCTATTTTTTAAACTAAAACAAAGTATTGATAGAATAATGTTTCTCCTTTTTAGTTTTTCACTTTTTCCCTCTCCAATTTGATTAATTTTGGTCATTGAGTTCAAGTAGTGGATTTTTATTCAAAATAATTTTATGTTGGAGATTTTTTTTTTTTTTTTTTTAATAAATTTGGGATGAAGTCTTTCATTGTTATTGATGTTGTTAAATTTCTAAGTATTTGTCAATACTTGATTTAAATTCAAAATTTTAAATGAAAATTAAGGCCATAATTTTCATTTAATGTTTGGAGTGATAATACTAAAAAGAATAAGACAATTTTTTTAAAAACGCAATAAAATATTGGTGATTTTTTTTTTTTTTTTTTTTGGGTACATGTTTATGGCAAACCTGGCAAATTTGAATACTCAAAAATTTTATAAAGATAATAAGTTCTCTATGTGTGTATGTATTTTAAATATTTATTATTATATCAATAATATAATTTGGTCCCCCAAACCAAAATTTCTAATTCCACCCCAACTTGGTGCCAAATTCACCATCCCAGATCCCTAATGAAAGGTCACCACTTCTTCTTTGTAAAAATCTGCTTAAGGCTTTTGAGTAGGTTTTGTAGTGTGTTTTTTGATATAACTTCATTCTTTCTCTTTTTTTCTTTGTGTGTTTCTATAAATAAAAAATAAAATAAAAACAGTTTCTTACTTATAAATATGTTCCATAATATTTATAATTTATTAAAAGAGAGCAATAAATATTTATTTTAGCTATTGCTCCCAGCCTGTTCTCTTTAATCCTCGTCGGTTGGAGATGTGTACAGTCCCACATTCACTAACCTCTGTCGGATCGGGTTTCTTTTTTGAACTGTCATTGCTAACCAATCATGCCTTTTGGCTAAAGCCACCTCTTTTTAGGCGGATAAAAGCTGTAGGTGTAGAAAGTGCAGCACATTTTCTAAAGTTGGATAAATTATAAGTTTGCTTTATGAGCTATGTTTTAGAGTTTGATTTTGTCCACAAATTGACAACGGTGTCGAATTTAGTTCATAAACTTTTGAGACTATACTCAATGTCACCGTTACCCTCACTGGCCTTTCAAAAATGAAATGATTTCCTTGAAATTATTATACCAATCAAATGACTCAACCTATATTTATTTTGATCTTCATTAAAATGTGGACAAAAAAATTCGATGGAGACACCATTTATATAATTTAGTGATTAACCACTTTGGATTGCTAGAAACTACAATGACCGTAATCAACTTTAAGTGATCTTGAAGTTTCCAAGAGATCAAATTTGTTGTCAACAATCAACTTGCATGCCGAGAAGTTATTGAAGAGAAGTAGTCGGTGCAACATGTTGCTAGTAAGAGCTGGGAACTCGAATATACAAACAATTACTTACGCTGGTGGTTTTGTAACTTGTTATGTATCGCAACTATATTCATATTGGAATCAGTTTACTAGGTGTGGCCTCGAGAGTTTTTCCATGTTGCGTTTTCACTTCATGAACATATGATGGTCTCTATATGCGTGTGTTGGTGACTTATTTGCTGTATTGTTTACCAATGATGTTTACCGTACTAAATCATGATTAATGAACTATTTTCTTTTTTCTTTCTTCTTTGTTTTTTGAGAAAGGACTAATGAACTATTGGGTTAAGTTTGAATTGGTTAAAATCAGTGGTAAACTGTGCTAGATTCTAAAACACATTTTTTTCATAGTTGATCATAGAAAATTCTCGCTCTCTCCCTTCACTTGGTTGCTGCTCTCTCTTAATTAGAAGGGTGTTTTGGCCTTAGTGATTTTGCTTCTTGATCTAGTAATTGATTGAGCTGGTGATAATGTAATCAAAGGTGTGCCATGGACATTTCTTTAGAGCTTGAAACAACGTGAAATAATCACATAAAGGTCATTTTTTTGTTGGATTCATCATGAGGCAAATAGAAATCCAATTACGCTTTACCTTTTTTGATAAAAGAATTACGCTTTCCGCTTACACATGTATTCGGTGTATTCATGTTTTCCATTAGCCATCGAAAGGTGGTTTGATTTAGTAGTTGTTGGGGTGACAATGGTCTAGCAAACGGGCACAACTGTGTAAAGGTAAGGATTATGGAAAAATAACATTTTTTTTCATGGAAAAAGAACTTTTAGTCAAGACAATATGCTATGAAGTAATTAAGAAGACATTGCTCAGAGCAAATTTTGATTTGCCATCAAAAGGCACTTTGAGTTAGTGCTCGTTTACAAAGAATTTATTTTCATTAGTTTATTGGACTTAACAAATAAGTTAAGTAAAAATACAGTTATATTCAAAGAAAGTTAGCTAGAACTTTAAAACGTTATTCATAAATTAAATAAACCAAGTAAGATGATAGAAAAGACCATGACAAGGAGCCCTTAGTAATAAGTTACCATCATTGTAGTTAGACTTAAAATCGATTGTTAAAATAAAAAATAAATAAATAAAAAATAATAATAATAATAAAATAAAATAAACTAACACAAACAGAAATACACACACTTATCAATTTGGATAAAACTTAAATACAAATTTTTAAATATTATACTTTAAGTTTTCTAATAATATTCAATCATGTGTTTGTATTACTCATTGCAGCAAGAATTTTCGTTACAAACAATAAAATTCAACCATGTGTAATTAATATGAACAAAAAGTTGAATGAAATTGAAGACTATACCCAAATTTTGGCCATCAATTTTGGATTTGAAATTGAGAGGCCCAAATCGTACGGTAGATCTTTGTCACTTTAGCTATTGGTATCCGCAAAAGGCCACCTGCATGTGAGGGTTTTTGGTCTTGGGTCAAAATTCAAATAGAACAAAAGGGAAGGGATGCCTTTTGACTTTTTTGAATCGACATAAGCTTTTCATGGTGCATGGATATGAAATGCATGTTTTAGTTTTACATCGAAGGATCCTCTACGGTTCTAGTTAAAGTATTTAATGTTGTCTAATTCTTAGACCTGTTTAGATGGAGGGGAGAAAGAAAATGAGTGAAGGGAAGTAGGGTAAAGTTACCTAAAATTAAGCTAAATTTACTCTACTCTACTCTACTCTACTCTCCCTCCTTCCCCCTCAATCCAAACATACCATTAATTTCATGGCTATTTTTGCAGACATGCCACAAAAAAGGTTTAGTTCAAAATTGTGTGATAAATTTTTTTCTCCAACAGAACCCCTTGTCCCTACAATTGTAGGCCAATAGTAAAAAGTGTAATAACAAATACAGAGAAGAATGAACATGAATTGCCTAATTTTATTTTACTTTTGAAGGAGGCCTAAGTGTATTTTAGTCTTGCAAAATTAGTTAACGAATTCCATAGCAAGATATAGGCTATATAGCTAACCTTTGTATTTATGTTGGTCTAAACCACAAATTAATACATTATGCATGCACTTCACAGAATCATGGTAAATGGCAAGTAACTTCAAGGAAAATGGCAAGTTTCATCAAACTTCCTTCTTCTTTTTTTAATAGTTATGACTTATGAGATCTCTTATATAGACTTAGATCACAATTACTTATATAAACGTACACATGCTAGAGTAGTAAAATACATCTACAAAAGCATATGTTGATGCAGATAAAAGTTTTGCCAAATTTGTTTAAAATTTAATGAACACAAAGAAAGTAATACTTGTTTTGTTGATTTGAACGTATATTAGCAAACTACATCTGCCAAATTACCGCAACTAAAAAAATATAAAATTTAAGCCGCAAGAAATAGATCACGTCTGCCTTAAGACAATAACTCTTGAATCTACACACACACAAAACTCCATAATTCAGTGGAAAATATAATAGAAAATTCTCTAGAATTTTATTAATCTGAAAATTGAATTGTCTTGGAGGCTATAATACCCTTAAATAGATAAAAGAACCCTAAAGCTACCAACTGCACTTTTAAGGAAACTAGGAAACACCTAAAACCCCTAATTCGAGTTAGACATGAAATTAGGAATAATTACCAAAAAAAATTATAAAATGATAGAATTGAAAAATTAAATCCTACGGTCTCTAAAAAAAGTCCTAAAATAGACAGGATATTATTTTGACTTTTAATTTAAGAGTGATAATGAAAAGAAAAATTATTATGAATAACAAAAATTATTGTAAAAGCCTAAACAAAGGAATTTGTTCAAAAAGCAACGTAAGTCATGATTGACGGCAACAAGTTTTGATCCTTGCAACAATTCCCTTCAAGTCACCAATTTTCATGCAATTTTGTCTAGCTTTGATGATTTCTAATAGTAATTTTCTACTTCCTGAACTTCTTGCTTGTTGACTTATGACAGTCTTTGTGCTTAAGAAAAGTTTGTGTTGTCTATTTTATATCAATGTCTTTAGTGATATACCACTTGATTTTACAATAATACATTATACTAGTTTGTTAAAATTCTATTCTGTATCACGCAGTAATTTTGAGATCAACAACACATAAAATTACGTTAAAGATGAAGAATATTGATTAACAATTAACACATAAGATTGTATATTACAGCATATAGAACCAACACAATGGTTGAAAAGTGAAAACTTATTGCATACAGAATAACAATTGAACATTGAACATTTCCTTATTTTTTTACTTGAGAACATTGCTTAAGACATGGTACATGCATATCAATGATAATATGAATAAATGACTCAATTTAGGAGCTACTAGAAGCTGTCCATTTAATTTCTTTGACAATGCTAACCAAAGCACGTAAGGCTTCTATATTCACCCAAGTGGATCAAGAATCATACGAAGAACCCAACCGAAAGCTAAAATAACATAAAACTTTGAATTAAGAATTAACCAGAAACGATGACTTTGCTCTAATATAATAAAACAAGACTTGCTAATTCTGATAAGGGGGTAGTTAATTAGAATCGGTTTGTTAAGAATCTGAAACGTATTGATTGACTTTGGATATGTTCGATCTTTATGCAATATTATTGTGCTAATCGGACAGTGTTTATTGGTGAGTCGGTGCGTAAAAACTATCCAAAATTATAGTAAACTGGACAAAAGGTTACTTTCTTAAAAGCAAAAGTTATAGGAATTCAAGATATAGATGCAGTAAAAACAAATATTAAAAAACTGGTCATCTTTGGCGGAAAGGGTGACTGCTAATGATTATGTACACATTTCTTCTCCATTTACATTTGTGAGAGAAAAAGAATGGATTTGTTGACTGAATCAGTCAAAAAGGTTGGGAGAAGAATGGGACATATGCATTTTACTAGTCCATGAAGCCTTTAATGAAAACAAAGAAGGAACATATACCTATGGGGTTGGCTCATTGGCTGCCCTCAATAGGGCAGTGACGCAGTGTACCACAAAGCTTATAAAATGGAGAACAAGGACTAAAGGTTTATTCATATCATGTTGATGTATAATATATATGCTTGTACGGTTGAGATGGGATTATTCACAAAAATCATGGACAAATTTTGATAGATGGCCTACATGTTTCTATTCTGATTTCTAAGTAGTGTTATAAATACTATAAATTTTACTACATCAAATTTACAAATTGATGTTTCATCAATTAAAGAGAGATAATTACAATATTCAATTATGAGGTGATTAAAACTTATTAATCATAAATAGTAAAACTTGTAGTATTTTTAGTATTTTCCTTCTTTTATGGTAATATTAACTTTGGAATTTGGGCATTCAGTCCTACGTTGGTTTTGTTTCTTGTATTGGTACATATAAGTTAATAAACTGTGGGCTGGTTTGATTATGTCCTATGTTACATTACACCAGCCCAAAATAACTAGTCCTGCACTAGGCTGGTCTTCTTTTGGGCTTTAAAAAAAAAATTTATATATATATTTTAGTGAGAAGATAAATTTTGAATTGATTCATTGGAAGAGGGAATTGGAAATAAGTTTTGTGGAAGGCAGTAGAATTCCAAATATGCCACTATTTTTACTGCTATTTAAATAATGTTTTCAGTTTAGATCCATTAATTATCAGCTCAAGCCCAACAGTCTGTGGGCTTTGAAACCAGTATAATAGGAAAAACTGTCTGATTCACAATTATATACGTAAAAAATATCCTTTTACAACTCCTTTCTATAAAACTTCTTTAGCACTTTTACAATTAACTCTAATTAAAAAATTTTGATTAAAAAGGTCATTTTGAAATTTTGAAACACATAATATAATAGATAAAATTTCTTTCTTAATAGTGCTGTAATTCTAATGGGTAGCTGACCAAGAGCCAGAATGGAATCTAACAATTTGTTCTTTGATATCATTTTTTGCAACCTGTTTTAGAATTCCACCACATGAATACATTCCAGATAGATACAGACAAATGATTATAAGACACTACACTGCTGAGTAGTAGTGGTATTAAAGTAGTCATGATGAAGTCTATCAGAGTGAGTGGAATTCAAAAAATTTTCAAAATATGCCATGATTCTATCCATGTATGCATTACTATATATCTCATTATGCGAGAATATGTGAAATGAAGCTTCTCCATAAAGTCTATCATCAATGATTATGATAGGAAAATCTATCAGGGACTCAGAATTAACTCTTTTTGTTAAAAAATTAATCTATCTTTGTTCAAGAAATTACCACAATTAATGTTTTCTTTAATGATTAGTAAAGGAGAATCTATCAAGCCATAACAAGTTCATATGACAGATGGATGTACCTTTTTAAAGTATTAATCTCTACAACATTTGTCAGAACAGAAGACATGACAGATGATACATGGTTATCTCATAAAGCTGAAAGCTTTGGAGAAACAAAAAGAGTTTATGAAGGAACTAGTGACAGATACAATCCTTATCTGGGATTACTAATCAACACGGAGACAGAGGATCCAATAATTTGTGATCCTCTAATACCATAACATACCCAGGAGAGAGCACAGCAATAATATGGAAGCATAAACAATGATAAAATAGATGATAAAGAAGATAATAGCAAAATAGATATATTCAAAATAAGTTAAAACAGAGTATGGAATATGAAAACAGAAACTAGTAAAATCTTACTTGAATAAAAACTTATGTCTTTGATAAAACTTGAAAACAAACTGCTGACTTTGTTACAAGCTTTGAAAATAAACTGTTTGAAGAGTTACAAGATTACAAAGTAAAAACTGTCTTTGAAACTAAAAAGTTACAAGATTCTGTCTGAAGGGAAGGGTTACAAGATTACAAGAGGGGAAGGATTACAAGAGTCTTTCTGGAGGGAGAGGGAGAGGGAGAGGGAGAGCTATCTTCTTTCTAGAGTTGGAACTTTAGAGAATTGAACCTCAGAGAATTTGGAACCTCAAATTTGAACCTGTCGTCTGTCTTCAAAGTCTGTCTATTTATAGATGAAATGAACCATAGTAAGTCTTCAAAAAAAACCTAAGTTAGTAAAGTTAACTCAAGTTAATCTGTCGATGGACACTTGTAGAATATTACTATTGATAAGCAGTAGTCTGTCCGGGAATCTATCAGGTCTCTTTTCACGCATGCTAGTAAACAGCAGTAACCTATGAACATCTATATGTATCTGACTGGACTATCTTAGATCTGTCTGGAAGCTATTCACGCACGTTGGTGAATAGTGATCTATCGCCAGTGAATAGTGATCTATCGTTGGTGAATAGTGATCTATCGTCAGTGAATAGTGATCTATCGCCGTTGTCTGGTTGTATGTCCGAGAGAACATTCTGTCTATCTTGCTTAGCATATCTGTCTATCTATCAATCTGTATCCACGTAGTTATCATAATCTAGTGGATCGGAGTTATCCTCATACTGCTTATGCTCATGGATTACTCCATAATTATTACATAGAACGCAGTATGAAATAGGAAGATAAATAGGAACACGATCCTTTGTTGTCATTAATCTAGGATCCTTAACAATCTTTCTTTTTCCAATTAGCCTTCTTGCCGAAGGTCTTGGACCATACACGGCTATCCTGTTGGTATAGCCATATAAGTGGAAGCCTCCGTCTAATTCTTTTTGTACTTCATAAATCTTGTTACTCATGAAATTAGATCATTCTTGAGCCAAAGCATCCGGATCATCAAGTGATAAATAAGTATCTCATGTATACCAGTTGTATTCAGGGATACAACCACAATCATGGATAAGGACCAAAATGTGTGCTGACCAAGCTTCCATATAATAGCTAATGTCCCAAGCTAGAAGAGTGCTCCAGATAATGATCTTCATATAATTAAGTCCTCCAATCTATGTGGCTACTTCTTGGATGACTTTGGGAAATAAACTAATCTGAATTCCAGAAGTTATGATTAATTTGCTAATAAATCCTACTTCTAGCATTTCAAATAACCATAAAGGATCACAAATTACTGGATCTTTTGTCTCCATGTTGATAAGTAATCCCAGATAAGGATTATATCTGTCAAAAGTTCCTTCATACACTCTGTCTGCTTCTCCAAAACTTTCATACCATGTAGCTTTATGAGATAGCCATATGCCATTTGTCATGTCTTCTGTTCTAATAAATGCTTTAGAGACTAATACTTTGAAAAGATACATCCATCTGTCATAAGCACTTGTTATGGCTTTATAGGTTAGTATATTCAGTTGGATTTCAAGGGGTAAGGTTCTAACGGCAAGTTTCGTTTTTTGTTGAATCTTAGGGTGGAGCTTTGAAAAGCTTGTTCCCATAAGATAGCTTTTTGGAGACTATGATTCTATCTTTGTGGAGCTTGAATCTCCATCCTCCTCCCAGGGAGTTGACAACCAAGTGCTAAAATAAATGCACTAGTGCTAACAAGATGTAATTCTAGAGCCTTAAGGGTCTTTTGAAATAAGGGTTTATGTCTGAGGGTGAAGGCTGCTTATAAATTATCAAGAAGTAATTTAATATGAAGAGGAAGGTCTATAAATTCTTCGTCTCAAAAAATAAGGTCAGAGCGAAGCACTTCTTGTAGAATTTCACTTTTTCCACCACATGAATACATTGCCTCTACTAGCAACGTATCCTAAAGGGATATTGTCTCTATTGAGACACCTTCATGCTTATCTAAAATCCTTACTGAAGGCTTTCGGAATTTTTTGGGTTGCACCGCTAGTGCTTTGCCCTTTCCTTTCATGTCTGCCTGGGAGGTTCTTCTACTTATAGTAGTCTACAATTGGGTTTTGGGAAAAGGATTATGTCTTGAAATATTATTTTGAGAATAAACATTTTCATGCAAAGCTTCTTTCAAATTTATTTTTAAAATCCTTTTACCAATGTCTTTCTATGAAATTTCTTCAAAATGCTTTATAAGAAAATCATTTTTAAAATTTAAAGTATATATAAAAAACAAACTTTTTCCTATGCACCTTTGTGCTCTTGTTGAGTAGTAGTGGTATTAGAGTAGTCATGAAGAAGCTTGTTAAAGTGAGTGGAATTCAAAAAAATTTCAAAATCTGCCGTGATTCTATCCATATATGCATTACTATATATCTCATCCTGTGAGAATATGTGAAATAAAGCTTCTCCATAAACTCTTTCATCAATGATTATGATAGGAAAATCTGTCAGGGCCTCATAATTAACTCTTTTTGTTAAAAAATTAAATCTGTCTTTGTTCAAGAAATTACCACAATTAATGTTTTCTTTAATGATTAGTAAAGGAGAATCTATCAAGACTTGTTTTATTAAAACATCTGTTATGTAAGCATTTAAGGATACTATAAAGGGTGTAAGTATGTTATTTATTATAATTTTGTTTAGTACATCTGTCAAGCAGTCAGTCCATTCATATAGACTAAAATAAATTATAAGCATAGTTCCATCTTTTATGTCTTTTCTACTAAATTTATTTTCACATGGTGTTTGGACTATATGTTGGTGCCTTTGCAAAAAAAACAATGGGGGAATAAGAACAAATCTTTGTCTATTTATCTTGTTTAAATTTATTTAATCAATTGGTCATCAAGTGATATTTTTGTCCTTAAAAATGACGAATTTCTTTCAGTTCTATAGATTCTCTCTTTGTTAGCATTTTTTAAGATAGTGACATTATTGAGGGAATCAATTTCTTTTGGGAACAAGGGTAAGATGAAATTAAAAGGTACATTAGTTTTAATTCTTCATCTGTCCCTAAAAAGGGGTAAATCAAGACTATAAAGGGATTTCTTAAAACAACTTTAGAAGAAAGGTCTTTAACAAGGATAGTTTCAAAACATTTACATTGTTACATATGTGAACATTAGGTAATTTATAATTAAATATCTAAGTTAATCTTTCAGATGATCTTTCATGTTATCATCACCTGAGTCTGTCAATGTGACTTCTGTAAAAAAAAAATGCTTTATTAATTATTAAAATAATTTCTGTATCCCTAATTAAACTCAAATAATTCTATCTATTGCTATCAATTTTATTATTATTTGAAACATTAATTTCTGTAATCTCTTTATCTGTAGGAGGAATCTCTTTATTTGTAGGAGGATCAGGGGGTTCTGTCATTATTATATCTGTTATGAGATAATCTATTAATGGTCTAGGAAAATATTTCAAGTTTGCTATTTCTACAATATTTTGTTTATTTATCTCTATGGAATTACCTTCATTCATTTCTTTAATTTCTTGTTTTACTATTTTTGCTTCTGTCATTAAGTCTTGTAGAGTTACTGGTTTTATATCTATGCCATCTTGTTTCTTTTTTGTATTTTCTCTCTTATCTTTTCCTTTCTTAGTTTTTTCTCCTTTTTCACATCCCGTAGCATGGTGTCCATATTTCCTACACTTAATACAAGCAATAGGTATATCTATAGAATCTTCCAAATTTAGTAAATAGTCTTTTTTATCTTTTAGGTGATTGGGTAGATTATCTATCAATTTCATTATTATGTCTTTTTGTTTTCTTTTTCTTTTATTGACTTTACGTGGGTTGGTTGATTTTAGTTCTTTCTTTTTCTTTACTTGGTCTATCTCTTTCTATTTAACATCAAACATTTCCATTAATTCATTTATTACATCTTTCTCAAACTCTAATTTACTGATATGTTTAACAATTTTATTATCTCTATCACATTGTTTCTTAGTATGTCCATATTGTTTACATTTATGACAAATAGTATTTCTAATGTGTCTGTCATTTTTCTCATTATCTGATGACTCAGTAGTATTTAAAACTGTTATGTCATTTTTCTCATTATCTAATGACTCAATAGTATTTAAAACTGTTATGTCTCTTTCTATGTTTATATCTAAAGGTAAATTTAAAATTTCTATCTTTTTAGCTAATTCTACTAAACCATTATTTTGGGTATATATCATGGATCTTTCAATTGATTTTCGTCTCTCATCAATTTTTTCTTTTAAACTATCATTATTCCTAGAACTATTTTTTTTCCTTTCTTTGTTGACTAGACTATCATCTTCTTTCTCTTTCCTTATCATGTTTCTTTCTTTTCCTATGTCTTTTTCTATATCAATTTTTTTACGTAGAGTTTCTTTTGAGTTGGTAAGAGTACTATTACTCTGTTGTCTTTCCATTCCTTTTTCTTTATCTTCATCAATTATACCTACCTTCTTCTTTTGTATTATTTCTATAGAATTTCTTTCTTTCTCTACTTCTATCATTTTTTGCACTATGTGACTATAGTCTTTTCTTTCATCAAAGTCTTTCTTGTTGTCTTCTTTATATTGCATTATTTCTATAGAGCTATTTTGTTTCTTTTCTATCAGAATTGTTTTTAAGCCTTCTTTCTTCAAGTCATCTTTTCCAAAATCTTTTATATTGCCTTTATATGTTATAGCTATAAGTCTGTCGGTTGCTTTTAGTTCTCTATCATCTTTTCTATTGCTATTTATATTCTAGTTTTCTATTACACTATTCCTTTCATTATGCCAATTATCTGTCATGGTCTTTGTTAAAGGTGATCTATGATGAGGTTCAAATTCTCTTTCTGAATTTAAAGCTTTCATTTTCTTAAATAGGTTCAAAAAACTATCACTTTTCTTTTCTACTCTAGTCTTTATTATGGATCTTTCCTCAGTTTCAAAAGATTCTAATTTTTTATTAATTATGTCTAAAAACTATTATTGTATCTATCAGTCTGTCAGTTGGTTTTATCTTCTGTTAATGTACTCCAATTATTTGTTCTATTATTATAGTTATAATTATAATCATCCATATCACTATCAGAATCAAAATCTATTTCATAATCCATATTACTATTTAACCAATCATTGTCTATATCTCTTATGTTATAACCTTCATCATAATCTATATTATCATAGTCCATGTTTCTTATTAGTGTGTGTCTAGCCTAAGTGTGAACAAGCAAATAGATGATGAGCTGATAAACGTATTTATTCTATTTCCAAGCAATTAATAATTACTGGCGGAACTATTACTAATCACTGGTATCCTTGCTATCGAGACCACCTCCTCAAGAAACTCCATTGCGGGACCACCCAAACAATGCCTATCAATCGACTAACAAAAAACGAGCTGACCAACGTGAAACTGTGGTTTGCCAACGAGTCTTGAGGCTAACTAACGCTAACAAGGAGCAAGAAGTCTAATTGGAAAAAGAAAGATTGTTAAGGATGCTAGATTAATGACAACAAAGGATCGTGTTCCTATTTATCTTCCTATTTCATACTGCGTTCTATGTAATAATTATGGAGTAATCCATGCGTATAAGCAGTATGAGGATAACTCCAATCCGCTAGATTATGATAACTATGCGAATACAGATTGATAGACAAACAGATATGCTAAGCAAGACAGACAAAATGCTCTCCCAGATATACAACCAGACACTTTTCTTTTCTACTCTAGTGTTTGTTCCCATATAGTACAAGATGGCATAGACCTTTCTTCCAAAGTTGTTTTAAGAAATCCCTTTATAGTCTTGATTTACCCCTTTTTAGGGACAGATGAAGGAATTAAAACTAATGATGGAATCTAACAATTCATCTCTTTCTTTTGGACTCTTCTTTCTTTTCTTTAGACCTACTTCTATTATATCTTCTATTATTGGTTTTATAGCTGTCAACGTCTTTCTTTTCTTTCTTTCTTTTCCTAGAGGGAGCAATCAATGGATCAAAGCCATATTACTCACAAAAAGCTCCTAGCTCCTTTTTAGCATATCTTTTTCCTTTCTCTATTTGATTTTTTAGCCTTAAATCATTACACAGCCGTAGACCTGTTTTATTGATTGAAAATATTATGTCACCATATGTTAAGCTAGGATAGTCTATAGTTCCATCATTATTGGCTATATCAAAAGTAACCTGAGTTAGTAAAGTTAACCCAATTTAATCTATTAGTGGAAACTTATGGAATATTACTATTGATGAGTAGTAGTCTGTCTGGGAATCTATCAGGTCTCTTTTTACACATGCTAATAAACAGTAGATGCATGCTATTAAACAGTAGTGCAGTGTCTTATAATCATCTATCTGGAATGTCTTGGATCTATCAGTTTTATTTCAAAGCTTGTATCTAAGACAGAAGTTTGTTTTCAAGTTTTATCAAAGATAGAAGTTTTTATTCAAGTAAGATTTTACTTGTTTCAGTTTTCATATTCCATATTCCTTTTTAACTTATTTTGAATATATCTATTTTACTATTATCTTCTTTATCATCTATTTTATCATTGTTTATGCTTCCATATTATTGCTATGCTCTCTCTTGGGTACGTTATGGTATCAGAGCCATGGATGGTAGATGTATGAGTCCAGACAGATGTTCATAGGTCACTATTGTTCACTAGCATGCACGAAAAGTTCACTAGCATGCGTGAAAAGAGGCCTGATAGATTCCTAGACAGACTACTGCTCATCAATAGTAATATTCTACAAGTTTCCACCACATGAATACATTGTCTTTGCTAGCAACGTATCCTGAAGGGATATTGTCTCTATCGAGATGCCTTCATGCTTATCTGAAATCCATATTGAAGGCTTTCGGAATTGTTTGGGTTGCACCACTGGTGCTTTGCCCTTTCCTTTCATGTCTGCCTGGGAGGTTCTTTTACTCATAGTAGTTTGCAATTGGGTTTGGGGAAAAGAATTATAACTTGAAATATTATTTTGAGAATAAACATTTTCATGCAAAGCTTCTTTCAAATTTATTTTTAAAATCCTTTTACCAATGTCTTTCTATGAAATATCTTCAAAATGCTTTATAAGAAAATAATTTTTAAAATTTATGAAGTGTATATAATAAAACAAACTTTTTCCTGTGCACCTTTGTGCTCTTGCTGAGTAGTAGTGATATTAGAGTAGTCATGATGAAGTTTGTCAGAGTGAGTGGAATTCAAAAAAATTTCAAAATCTACCACGATTCTATCCATGTATGCATTACTATTTATCTCATTTTGCAAGAATATGTAAAATAAACCTTCTCCATAAAGTCTTTCATCTATGATTATGATAGGAAAATCTGTCAAAGACTTACGATTAACTCTGTCTGTTAAGGAATTAAATTTGTATTTTTTCAAGAAATTACCACAAATAATGTTTTCTTTAATGATCAATAAAGAAAATATGTCAAGGCTTCTTTTATTAAAACATTTGTTATATGAGTATTTAAGGATACTAAAAAGGGTATATGTATGTAATTTATTATAATTTTGTTTGGTAAACTGTCAGTCCTTTCATATTGACTAAAAGAAATTGTGTGCATAGTTCCATCTTTCATATCTTTTCCACTAGATTCTCTTTCACAAGGTGTTTGGACTATATGTCGGTGCCTACGCAAAAAAGCAATGGGTGAATAAGAACAAATCTCTATCTCTTTATGTTGTTTAAATTTCTTTTTGTCATTTACTGTCAATTGGTCATCAAGTAATATTTCTGTCAGACTTCTTTCAGTTCTATAGATTCTTCCTTTATTAGTATCTTTTAAGATAGCGACATTATTGAGGGAATCAATTTCTTTTGGGATCAAGGATAAGATGAAATTAAAAGGTACATTAGTTTTAATTCCTTTGTATGTCATGAAAGAATTTCTTAAAACAACTTTGGCAGAAAGGTCTTTAATAACTTCAAAACATATACCTTTATTACAAATGTAATCATTAGGTAATTTATGATTAATTAACTCTTCTCCATTGGCCTGAATTAATCTTTCAGAAGATTTTCCATAATATTTGAAATGTATTAATCTTTCTTGTATACTATTCATGTTAGTATCTGAGTCTATTAAAGAAATTTCTATAAAAGAAAACTCTTTATTAATTACTAGAGTGATTTCTGTATGCCATTTTTGAAAAATTACTTTGTCAATTAAGCTCAAGAAATTCTGTCTATTGTGAGCATCTTTTTCTAATGAAAGGGGGTCTATCATGGGATTAGAAAATTCTTTTAAATTTATTATTTCTGCAATATTTTGTTCATCTATGTCTATGGAATTATCTTCTTTAATTTCCTATTTTTCTATTTTTACTTCTTTCATTAAATCTTGTAAAGTTACTGGTTTTATATCTATGCCATCTTGTTTCTTTTTTGTCTTTTCCTTCTTATCTTTTCCTTTCTTAGCTTTTTCTCCTTTTTCACATTCCGTAGCATGGTGTCCATATTTCCTACATTTAATATAAGCAATAGGTATATCTATAGAATCTTCCAAATTTAGTAAATAGTCTTTTTTATCTTTTAGGTGATTAGGTAGATTATCTATCAATTTCATTATTATGTCTTTTTGTTTTCTTTTTCTTTTATTGACTTTAAGTGGGTTGGTTGATTTTAGTTCTTTCTTTTTATTTACTTGGTCTATCTCTTTCTATTTAACATCAAACATTTCCATTAATTCATTTACTACATCTTTCTCAAACCCTAATTTACTGATTTGTTTAAAAATTTTATTATCTCTATCACATTGTTTCTTAGTATGTCCATATTGTTTACATTTATGACAAATAGTATTTCTAATGTGTCTATCATTTTTCTCATTATCTGATGATTCGGTAGTATTTAAAACTGTTATGTCTCTTTCTCTGTCTATATCTAAAGGTAAATTTAAAATTTCTATCTTTTTAGCTAATTCTACTAAACCATTATTTTTGGGTATATATCATGGATCTTTCAATTGATTTTAGTCTCTCATCAATTTTTTCTTTTAAACTATCATTATTCCTAGGACTATTATTTTTCCTTTCTTTGTTGACTAGACTATCATCTTCTTTCTCTTTCCTTATCATGTTTCTTTCTTTTCCTATGTCTTTTTCTATATCAATTTCTTTGCGTAGAGTTTATTTTGAGTTGGTAAGAGTACTATTGCTTTGTTGTCTTTCCATTCCTTTTTCTTTGTCTTCATCAATTATACCTACCTTCTTCTTTTGTATTATTTCTATAGAATTTCTTTCTTTCTCTACTTCTATCATTTTTTGCACTACGTGACTATAGTCTTTTCATTCATCAAAGTCTTTCTTGTTGTCTTCTTTATATTGCATTACTTCTATAGAGCTATTTTGTTTCTTTTCTGTCAAAATTGTTTTTAAGCCTTCTTTCTTCAAGTCATCTTTTCCAAATTCTTTTTTATTGTCTTTATATGTTATAGCTATAGGCCTGCCAGTTGCTTTTAGCTCTCTATCATCTTTTCTATTGCTATTAATATTCCAGTTTTCTATTACACTATTCCTTTCATTATGCCAATTATTTGTCATGGTCTTTGTTAAAGGTGATCTATGATGAGGTTCAAATTCTCTTTCTAAATTTAAAGCTTTCATTTTCTTAAATAGGTTCAAAAAACTATCACTTTTCTTTTCTACTCTAGTGTTTATTATGGATCTTTCCTCAGTTTCTAAAGATTCTAATTTTTTATTAATTATGTCTAAAAAACTATTATTGTGTCTATCAGTCTATTGGTTGGTTTTATCTTCTGTTAATATACTCCAATTATTTGTACTACTATTATAGTTATAATTATAATCATCCATATTACTGTCAGAATCAAAATCTATTTCATAATCCATATTACTATTTAACCAATCATTGTCTATATCTCTTATGCTATAACATTCATCATAATCTATATCATCATAGTCCATGTTTCAAATTAGTGTGTGTCTAGCCTAAGTGTGAACAAGCAAACAAATGATGAACTGATAAACGTATTTATTCTATTTCCAAGCAATTGATAATTTCTAGCGGAACTATTACTAACCACTGGTATCCTTGCTATCAGGACCACCTCCTCAGGAAACTCCATTGCAAGACCACCCAAACAACGCATGTCCATCGACTAACAAAAACGGGCTGACCAACGCGAAACTATGGTTTGCCAACGAGTCTTGAGGCTGACCATTGCTAACAAGTTGCAAGTAGTGGCTATATAGTAATATATGATCCTGGTAACTTCTTAATTGCAAAGAAATAAAAATCATACATCAACCATCCATGGCTCTGATACCATAACGTACCCAGGAGAGAGCACAGCGGTAATATGGAAGTATAAACAATAATAAAATAGATGATAAAGGAAAAAAATAGCAAAATAGATATATTCAAAATAAGTTAAAACGGAATATGGAATTTGGAATTTGAATAATGAAACAAGTAAAATATTACTTGAATAAAAACTTTCGTTCTTTGATTAAACTTGAAAACAAACTTCTTTCTTTGATACAAGCTTTGAACATAAAATTGTCTGAAGAGTTACAAGATTACAAAGTAAAGACTGTCTTGGAAACTGAAAGGTTACAAGATTATATCTGTCTGAAGGGAAGGGTTACAGGATTACAAAAGGGGAAGGACTATAAAAGTCTTTCTGAAGGAGAGGGAGAGAGCTATCTTCTTTCTGGAGTTGGAACTTAACAACTAAAATCTTAGAGAATTCGGAACCTCAAATTTGAACTTGTCTTCTGTCTTCAGAGTCTGTCTATTTATAGATGAAGTGAACCATAGTAAGTTTTCAAAAGTAACCTGAGTTAGTAAGGTTAACTCAAGTTAATTTATCGGTGGAAACTTGTAGAATATTACTATTGATGAGTAGTAGTCTGTCTGGGAATCTATCAGGTCTCTTTTCACACATGCTAGTAAATAGTAGTGACCTATGAACATCTGTTTGTATCTGTCTAGACTATCTTGGATCTGTCTGGAAGCTGTTCATGCATCTTGGTGAATAGTAGTCTGTTGCCAGTGAATAGTGATCTATCGCTATTGTCTGTCCAAGAGAGCATTCTATCTTGGCATATCTGTCTATCTATCAATCTGTATCAACATTGTTATCATAATCTACCGGATAGGAGTTATCCTCATACTACTTATGCTCTTGGATTACTCCATAATTACTACATAGAACACGGTATGAAATAGGAAGATAAATAAGTACACGATCCTTTGCCGTCATTATTCTAGGATCCTTAGCAATCTTTCTTTTTCCAAAAATCCCTCTTGCTAAAGGTCTTTGGCCATATACGTATATCCTATTGGTGTAGCCATATAAGTGGAAACCTTTGTCTAATTCATTCTATATAGCCACTACTTGCTCCTTGTTAGCGTTGGTTAGCCTCAAGACTCATTGGCAAACCATAGTTTTGCATTGGTCAACCCGTTTTTGTTAGCTGACAGACAGGCGTTGTTTAGGTGGTCCAGTAATGGAGTTTTCCGATAAGGTGGTCCCGATAGCAAGGGTACCAGTGGTTAGTAATAGTTCCGCCAGTAATTATTAATTGCTTAGAAATAGAATGAATATATTTAGTCGCTCATCATCTATTGCTAATACACATTTAGGTCAGGTACACACTAATCTGGACATGGAAAATGATAGAATAGTTAATTCTGAGGAATATAGCATGAAAGATATAGACAAGAATTTGTTAGAATGGAATAGAAGGAATATACTGACAAAAGGAACTGATAAAATCTACAGACATACTTCTTTTTCTAAATTATCCTTTATGACACTATAAAAACTGTTGAAAGAACTTACTCTTTTTTTAATGAATATGAAACAATTAAGTTATTTTCAATAGACTCAATTAAACAACATAGAGAAAAATATGCTTGTTTACATGTTGGTTTGGTTCAGGTAGCTGTGAAACCATTAAAAAGAGAAGCTTTAAATACAAGTGTTTTACTTTGTTTAAGAGATGACAGACATTTGAGATTTAATGACTCACTTTTAGGAATGATGGAAACTGTTAGGACATATGTGATTCACTTATTAGGAACATATGTCACTATTTTATGTAATTGGCTAATCCTTTGACAAAACGCACTTTACTTGTATTTTGGTAGATCTAGGATGTGTTTAATACTTCAAGAAATGTTGTTTCAAGATCAAGTGTTGAAGCCATGCAAATCAGTCCAAGATTCAAGTCTAAAAAGTGCTTGTCATTAAAGCTCGATAGCTAGCCATCTATCGAGCTTGAAGAGCTATTCCAGCCCCATGGCTCGACAACAACTCGACAGATAGGGTATCTGTCTAGGTTTATGAAAAATAGATTTTTAGTTTTGTTTTGACTGCAATCCATGATTATGTGTTTAGGCTTTCTTTTCTCACAATCCTAGACATATAAAAGGATTATTTTAAGGGCCGTCAAGTGTTCACAAGTTGCACAAGTGTTGAGCGAAGTTCGTTCAAGCATATTATGACCAGAGACAGAATTTGCCCTAATTCATCGTTCTTGTGAAGAAGTTGCTGTGTTTGTGCACCGTAGAGTTTTGTGACCAAGCATCTTCTTGACCTTCATCGTTGAGATGAACTAAAGAACTTTGCAGCTAACAACCTTCTCTAGTTGGTGATTGAAGTCAGGTACTAGGATCCGGGCAATTGGTTAGTCACGTACTGGGAACCGTGCATCAAAAGGAGAAATTGTCACTAGAACAAGTCCAATTGGGTATTAGGGTAAGGGTTCAACTGTAGGTTGGTATAAGGTACTGGAATTCCTTTACTTATAACCGCTTGTTATGATAATAGTGGAATTTTGGGAGTAGTGACCTTAAAATCACCTGATGTGGTTTTTGCCGTGTTGGTTTTCCCCATTCGTAAACAAATCACCAAGTAAATTTATTTTCTGCTGAACTTAGTTTAATTGGTGATTTTTTTGTGCTACCACATGCTTTGCATGTTAATTTGATTAATTAATAAACTTGGCTAATTAATCAATTAATTTATCACAAAGGGTCAATTCATTTTTGGCACACTCTAATTATGTTTTAATCTTTGCTATGTTGATCCATTGACCCATGTTTGTCATGGATAGAGGACAGTCTTTAATCATATCTCCTTATTTGAGAGCACTAACTATGCATACTGGAAAGTACACATGAGAGCTTTCTTGCAATCTTTAGATGAGAAAATGTAGCAAGCTGTTGAGATAGGCTAGACCAAGCCAAAGGAAGCGCCAGCCGATTTGGATGATGCCAAGATCAAGGCGGCAAATTTCAACAGCAAGGAATTGAATGTTTTATTTAGTGCAGTCACCAATGAGGAGTTCAAGAAGATATCCTTTACTAAAACTACTAAGGAGGCATGGACCATCATCCAGACAACCTATGAGGGAACCAAGACTGTCAAGGATTCGAAGCTATAGAGGCTCATTACAAGCTTCGAAGAGATTAAGATGGAGGAGGATGAGTTGTTCAATGAGTTCTATACCAAGCTCAAAGACATAGTGAACTCAGCTTTCAATCTTGGGGAAACCATTCCTGAACCCAAGATTGTGAGAAAAGTGCTCAAATCTTTGCCTGAGAAATTCTATGCCAAGATTACGGTGATCGAGGAATCAAAGGACAAAATTCCTTTGACAAAGCTGGTTGGTAATCTGTAGACTTACAAGCTAGGGTTAACAAGGATTGGTAAGTCAGGCAAGAGCAAGAGCATGGCCTTGAAGGCCAAGAGCAGTAACACGGATGAGTCTTCAGACGATGAAGATTCTAAGATAAAGTCCTACATCACCAAGCAATTCAAGAAGTTCACGAAGAATGCCAATGGGAAGGGCTTCGACAAAGACCATAAGCAATCCAGTTCTCCTCAGTTCAAGAGTTAAGACAAAGGGAAGAAGGATGCTAGGGATGGCGGTCAGTACATTGTTCCCGCAGGACCCAAGTGCTTTGGGTGTCAAGGCATCGATCACATGAAACAAAAGTGTCCTGCATATCTCAAGAGCATTGGGAAGAGCAAGGCACTCACTACTACTTTGAGCAACACCGAGCCTGAGGATGATTCCGACAATGAGGATGATGGAATCTTGAATGCCTTCACTGCCACTGTCAATCTTATTGAAGGGATTGTTGAAGATGTGGATGAAGAAAAGGTATTGGTGGAGTCCAAGTTTGAGAAAATGGATGACCAAGATGACATCCACATAGCCTATGCAAAGTTGTACAATGTCTCAGAGAAGCATGAAAAGATGTATAGGTTGGCCTCCAAGAAGCTTAGTGATGTGGAGCTTGAGCGAGAAGAGCTTTCCACAAAGTTTGATGAAGCCAATCAGACTATTGGGGCACTGAGGTTTGAGAACAATTTCTTGGTTGAGAAGACCAAGAAGCTTGAAGCAGAGCTGTTTCAAGTCAGAGCTCAATTGGAGAGGACTTCAAGTGCAAAGCTTGATGAGATGCACAATCTTTAGAAATCTGCTTCTAATCGAACAGGTTTAGGATATGGTTTCTCTTCTTCTAATATTGCTTCTACTGGTACTACTGTTTTTGCTCCTCCTAGTAATAATTTTGAAATTGAGAACAATGATGTTAAAACTGATTTAGCTAGTGAAAACATAAATAAGGGTAAATCTATCTTAGGAGCACGCCCTAAGCAAGATAAGAAGGAAGCTAAAAACTCTAGGGCTAAGAAGGCTAACTCTCAAAAGCCTAAACAAAAGAAACAGCATATCTGTCATCATTGTGGAGTTGCCGGACATACTCTACCAAATTGCTATAAGTGGTTAGCCATTCAACAGAGCAATGGCATGATAGCATCTGGAAGCCAGAATCAGCTTCAATCCTCTCTTGCTCCTCTCGGAGATCTTCTTAAAGCCCTCATGTTCCTTTCAAACTTGAACGGTTTCAACTCTTCCCCTTCACCACCGATTCAAGGGTTTAATTAAAGGAAATGTTCTTCCAAGATGTGGAAGGAAAAGGGCTCCAAGTGATTCTATCACTTTCTTCTCTCTCTTTGTGTTTTTATTTTTGCATAACTTGTGTGTTTTACTTTTATTTTGAGTCAATCTAGTTTTTATTTTTTGCTTTGTTTAACATGTTTTTGTTTATTTTCAGTTTTTTTTTATATAAAGATCAAAAAAAATTTTGAAAAGTTAGAAAAATAAAAAAAAATACAAAAACAGTGTGTGTTCTGTGTACATTGGTACTTGTGTACTTTCGATGGCCATTGAAACAAAGTTTTCTAAACTTTGTATCTCTTGTAGCTTAGATAAGCATCCTTATGCACAACTAAGCAAGTGAGCTTTGCGACTCGTGTTTGTGATGAGTAAGATTAAGTTATCTCTTGTACTTAACACTCATTTCACTCTTTTTGACAAGAATGACTAAAAAATCCTAAGAGAAAGACATAAATAACCATCTCATCACTGTTGTCTGCCAATCATTAAATGACATTTGTGTGCTTCAGCATAGCAAAATTGGAATGTCAAAAGCTTAACATCATTGGGCATTTCTTTTCTCTCTCTTATATGCCCATAAATGATTTGCTGAAAAAGAAAATATGCAAAGAAAATAAAAGTAAAAAGAATCAAAATACTTTAAACATGATTGCAAGCGTGTATTCTAGGAGATGTGGGAGTTATAGGATGTACCTCGAAGGTAATAGTCTCCATCAAACAGTTATGATTGTGTGTGAGTTAAAGTGATTTTCTCATATCTCAAATCATCATAACATGTTGACACTTATGCAATCTTGTGATATTTTTCGCACACAACACGCAATATTCTTTGCTACTCTTGATACATATGCAAGTACAATGTGATTTGGCTATCACAATGTTTACATGTGTTAATGTATGCTCACTAAACTGTTTAGACTTGTTTTTGAAATATAAAATTGGTTAGACTTGTTATGTGTGTATGTGTGTGTGTGTGTTTGGGATCTTTGTGCTTAAAATTACTGTTGAGAGATGATTTTGAGTGTTTAAAATGTTGATTAGATCCTTGGTTGAGTTGCATGCTTGATTGCATTCATATCTATGTTTTTCCCTTCTTGAAAAACTATTTTTAAGCAATCTCAACACCTCCTCGACACCTGGCTATCTATCGAGCTCTTAAGCTATTTCTTATCACAATCTCAACAGATCCTCAATAGCTAAATGGATCGATCGAGAAAGTTCCTGGATCCTCAATAGCTTCTCGACGGTTAGTGGATCGATCGAGCTTTTTTAGCCTTCTGTTGAATTGTCCCTGGACAAATCCTCGACAGCTACATCTGTCGATGTTGTTTTTCTCAACACCTTCCTCAACAGATGTCTCGACACTTCTCGACACCTCTATCTGTCGAGATTTACTGACCTTCACTATAAAGGTCCAGCGCAATCCGGTTCTTATTTCGCTCGATCTCTCTCTCAATAGCTTTGTGTTTTCACCTCACAAACCTCTCTCACTCACTCCAAACTTCTTCCTCAAGGTATCTTCAAGCTTTAACAAGTTTTTCTTCACTTGGTAAGCTTCGAATCTCTCATTCACATGCATTTTCATCTTTTGAAACCTAGGTTTTAGGGTTTTTGAAAAATTTTGGGGTTTTTCAAAATTGATGAGTTATTGTTGAAATTTTGGGATGGGTTTTTGCTTAAATGAGTTTAAAATCCCATGCATTGCATCACATAAGCATTATAACAGTATTATCATGCATTTAGATGTGTGCAAATTGATTGTGTGCTGGTAGGATTGGATTGGGCTGAGTCTATGATGCAATTTCTTTTGCATGTCATATGTTCATGCATTCCCCATGCATACATACTCTATTTTCAATATACTTGCTATATTTGAAATGTACTGGGACTTTTCTGATTGTCTCTCTCTCTTCCTCTCTTTTATGTTTACGTTAGTCATGTCTATGGCATCAAAATGCAAATCCACTCTGTCCCAGAACCCTTTTCATTTTGTGGCACCATCTTCCATTGATTCTACTCCTTCTCATATCCAGTTCCATGATGAGGATGTCTGAAAGGACTTCTCGGAGAACTTTTCTTGACAAGGTGTTCATTCAGAACGCCGAGTCATTTTGGCGAACTTCGCCAACATTGACCTTCCTGATGTCATTCACAGTTCGAATTGGAAGTCACTGTGTAACGTCCCGGTCACATGTCCATCCATGCTGATCCAGGAGTTTTACTCCAACATGCATGGACTTGTTCCGTACCTCTCTTTCATACTTGTGTTCGAGGTACGCGCATTGTTGTCACACCGCAGCTTGTTGCGGATGTGCTCCATCTTTCGAGGGTAAAGCATCCTAACTACCCCGAATGTGAGCGTCTGAGGACTGTGTCCAAAGATGAGATAATCTCTACTTTTTGCGAGCACCGTTCTGATTGGGGTGATTGTCAGTTTACACCATGTAAGGCCTTTGCTAAATGTCCTAGATTCATAAACATGGTGATGACTTTGTTTTGCACCCACTCTCTCACTATAACTCTATCATAAAGCCTCGTGCTTGATTTTTGCTTTCTCTTTTTTAGCATCTCACTATAGATTTTCCTTCACATTTTATTCTTTCTATTACAGATGTGTTTAGAGGATACAGCTACCCGTGATAAGCTCATTTTCCCTTCGGTTATCACGTGAATTTTATGCCATTTTTCTGTTCCTTTTCCCTCTTCCAACCACTTTTCTATCATGTGTGCCATAGACGCCGCTACCGTTAAATATAACGAGGCGCAGTTTAAGTCACAGTAGTCGGATTCAGCAACTCCTCCCTCTCATTCGACTCCTTCTCATTCTGCTCCATCCATATCCGCTCCCTCCTCTTCTATGAGCAATGTGTCACTCGGGGACATCATGGCGCAGCTGCAACACGTGGATGCTCGCCTTGATACACTCTCTACAAAGCTGTCTCAGGTGAACATTTGTGTCAGTCGTATTGCACGACAGCAGGTGATCATAGGTGGCTTTGCTCCTGAGGCTTCTCCTCCACCTCCTCCAGTGGCTTCTAATTTTGAGGATAAGGATGATGATGATGGTAATGACGATGATGCTTCTGATAATGATGATGGAAATACTAGCTCTACCAATGAGATGTCTACTTGACACTCTTACCCTTTGTCACTCATGACAAAAAGGAGAAGTAGTTTTGGATATGAGCGTGGTCATTCTTAGGGGGAGAGTTAGTATAGGAAATTTTTGTTAGGGGGAATGTTGTTATTTTTAAGGGATGTAGTGAGAATTACATGTATCTTTTTCTTTTCTCTATTTTAGATACATTTATTCTTGTACATGGGTCTTGTGATCAGTATTGACATACATTGTACTCATTTTCTTTATATGTTGATGTATGTTTCCTTCACCTACCCTTACATGTGTTGTTTCTTTTCTCTCTTTATACACATGCTTCTTATTATTTGTATGCAATCTATTATTTCTGTTTCACACAAATATGCCTTGATGAGTTCTATTTAAAGTGTTTCAGAAATACAGGTTGCCAAAGTCTATTTGCCATAAACTCTCTTCTTGCAAAGTTTTTCAAGAGTCTGTGTTAGGATAGATTTTATTGTATTCAACAAGTGAATATGAGTTGAGTGATTTATGACTTCTCTCATATGGTCATTTGTTTGTTGTGGTTTTGTCATGGATTGCTAAAGGGGAAAATTGTTAGGACATATGTGATTCACTTGTTAGGAACATATGTCACTATTTTATGTAATTGGCAAATCCTTTGACAAAACGCACTTTACTTATATTTTGGTAGATCTAGGATGTGTTTAATACTTCAAGAAAATTTGTTTCAAGATCAAATGTTGAAGCCTTGCAAGTCTGTCTAAGATTCAAGTCTGAAAAGTGTCTATCATTAAAGCTCGACAGCTACCCATCTATCGAGCTTGAAGAGCTGTTCCAACCCCGTGGCTCGGCAGCAGCTCGATAGATAGGGTATCTATCGAGGTTTATGAAAAACATATTTTCAGTTCTGTTTTGACTACAATCTGTGATTATGTGTTTGGGCTTTCTTTTCTCGCAACCCTAGACATATAAAAGGATTATTTTAAAGGCCGTCAAAGTGTTCCAAGTTGTACAAGTGTTGAGCAAATTTTGTTCAAGCAAATTGTGACCGGAGACAGAATTTGCCCTAGTTCATCATTCTTGTGAAGAAGTTGCTATGTTTGTACACCGTAGGGTTTAATGACCAAGCATCTTCTTGACCTTCATCATTGGGATGAACTGAAAAACTTTGTAGCCAACAACCTTCTTTAGTTGGTGATTGAAGTCGCATACTAGGATCCACGCAATTGGTTAGTCACGTACTGGGAGCCGTGCATCAAAAGGAGAAATTGTCACTACAGAACAAGTTCAATTGGGTACTGGGGTAAGGGTTCAAATGTAGGTTGGTATAAGATACTGTGATTCCTTTACTTGTAACCGCTTGTTGTAATAATAGTGGAATTTCGAGAGGGGTGACCTTAAAATCACCCAATGTGGTTTTTGCCGTGTTGGTTTTTCCCATTCGTAAACAAATCACCATGTAAATTTATTTTCCACTACACTTAGTTTAATTGGTGATTTGTTTGTGCTACCACACGCTTTGCATGTTAATTTGATTAATTAATAAACTTGGCTAATTAATCAATTAATTTATCACAATGGGTCAATTCGTTTTTGGCCTATCAGAAACAAGTTTACATAATGGACCAATATAATTTAATTGTTATCCTAATTTTGCTTTAAGTTTATTTGATAGAAATGTTATGGATGCTTTAACTTTGAATGTAAAAACAGATGGCTATTATATGAAAGATGGCTCAGAACCTTTAGCTATTATTTATACAATTTATTATAAACTTATGAAAACCACCCTTGATCCTCAATCCATGGTAGAACCATCCCCTAAAGGACATACTCTCCTTCTTCAAGCCTCTACCCCAAATAGTAGACTTCGTGTACCCCAACAAATACAATGGAAAGGCATAAACCTTCCTAAACAATGGCAACTACAGGCCATTGCTCCCACACCAAAGATAGAAAACACAGAGCCAGACTTCGTAGCACAAAAGAAAAATGGTACAGTTATTATTTCTTTCAATAATAATGGCAGACAAATCCACAACCTTATTAGACCCAGTAGTTCTTCAGGCAAAAAGACTCCTATGATGTTTACCCCTAGAATCTCCTTCTCCTCTAGGACATCTTTCTCTGATTCCAGACCTTTACCTCCTCAGAATCTTCCTCCAGTTATACACCTTCCTCCCATAAACACCAAAAGAATCACAGCCCAGATAGAAACAGCTTATTATCTAACAGAAACCACACAACCAACCCCCTAATGTTCATCAAGCCCTTTATGAGGCCCAACCTCAACCTGATTCTCCTACTCAAACAGACATTTTAGGATTCATAGATCATGACAGACGAATTAATGTTTTATCTAAAGAGTTTGTTTTAGATAAGGAAATACTAAAATATGATTATTTAAAACCTGAAAATACTAATAGGAAAAACTAGTTTTTTGAAGAATATAATGAACAAGAAAGGAATAATTTAAGAACTCAATATTATGAAATGGTGACAGACTTGCAAACACACTTTAGTTCCTTTGACTTTTTGGACTATCATAACAAAAAGATAAATGTGATAGAAAAAATATTGTCATGGTCAAAGATAGAAAATCATGAAAAGGTGTACCAAACTTATCCACCCTTTGAATCAGTTATATTGAATCAAAGTAGTGGAGTTCAAGTGCTAGCTACTCCTATTAAAAGACCTAGTTTAAGTGATGACAATAAGAACCTAGATAGTATAATTCAGCAGAATAATTATACTAATATATATCTAAAATCAATCGGTCAAAAGCTACAAGACATAGAAGATAGAATAACACCCACTTCCCTTATGAAATACCTCCTCACCTTAGATCACCTTTAAAGAGACCCATGACAGAGAAAACAAATAATCTACTTGATGAAATAAATAAGAAGTTAGATTTAATGAAATTAGAATCCCAAAAAGACATAGACCCACTAAAAAACAAAAATATGATGTTAAATACAATAGGAAGAACTGAGTCTTTAAAGGATGAAGACTCAGAAGATAATCAATTGACAGATTTGACAAATTCATCAGATATAGATAATTTAGAATCACAATTTACTGATAAATTACAGATTAATAAATTAACTTTATCATCTTCATCACAAGATCGTAAAAAAGGAAGAATTGAGGAAGTATCCCCCAAAAAGAATTGGTATCCTAAACCTACTCCTCCTGATTTACAGTTTGATTAAAGACACACTTTTGTTAATTCATCTTATTCGCTAGATTTAATTTATGAATGGAATATTGATGGAATGTCAAAATATGAAATAATAAATCTTTTACAAGAAATGACTTTGCTCACTAATGTTTATAAGAATCATGGAAAACAAGACCACCAGATAGCCCATTTAATTGTCACCAGTTTTACTGGCCAATTGAAAGGCTAGTGGGATCACTATTTAAATAATGATGACAGAAATCAAATATTGACAGCTGTTAAAAGAGAAACAGATGAAAATGTTATAATGACAGATAGACAGCCTTCACAGGATGCAGTTAATACTTTAATTTTTACTATAACTAAACATTTTGTTGGAGATCCTAATCAATATAAAGAAAGAGCTTCAAATGTTTTAATTAATTTAAGATGTCCACAATTTTCAGACTTTAGATGGTATAAAGATATTTTTATTTTAAAAGTTTTAAGTAGAAATGACTGTCAACAATCCTACTGGAAAGAAAAATTTATTTCTTTGCTCAAAAAGTTAGACTTGATATAGCCAATAATGATGGAACTATAAACTATCCTAGCTTAACATATGGTGACATAATATCTTCAATCAATAAAACAGGTCTATGGCTGTGTAATGATTTAAGGCTAAAAAATCAAATAGAGAAAGAAAAAAGATATGCTAAAAAGGAGCTAGGAACTTTTTGTGAGCAATATGGCTTTGATCCGTCAATTGCTCCCTCTAGGAAAAGAAAGAAAGAAAAGAAAGATGTTGATAGATCTAAAACCAATAATAGAAGATATAATAGAAGTAGGTCTAAAGAAAAGAAAGAAGAGTCCAAAAGAAAGAAACATGATAGATATAGAGAGAATGACATTATTTGCTTCAAATGTGGTAAAAAGGGACACACTAGTAGATACTGTAACTTTCAAAGAAAGATAAACAAACTTGATATATCAGGAAAGTTAAAAGATAAATTAATGAGAATACTAGAACAAACATATAGTGATGAAACAGGTAATGAAATTCACCAGATAGATAATTGTGATATCACCTCATCATCAACAAATATTTCTTCAGATAATGGAAAAGTTAAATTATGTAATTGCAATAATCCTGATAACTATTATTGGAAAAGAAAATTAAAAATAAGTGTTTTAACAAAACAAGAAGATATAATAATGGATTTAATAGGCAAACTTCTGGATTTACAGTCTAAGAAGGATTATTTGTCTAAACTAAAAGAATCTTTAACTCAAACTAATAGATTTGAAATAGATTTGAAAGATTATAAGTCAACCTATAATTTTGCAGAAATTACTGATAGATTTAAACCTAGTAAACCTATAACAATAATAGATTTACAGATAGACATTAATAATCTAAGAAAAGAATTAAAAGAATTAAAATCAGAAAATTTCATTTTAAAAGACATGATTGAGCAGATAGCCACACAAGTAATTAGTGTAAAGGATAGAATTAGATATGGTAATGAACCCTTGACAGACTCCTCTCTTCCTGACAGAAATAATTATAGGAATAAAGGTTTTCATAAAGATGAATATAAAGATGAATTTTTAAATATAATTGACAGAATGATATTCCAGAAATGGTATACTGAAATAACTCTGATTGTTCATAAAGAATTCTCATTAACAATTATTGCACTTGTTGATTATGGTGCTGATGTGAATTGTATACAAGAAAGATTAATACCTTCCAAATATTATGAATCAGCAACAGACAGATTAACTTGGGCTAATGGTGATAGACTTAAAATAATTAATAAATTGACAAAGACATACATATATAATAATGGAATCAATTTCAGAACACCTTTCTTCTTAGCAGAAAAGTTGTCCTCTAAAGTTATTTTAGGGAATCCTTTTTTGGCTTTACTTTATCCTTTTTCCATAACAGACAATGGAATATGTACTAATATTTTGGAAACGGAAGTATTTTTAAAGTTCATCCTACCTCCAATCCCTAAGGATATACATTTGCTGAAAGAAATCTCAATATTTAAGGACATAAATACTGATGAGCCAATAACAAACAATGATGAGATTACTACAAATCCAAAGGTTGATGATACTATATGTTCTAACTAGTAGCACTTAAGCATGTTATTTGAAATATATATATATAGTTTATTTAAAACTTATTTTCAGAAAGATTATTTAAATTTTGTTTTCAAAAAGTTTATTTAAAGTTTGCTGCAAATATTTTACTCCATTTAACAAAGTCCTTCTCAGAAATATTTGAATCCCTCTCAAAAATAGACAACCTTCTAAATGTAGTCTTTAGATATACCCCTTTAGAACTATTTGAAACTACAATGCCCAGATTTGATCATTAGTTGCATGAAGGCCTTTAGCTAAGGCGTACTTGCACTATATTAATTTGTTAATTTTAAAAGTAACGGTCAATTACTTGGCAAGCAAGATAGCCATCCTAAGGCTAAAATCTTAGACCGAATTTTACCAAAACAGGAATCTTTATTAAAGATTTCAGACAGAGCATGAAGGCATCTCAATTGTGGCAACATCCCTTCAGAATACAAGAATAGCTACTATAGCTACTAACAAACAGATCCAAAAAGGATAGACAACTACAACTACGGCAACAGATTGCTATTCATCCATGACAGATCACTATTCACTGCAACAGATCACTATTCACCAACACGCGTGAATAGCTTCGAGACAGATCCAAGACATTCCAGACAAATGATTATAAGACACTACACTACTGTTTATTAGTATGTGTAAAAAGAGACCTGATAGATTCCCAGACAGACTATGCTTATCAATAGTAATATTCCACAAGTTTCTACCGACAGATTAACTTGAGTTAACTTTACTAACTCGGATAACCTTTGAAAACTTACCATGGTTCACTTCATCTATAAATAGACAGTCTCTAAAGACAGGAGACCGGTTCCAAATTCTCTAAGGTTCAATTCTTTAAAGTTGCAACTCCAGAAAGAAGACAGCTCTCCCTTTCCCTCCAGAAAGACTCTTGTAATCCTTCCCCTCCTGTAATCCTGTAACCCTTCTCTTCACACAGAATCTTGTAACCTTTTTGTTTCAAAGATAGTTTTTACTTTGTAATCTTATAACTCTTCAAACAATTTATTTTCAAAGCTTGTAACAAAGACAGCAATTTGTTTTCAAGTTTTATCAAAGACAAAAGTTTTTATTCAAGAAAGATTTTACTAGTTTTTGTTTTCATATTCCATATTCTATTTTAACTTATTTTGAATATATCTATTTTGCTATTATCTTCTTTATCATCTATTTTATCATTGTTTATGCTTCCATATTATTGTTGTGCTCTCTCCTGAGGGCAGTGACGCAGTGTACCACAAAGATTATAAAATGGAGAACAAGGACTAAAGGTTTATTCATATCATGTTGATGTATAATATATATGCTTGTATGGTTGAGATGGGATTATTCACAAAAATCATGGACAAATTTTGATAGATGGCCTACATGTTTCTATTCTGGTTTCTACGTAGTGTTATAAGTACTATAAATTTTACTACATCAAATTTACAAATTGATGTTTCATCAATTAAAGAGAGATAATTATAATATTCAATTATGAGGTGATTAAAACCTATTAATCATAAATAGTAAAACTTGTAGTACTTTTAGTATTTTCCTTCTTTTATGATAATATTAACTTTGGAATTTAGGCAATCAGTCATACGTTGGTTTTGTTTCTTGTATTGGTACATATAAGTTAATAAACTGTGGGCTGGTTTGATTATGTCCTATGTTACATTACACCAGCCCAAAATAACTAGTACTGCACTTATTGGCTGGTCTTCTTTTGGGCTTTAAAAAAAATAATATATATATATATTTTTTAGTGAGAAGATAAATTTTGATATGATTCATTGGAAGAGGGAATTGGAAATAAGTTTTGTGGAAGGCAGTAGAATTCCAAATATGCCACTAAATAATGTTTTCAGTATTGATCCATTAATTATCAGCTCAAGCCCAACAGTCCATGGGCTTTGAAACCAGAATAATAGGAAAACTGTCTGATTCACAATTATATACGTAAAAAATATCCTTTTGTTTTTATGTTTTACAAAACAGTGTTGCCAATTACCATGAAGTGTTAAAGTATTAGCACTCCAAGCACCTTTGCGGGCTTAACTTACTATATGGGGAATCTTGAATTGAAAGCAAATCTTTTTCTTCTAAATAATAATAATAATAATAATAATAAATTTAAAACAAAAACAAAAACAAAACAGACAACTGATTAAGCAAACATTCTATATCTTTTCTTTTCTTTTTTTTTCTTTTTTTTTTCTTTTTTGCTAAGGTAAACATTTCATATCTATTTATATCGAATTTCTTCTGCTGCATTATTTGTTGGTATTGATCTTTGTTAATTATAAGCAAATGAACAGACTTTTACGAAGCTGAGCTCTAGGCTTAAGAGATGGCAGGACCACGATAAGGCCTGCAAATCTAACCTTCACCAGTAGTTTTGCTCGGAAATTTTTTCTTGTCTTCTATTTAATAATTAGGGAAAAGTTTCCGTTCAATATTCTAATGCACTAGACAAGATAAGATGTGCACTAGACAAGACACAATGTAGACATGCTTTGAGCCAAACCCTAATAATAATTTCTAATAAATTTTGTATTACTCCATGTAGGGATGCCCTTCTTTTTTGATAATTTGATCATTATAACGAGGGAGAGATGATTCGAATATTAAATATTTCTATTAAAAACACAAATATGTGTCAACCAGTTAAATTATAATATTCTTCCCTGTAGGAATGCATTGTGTGTGTGTTTTGTCTGACTAGATCTGAACTCAATATGATAAGTGGACTGCCTAAAAGACACTGGGCGCTTCATCACATGGCGTTGGGCTCCCCAGCAAGTACATTGGGGCCTTCTAAGTTGTAAGTCCACAAACTCACACAAGACAGATCCAATCCAATCCTGCCAGCAAAAAGGATATTTCAAATCTTGAAAGAATTCCATATAACTAAAACCAAAATGCCATGAAATAACTCATGGCTAGTTGATTATAAGCACGAACAAATTTATCAATCCTAACTCGATTATATAAACCAATGCAGCTAATTAAGCAGTTTAATACATTCTCACAAATAAATCTATCTATTATAATTATGTGATTAAATGATTAACTTTATTATATTTCAATAGCTTAAATTTTTAGTATAATCGATAATTTAATACTGTCATATTTAAAGTTTTCCTGCTATAGTGAATAAATCTTGTAACAAAAAAATTTGAATTTTGTTTCTTTTTAATTTTCTTATTTTATGAGTAAAGGAGGACAAAATTAAGAATGCAAAATATTGGTTGGCCAAGATCCTCACATCCATCAATTTGGATAGTAGTCATGGTTATTGGCCCATCTGTATTACAATCAAAAGCCCACCGGGCCAAGTTACGTGCCATGATTTTTTTTTTTTTTTGGTAAACCATGTGCCATGATTTTGCTTCCCTAGGAATATGTACAAAAACCGGAGCTTGGCATTATAAATTACGGCATGTTTTGAAGATTGTAATATACACCGTCAACTAGGCTTTAGTTTTGGGTTTAAGTCCTCTAATACTAGTGAGCGCATTGGTATTTATCTTCCTTCTTATTTCCCTAGCACGAAGGGGTTGCCACCCTCCCCCCTATGCTTTTCTTTTTTCCATACCCAAAAAAAAAAAAAAAAGACATTATAATGTAAACATATAATGGCTATATTTTTATGATATAACTATTCTGTTGTTTGGTTATATTTTTATTGTAGGGAATAGTTATTCCTTATGAATAACTATTCTTCTTAGACAAAATTTGGTTACAAACTTATTTGTAGTTATCTTTTCCAATTCATTACGTGACAATTTATAAGATAATTCATGTGTATTATTTAAACAAGTAACATGACTCATTTAAAATGTCATGTTACTAAATCTACATATGAATGATCACTTCTTAAATACATCATGGATTGGAACAAAATAGCTCCAAACAAGCTTGAAGTCAAGCTTTTTCCTTAATGAGGAATAGAGATTCTTTATGAAAAAACATTGTAATCCCTATTCTTTAAAAAAATTTCCTGCTCCTTCTCAAAAATTTTCTTCTCCCATTGCTATATTTCTACAAGTATTGCCTCTCTTCTTCTCCCATTGCTATATTTCTACAAGTATTGCCTCTCTCTCTCTCTCTCTCTCTCTCTCTCTCTCTCTCCCTTTAGTTTCCATTCCCTCTCTAAATTTTTTTTCTCATCCTACTAAAGCTCTGCGATTTCTGTAAGTACTGCCTCTCTCTCCATCTATTTCTTCTATTTTATGCACTACAAATTGTTGTTGTTTGTATTTGTTTGGGAGATAGCACATTAGGTAGCCTTAAATTGAATAGTTAATATAATATATAGAGACCCCATTTGACCTAAAAGGCTTAAAGCCTATGCGTTTGGGCTCAACTATGTTATATTAACCACTCATTTTTCTCATTATTATTCAACATAGAACTTCACACACACTTATATACCCAACTTGTTAGGGAGATAGCAACTTGGGGAGCCTCCATTAAAGTAATTAATATAACATATAAGAACACCACTTAATACAAAAGTTTAAGATTATGAGTTTAGGCCAAACTACGTTATATTAACCACTCCCTCTTGTCATTCTTATTCAATGTGAGACTTCAATCAAATGTGTATATCCATCACGTGTAAGTCTTTGCCTATTTGTGGCTGACGAACCTCTATTTGAGCAACAAACAAATCCTACTCACTCCCCCCTTGCCTATGAGCTTTTTTATGCCAACACGTCATTTTGGTCCACTCATACGCTATCCATAGGCATCATGTGTCAATCCCACATGATCATCCATGGGAACCTAGCCTTCATTTCCATGTCTATGGGAACCTTGTGCCACACCATGATTTAGCACCCATTTGGGCCTTTTTTCATGATCTTTTATTTGGGCTCCTTAAGTTTTTTGTGTCCCTACTTCAACTACAAAAGAAACCTTAAATTCCTTACCACCTTTGCCACACACAACTATGGGATACCTTTCGTTGGAGAGATAAAACCTTGGGGAGAATTCAATGGAGTAGTCAATATAATATATAGGAAAATAACTTGACCTAAAAGCTTAAGCCTATGAGTTTCGGCTAAACTATGCTATATTAACCACTCCCTTTGTGTCATTTTTATTTAATCTGACGCTTCACTTTTGAGTTATATGGTATCCCTATATATTATATTAACTACTCTATTAGAGACTTCCCAAGGTTTTATCTCCCCAACAAGTGGTAATAAAGCCTATGGTGGTGTGCGGCAAGGTGGTGAGGTGTTCAGAGTCCCTTTCTTAGTTAGAGTGGGTACAAATCAAGCCTAAAGGGCCGTACAAGCAATCTTGGAAAAGAAACAACAAATGAGTGTTGCTAATGGTGCTAGTTCACAATTTAGCAAGAGGTTTCCATGGACATGGATATGCAGGCCGATTCCCATGGATGAGTGTGCTGGGTTCACATGTGGTTTTCATGAATGGCGTACGAAAGGTAAATATTCACACATGAAAGAGAGATTGCTAGGTATACACTTATGAGTAAAGTCTTACATTGAATAATAATGAAAGTAATGTGTTTTTAATATAACATAGTTGGACTTAAACTTATAGTTTGTGTTAGTTTTTAGACCCCTTAAAACACAACCAAATTAACCTAGGTAATTAGCCAAGTGATTACTTAGTCAAGGAAAACCAATGAAAGAACACAATGATATGATGACCCGGGAAAACCAAACTGGTAAAAAACCTGGAGATGATTTAACCTAACTATCCTCAAGGTAAAACAGCAAATTCACTATGAAAGAATTGAAGTTTGTATAATAGCAACTTAGACCACCAACATCCTATTGCTATCTCGAGTAGAAAACTTACTACCACGACCCCATGATAGCTCCGAGTCCACAAACTACTTATTTCCTTGGCCTTTGCAAAACACAAACACCCACGTTTATGACTTTGAGATCACACTCAAAGGTTTAGCAACACAAACTCTCATGTTTATGACTCCAAAACCACCCTTAAAGGTTTAGATCATCGGCACCTTTGATGACTAGAGAATGCAGCAACTTCTACAATACCGGATCTTGAGATTCTTCAAGTAATAACACCGGTAGAAGACATAAGAGAGCTTTTGGGTACAAAACCCTAGATACAAAAGAGGCACACTCTTCTCTCTCTCAAAAGCCTTATAAAAACGTGTTTAGGGTTTTCTTTATATACTGGGAGAAGTAGATCTGAAACCCTAATCCTTAATGGGCTTGAACTGCTGTTTGGGTTTAATTAAAATTCTACAAATACGAATCTCGATCGATCAAGCCTGTCTTTCGATCGGTCGAACCAGGAAAAATTCTGAAATCTTCTTTCTACAACGCACTTGTTCTTAAATCTTGACTTGAATCACCTTGAGTATTGTCTAATAATACCTATAGATTCTAAGATCTATATCTAGACAAGTTTGTGTTCACAATTTGCTAATTGTTCTAAACATTTAGAACCTAACAGTTTGAAACCTTTTGGGTCAAATGGTATCCTTATATGTTATATTAACTACTCAATTTGAAACTCCCCAATATATTATCTCCCTAACATTATTCTTTCTGCTACCCACGAAATAAGGATTTCAAATTTGCCATATTTGTGATTTCTATAGCTTATTGCTTTATGTGCTGCATTACAAGAATCAAACCTTATGAATCAATAGGAGTTATACTGATTTTGGTATTATAATATCAAGTTTTATGAATTTGTTTGTTGCTTTATGCTATGAGGTGTAAACCTCTCTCTCTCTCTCTCTCTCTCTCTCTCTCTCTCTCTCTCTCTCTCTATATATATATATATATATATATATAAGTAAAGATCTCATGCGAGAGAGCATGTGGTTCTGCCATGTGGCCCTTTGTATGAGTAGTATTTCATTTAGCCTTTCATCTCACCACATCTTCTTATCAATTACCAGTTTAAGTCATAAATGCAGAATATTAAAAGATTTGGTCCCACCCCTTTTTCCAACTTCTTGAACTCTTCCACTTTTAATTTCATAAATTTAAAAAATAAAAGGTTTTCTGAATTTTTTCCATTCAATGTTAGTTTTTCATGTTATAATACCTATTATTTTATAGATTCCAATTTCATAAAATATAGAAGGGTAGAGAGAGAGAGAGTGTGTGAGAAAATTAGTGTCAAGAAGAGTATGAAATTGGCTTTGGTTTCAGGTAAATATGATCTAAACCTCTCAACAACATTGTCAAAACTTAACGCAGTGTATCAGCGAGGTTTGGAATTTCTAAAAGGTATGTTTAGGAAGACAGAGTCTTTATGTGTTATTTGTTGTTATTTATATTTTTGGGAAGTGTTTAATTTTTATAAGTGATTATTGGGGTACTTAGATGTATGTAAAATTAAATTTAAGATATGAAATAGTATAATTTTATATTTCTTTGTTCAATTGTTGTTATATTTTTAATCTCTTTATATTTATATTTAGTTTTGCAAATTAAAAATCTTAAATGTTAAATGTTCAGCCTTTAAAAGTTCACATGTTTTCTTTATATAAAAAAATACTCCTAAAAAAATAATAATAATAATAGGCATGTAGTAGCATTTTTAGGGTCTAATTAATTATGGTTACTTATGGATACATTGTATTACAATTTTTTATTCTTCATTATTTTAGTGACATAATACATAATAAATTAATTTTCCAAACATTATAACAAAGATGAGTATTATAAAATAACTAATAACAAACGAACGCACTGCACGGGATATCTACTAGTTTTTATAAAAGAAACTTCATGAAAATTACCTTTGTAAACTCCAAGTGGTATTTTTGCTTTAACACAACAAAATACCTTTAAATAATTCAAATATACCTATACTTTTGCTTCAGTGAAAATAAATTATCTCAATTATAGTCAATTATTAACATTGTGTACAAATTTTGTTAATGGTTTTGTGAAATTGTTTAATGCTATTATTTGCAGTTATGACCCATTTGAGTTTGGCCACAAGGAACATGATAATTAGGAGGAAGTTGGTTTTGGTTGGATATGTTGCACATTGCTAGTATGTTTTGCCAATCATTATACTTTATTTTAGATTACAGTGTTCGATAAAGATCATTGAAAGCAATATATGGTCGCGATTTAAAGAGAGAAGAACTTCACTGTTTAATCTATTAGAGTGATATAACTTGCGTTAACCAACTTAGGATCAATAGAAATCCATTCACCAAGTTGTGTAATATGCTTGCAACAATAGAAAATTTAAAATATACAAAGAACATGTTAGTAGATGAGCAAGTTGCCATGTTCCTAAATATACTAGCTCATCATCATGTAAAATATCAACTCATAAAACTCCAATTTAAGCACTTAGGAGAGACAATTATTAGACATTTCAACTAAGTAATACACGTTGTCATACGATTACAAGGTGTTAGCAATTGAAAGAATATGGACAAACACCCAATGTGAGCATGTCCCTCTATTTGCTTCAATTGTAACATCTAGGAGTTATGGAGTAATGGTATTGGACCGTTACTCTACCCCACTAAATCCACTATCCCACTTATTATTAATGGAGTGGTGTGTATATAAACACCAAGAGTGGTACCCATTGAGGTGTGGAACGTATTTTGCATATCTCTTAGTGTTTACAGAGTGTTGTGAGGTTCTTAGGTTATGGATTATGTTTGCATCGCTCTAGTAGTGTTCAACACCGTTAGAGGAACGTTTTTGGTTCATGGGTTGCACAAACTAGAATTCAAAATGTGTTTGGATAGCTGGTCTGTGTGAGGCTGGCTCTAGATAGTGTAGAACAATCTCAAAACTCCTGTGTGATCATCGGTTTAGGCCAAGAGAGGTATGCCGAAAAAACCGATTACTCATATTCCGCTGCATGTTTCTATTTCTAACATTGTATCAGAGCATTTATAGGTTGTTCTCAATGTCATAGGCATATATGATTAGTTCTTAATGTGTTTTATGCTTCTGTGATATGCTATGAATTTCTATGCACCTCACATGGCCTTCAATGGCAAGTTTTGATTCTGAGCATTTCGTGCCTTGAAATTAATATATGTTGTTTATATTACATGTATTAATATCTACCTTAAGTTTCGTAGCAAATCTCTAAGTGTGCCATGAGATATAATATAACAAAACTTAGAACACCAAAACTTTAAAGACAAAACTGCTCTTATATGTTTTCTATTTGCAAAATATGATTTCATGTTATGAATCTATATGTTGTAAGCTTTAAATCGGTATATGGTATGTCAAAAATGGATTTGAAATGAAAAAGATATAAGCACTTGAAGTTTTTTTGTTTTAAACCAGTTTTTTTTGCTAAAGAATTTTGAAGGCTGAAAGTTGAAGACAAACAATTCCAGCAAAACCCACTCTCTCTAGCACAACGTGCAGCGCGTGTTAGCTTTACAGAGGTTTGTCCTCTACATAAGGCACTACATAGAGTCCCACTCACTTAGTACAGTTTACACGGACTGTTAGTATTACAGTTAAACACACAAAAATGTTGAGTGAGATATACGCGCCTAACATAATAAATAAATAAATAAAATTTTGAGGACAGTAAACACAAAGCCAGAAAACAGATACGTTGTTTGGCTATCGTTCGGCCTACACGAATGTATGTTTATTATAAAGCATTTAAAAAAATAAGATGGTGGGGTCATAAATTTTCTTGTGGCTTAAAAGTTTTTTTGTTTGTTCTGGAATTGCTCTTAAAACCTGTAGCATGACACGTGAATAGTGTTTCCAGTTTAAATGTCATGACAATTCATTATTCTTAGATTTAAAAGGCTGCTGCAATTTACTAATGATGATGCAACTCTTTATTGGTGGCGTATATGTTTTTAAGAAATATTTAATGATATGGAATTGATTGATTTAATTTTGTAAATTATTTAATTCCATTGTTATTTCTTAGTGAAATATGGTATTAATATATATATATATATATATATATATATATATTTACACAACGTTAAATATTATCTTTAACGCGACAAAGAAATAATTATTTCTTAGTGAAATAATGAAATGCCTATATGAATTGTTTTCATGAGTTTAAATTGTGATAGCATGTTTGGCTTAATAGTTAATTGATAATATTGGTGAATTATTTTCAATACATATTTTTTGTAAATATGTTTAGAATTGAAATATGGAATAGTGGGAGTATGGTTAAGTTGCGTTATCTCCCATACCTAATTTTGCACGAATAGATTAAAATTAATCTTAGTAATAAACACTAGTGGCGCAAGAGATGATTCAGAAGTTTAGCGAATTTTCGATCTTGCGGTGTGTGTTGATTATCTAAGTTTATTTTAGATCGAACATCAAAATTTTTGAAATGTGTGTGTAACGTCCCATTTGTAAAATTTTGTAGTGAAATGGCTTCCAAAGGTATAGTTGCTAATCTCAATAAAGGAGAGAAACTGGATGGTGAAAATTAAAATATTTGGCACCGCAAAATCCAGTATGTGATGAATGAGCAAGAAGTCCTAAAGACTCTAACTCATTCGTTGAGTAAACCCGATGAGGGAAGCACTGAGCAACACCAACGTGATCTTGCTGCCTATGAAAGTTGGCGCAAGAAGGATTTGTGTGTGCGCTTTACAATGCTAAGCAGCATGCACAATGACTGGATTGGTGAATTTGAGTAGTATACAACTGCACAAGACATGTGGAAAGCTCTAAAGCTAAGATATGGAGGGACATCAGCCACTAGACTGCGTGGCTTAACAATGAAATTTGATTTATATAAGATGCGCTCTGAACATACGATGAAGCAGCATCTTAGGGCGATGTCCTCCATGATTCGAGAGCTTAAATCAGTTGGAAACAATCTTACTAACGAACAACAAGTCCAGGCAGTGATTCGTTCACTACCAAGTTCATGGGAGACGATATGTCAAAACTTGACACATAATGAGAACATCAAAACATTTGATGATGTGGCTCGTCACTTGGAACTTGAAGCTGAGCGCCTTGAAACAGCCAAGTCGATTAGTTCTGTGCACATGGCTGAGACTAGCTCATGTAAGGCATCTAGGCCTAAACGTAAGCAACCTAATTACACTCCTGGACAAGAGAGACCTAATGGGCCACCACCTAAGAAGGCTAAGTTTGTCAAGTGCAATACTAGAGGAAAGCGTGCAAAGAAGGACAAGTCTAAGTTGACTTGTTATAATTGCCGAAAGAAAGGACATTTTGCTCGTAAATGCACTGAGCCAAAAAAGGTAACACATAATCCTATATCTCACCATGTTTTTGTAACTAGTCATGTCCTTGTTGCTAATTCTACTCCTATGTGGACTGTAGACTCAGCGGCAACAGAACATGTAGCAAGAGATAGAGTGGGATTTATGGAGTACTGCCGGATTCCTGTTGGCAATAGAGACATCAAGGTGGGAAACGGAGCTAGCGTAGAGGTACTTGGAATTGGTACCTACAAACTAGAATTGCGTGGCGGTCGCACTCTGTTACTCCATGACATACCGTATGTTCCAGAGATCCGGAGGAATTTACTTTCCATAGTTACTTTGTTAAGACTTGGTTTCTGGTTTATTTTTGAGAATAATTATTTTTTATTGCATTTGGGAACAGTTTATTATGGCCGTGGTTTTATTTCAAATGGTTTTTTAATTTTAGATATTGAATATTATAATAATGATAGTTCAGTTTTTTTGACTTCATCTGATAATGCTTCTGATAATTCAATTATATGGCATGCTAGGCTTGGCCATATAGGGCAAGAAATGATGACTAGGTTAGCTAGAGAAGGCCTTATGGGAAATCTCGCTAAGGTCACTTTGTCCACATGTGAACATTGTCTTGTGGGAAAGTCAAAAAGAAAACCGTTTAGAAAAGCCACAAGGGCATCTTTTCCATTGCAATTAATCCACTCTAATATATGTGGTCCAATGAATGTGAGGGCAAGGCATGGAGGTTTCTACTTCATCACATTTATAGATGACTATACACGTTACGGTCATGTCTATTTGATTTCTCATAAGTCTGAGGCTTTGGATTGCTTTAGACGATACATGAGATTGGTTGAGAATCAATTAGACAAGAGCATTAAGGCTCTTAAAACTGATCGTGGGCGTGAGTATCTATCTGAGCAATTTAAGGAGCTCTGTGATGAAAAGGGAATTGCAAGGCAGTTAACGATGCCTTATACACCGCAACAAAATGGTGTGGTGGAAAGGAGAAATCGAACACTGCTAGAGATGGTTAGGTCAATGATGGTGTAAGCAAACTTACCGATTTCGTATTGGGGGGATGCACTTTTAACTGCAGCCTATATACTTAACCGAGTGCCTTCTAAATCAGTATCTTCCACACCTTATGAACTATGGACCGGCAAGAAACCTGACTTGAATAACTTACAGCCATGGGGTTCAATAGGTTATGTTCACAATACTTCTCATAGACATGGGAAGTTAGGGCCTAGAGGAAAGAAGTGTACCTCTATAAGATATTCTGAGCATTCCAAAGGTTATGTGTTGATAGGTGAACAACCTGATGGAAATGTGACTGAATTGGAGTCACGTGATGTTGATTTCATTGAAAGTGAATTCCCTAACATAGGTGAGGTTGAAAAGAACTTGACTCTTTATGAAAAGATGGATCAAGACGTAGGCACCTCAAGTAGACTAGTAGAGACAGTGGGAGTGACTCACAACCTAGTGGGAGCACACCACTAGAAGTTGATCCACAACAACCTTAGCCACGTAGAAGCAATCGTGGAAATGTTCCTCATCGTTGTTTTGAGATTGAGGGGGAAGCTTTCATGATTGCTTCACAGGATGATGATGAGCCAAAAACTGTACAAGAGGCTTTCTCATCTTCTATTAGTGATGAGTGGATGAAAGCAATGAATGATGAAATGGACTCTATGAGGACTAATCAGGTCTTGGATCTGGTAGACCTACAGTCAGGGCGTAAAGCAATTGGGAACAAATGGGTTCTTAAAATCAAACGCAAGACGGATGGGTCAATAGAAAGGTATAAAGCTAGATTAGTGGCAAAAGGATACACTCAAAAGGAAGGTGTTGACTACAAGGAAACATTTTCTTTGGTTGTCAGGTTTGCCTCTGTTCGACTCATTCTGGCCATTGTTGCAAACTTGAATTTGGAATTATACCAAATGGACGTTAAGACAGCTTTTCTCAATGGAGAACTAGATGAAGAAATCTATATGGATCAACCTATTGGCTTTGTGACCAAAGGTCAAGAGCACAAAGTGTGCAAACTTAAGCGATCCATATATGGTTTAAAGCAGTCATCTAGATAGTGGAATCTGAGAGTTTATCGAGTCATTCTATCGAATGGGTTTACGATGATCGAAGAAGATCACTGTGTCTACGTAAAACGATCCAAGGGAAGTTTCATTATTTTGTCATTGTATGTCGATGACATATTATTGGGCGGTAATGACATGGAGATGATTATCGCCACAAAAGGGTGGTTGTCCTCTAACTTTGAGATGAAGGACATGGGTGAGGCAGATTATATTCTAGGGGTTAAAATCCTTAGGGATCGCTCAAAGAAACTTTTAGGTTTATCACAACAAACCTACATTAAGAAAGTTCTTGAGCATTTCCAAATGCATAATTGCAAACCCATAGATACTCCAGTTGCAAAAAATGAGAGCTTAGGCCTTGATATGTGTCCTAAGACTCAAGATGAAAAAGAAAAGATGGCTCGTGTTCCTTATGCTAATGTAGTTGGAAGCTTGATGTATGCAATGATGTGTACTCGGCCTGATATATGTTATGATGTTGGATTAGTCAACAGATTTCAATCTAATCCAGGAATTGCTCATTGGAAAGTTGTCAAGGGGATATTAAGGTATCTAAAATGGACAATGGTCTACGTCCTTTGTTATCAGGGTTCAGATTTGCGTATGATTGGCTATAGTGATGCTGATTGGGGTAGTGACCTAGATGAACACAAATCCACATCTAGATATGCTTTCTTGCTAAATAATGACGCTATCACTTGGAATAGCAAGAAACAACCCTGTATAGCATTATCAACTATGGAAGCAGAGTATGTAGCATGTTCAGTAGCTGTTCAGGAAGCAGTTTGGTTTAGGAGGTTCTTTCAGAATCTTGAGGTTGTCAAGGATGCCTCGGATCCCGTTATAGTACATTGTGATAGCATGGCAGCACTTGCCTATGCTAAAGATTCTAAGTATCATGGTAGAACCAAACACATTGATATACGATATCACTACATTCAATACATGGTTGCTCATAATGAAGTGGTTCTAAAACACATTTCTACAAGCCTCATGATTGTTGATCCTCTTACAAAGCCTATAGGAAGGGATGTCTTTTAGGCTCATGTTAGGAGTTTAGGGCTACGTAGAATATGATGATATGTTGTTTTAGTTACCATTTATTGTACTCTTTTGGGATATTTTGTTTTAAATACATATGATGTTATTCAGTTAATAATATGTATGTTTACACACACATATACCATATGATGAGTTCTATGGAATGAAAGGTATGTCGACAGGCTTAGGTCGTCTCACTCATATGAGCGATCACCTCTGGCACTTGAGTAGCGAGCAGAGATGAGGCATTGTGTCATTCGATGCTTATGTAGCATATATAGATGGTTGACACAAACAAATGTCGCCTTAGTTAGGACTAAGATGAGGTCTATAATATATTTAACTTGATTAGACCGTACATGGATAGCCTATGATCCATGTAGCCTGTGGTTAGCCAGATGTGAGACCTCATTTAATGCCTGAGGTGGCGAGCGAATAAAGGACTCGAGTTAGGCGCTTGAGTAGTGACTAGACTAAGGTTTGTACGGTGTATTGAGTTAAGACATACGCTCTTACTTAAGAGAACTCTACCGTAGCATGTATTTCATACTACATGTGCTTGCTCGACCAAAAGTGGAGGTGAGAGAATAAATCCCTACTTCTTCACTGTGTGAGTCCCATGGATCTTTCATTAAGATCCGACTTATGCCCTTGTTACTTTTGACTATGTCTTGAAGCTAAGGTTTTGATGTCTGCTACTTTGGCATATTACCTATGGCCATGTTGGATTCAGTCTAAAGGGACAATGCTGGGAAAGCAATTGGACCAAAGTTGAAGGACATGAATGAAAAGGGAAGACTATTTTTTGTAACACATCCTTATATTTGTACTCACTGTCGACAGGTTATAGCGCTTATGGTAGCGAAATAATCATGAGTACATTTAGATAGTTATGATGTATCAAGCATAAGTCTGAGTATTAAACTCAAGAGGGATTAGAGATGCTTGATTCGATGTGTTAATATATGTCTAAGGCATAACGAGACACTTTAGGAATGTTGCTATGCTAGTCTTGGTATAAGATTTAGTATAGTGCTCCCAAATATGTTTTTCAAGTGTGCTCAACGGTTGCACAACCCATTTGCCAGTATGAACACACTAAGAAACACATTGAGAGATGGATAATAGGGCCATGCCCACAGTGGATGAGTGGGAGATGTTAGCGACTGAAAGAATATGGACAGACACCCAATGTGAGTATGTCCCTCTATTTGCCTCAATTGTAACATCTAGGAGTTATGGAGTAATGGTATTGGACCGTTACTCTATCCCACTAAGTCCATTATCCCACCATTATTAATGGAGTGGTGTGTATATAAACACCAAGAGTGGTACCCATTGAGGTGTGGAACGTATTCTGCATATTTCTTAGTGTTTACAGAGTGTCGTGAGGTTCTTAGGTTGTGGATTATGTTTGCATCGCTCTAGTAGTGTGCAACACCGTCAGAGGAACGTTTTTGGTTCGTGGGTTGCACAAACTAGAATTCAAAACGTGTTTGGATAGCTGGTTTGTCTAGAGGCTGGCTCTAGACAATGTAGAACAATCTCAAAGCTCCTGTGTGATCATCGGTTTAGGCCAAGAGAGGTATGTTTCTATTTCTAACACAAGGAGAGCTACTTAAGAAACCAATGTTTTTTCCAGAAAACTCTTTCTATGAGAGACGTAAATGGTTTAAGGCATCTATGTCAGGACCAAAACCTGTACTTCAGAATTTAGAGCATGACCAATATGTTAATGTCAAGTTTACCTCAATACTAACATGAACCAACCTAAACTGAAGGTACTTATCAAGAATTGTTTCTTGTATTCCTTATTATTTTCTTGCATAGAAGCCACAATATACAAAAAATTATGAGAACCTTGAAATTTCATTTCAATTGAATTTTGCAAGATTACCACTTGGCTGAAACTTAAGGTATTCGTGTAAATATTACATAGCTAAACATTTAGAAAAAACTCTTATTTACAAACCCAACCCCAAAGACATACAACTGGGGTTCAAAACAAACTAAGGTTCCAAATTACATCTGTGCTCAAAGGACCAAGTACATCTTGATTCCTCCTATACAACAAAAGAGCTAAACTACTATACAACAAAAAAAAAAACTATACATTCTAACAAACGAGAATCACAGAATCCTTACCACCTTTAATACTCTCGCTATTTCCAGGAAGAACCTGTGCACCAAAATACAATAAGGTGAGCTGCAAAACCCAGTAAGGTTTTAAGCTCCATGGGCCTTTAATAAGAATGCATGTATATCAAATATTTTATGGATATGCCATCTTTGATAAAATAGCTTTCATACTATTCACATTGTTCTTAAAATAACTTATGAACTTTCGGATGAAAATACTTCATTTTCCTTTCATATAATAATAAAAGGACATAATAAGAAACTTAAACATAATTCAGTAATCTTATCTTTAAATAGATTATAAAATACTTTATCATAAATTTCTCATCAGACTTATAACACATTCAACATACCTTTCTTATCATCATGCTTTTCTTATAATTTCCAAATAGCTTAATAGCTCATTTATAATACATATTAGTCAGTCCAATTGTAAGTCCGTCACAACTTTGGGAGGCTTCCAACACAATATGCTAGGCATCTAGCATTCCCCACAATGCTAAGTAATCCCGGGATCATATTATAATACATATCTTCAACCATGGGGGTAGGTTGGCATCCTCCACAAGTTGGCCGTTACCAACAAGAGTGAGTAGCAAAGCCATTCCTACTTTTAATGGCCAATCAAAATCTCCATGTAAATACCAGTACTATAACTCCTACTAACTGAGTTCAGATCATAGCAATGGAATAACTGAAAACTATATTTTTTTGATAACTTTGCTTTTACATAAATTTTTCACAACAGTAGCATATCCACTTTATTCTTAAATATTATGTTCGTAATATAAATAATAGCATCAATATGCTAAAATTATCATGTATATAAGATTGAACAACTCACGAAGATATATTTTACTTAAATCATGCTTATATGTAATATATCTAATTAAAAGGTTTTAATGCATAATAATTTTCTAAACAATTTTTATACTTATCAAACGCACATGTCACATATCCCTTACCTGAAAACAGAAGACATGAGAGATTTGTACAAGAGGAGCTCAATTGTCCATGTTCTCATTCCCGTCACCTAAATGAAAGACCAAAACTTATTACTGACAAACTCTTCCTAAGTATATAAACTTATACCTCGATCACAACCTAACTCTCAAACTCAAGAAAATCTTAATTCCCCTCACATAAAGCTTCCCCAAAAACAAGGTACATTCATCAAACACATTACATACCAAAACATAGAGAAACCAAGGTATAAAAATTCATCTATGATCTAGACATACCAAAAAATAAGCATATTAAATTATAGCTCAAAACATTCACCCTAACTTCAAAATTAAATCCACAAATTCAGGTGTATCATATGTTGTTCATTGCTCATTTCAACAGCATATGCCTCATTTGTATAATACAACTAGGCTGTCCATACACATCCAAATGTCATGTAATTTTATAGAGCTACTCCCCTGGATGTCTAGTATATTCCATAACAATTTCAGAGTCAAAGAATAAAACCATGATTAATTAAAAATCATACAAGACAACATGCTCAAATCTGTCCTGACAGAAATTCATGCAACTTAAAAATTAAACCATTACTTTTATATTAAACCAAATTCTGTGAAACCACTTCCATTACAACCATATGTATCTTAGAATTCATAAAAAACTACTCCTAGCATCCTAATTCATAGAAAATGATTAAATACAGATTTTTCTTGTTGTAAACATCAAATCTATCGTAGTGATAGTTTCAGCATATGTTCTTACAAAATCATCAACTAATAGCAATTGGCCTTCATTTCATTTGGGTATTTTTATACCCATATTATACATATTAAAATACGTTATTAAGCATTCAATAGACCATAATATCATCAATCTTTCAAATGACTAAAACAGAATCACAATTTCAGCTTCTACAATCAAATTAGAGAATAGAGAACGGAAAATAAACAAAACAATTATACTATCAAAATACCCAAAATCAAGTGAGGTTTTAATTACTTACCCGCAAACTTTGAAGCAAAAACTTTAGTGTTACTCTTTCAGTTTCTTCTTTAGAGAGAGGTATATTATTTCAGTGAGAAGAGGGAGGGTTGTTGGCGTGAAGTAAGGTGTTGCCATTTCAAAAGCAAAGAAAGAAGAAAAGAAAGAAGCAAGGAAAGATGAACAAAGCGTGTTTCTAGTGCAACAAAGAAGATAAAGGAAATGGACTTTGGAAAGGTAATGCGAAGGGAAAAGAGTTGGTGAGTCACCCTTTAAACTTTTAAAAATTTACTTCCCCACCCCCCCCCCCCCCCCAATAAGCTTATATTCTAGGGCCCAAACAACAATATAACTTTACATATAAACCCTTACCTTTATAAATTTCTTTCCATAACATTAAAAGAGTATATATGTTTTATAATATCACAATATCAAAGCTTTATGCACTTGAAGTAATTAAGATAACAACAAGAATATAAACCCATAAAATTAATTATGCAATTAGGTTGGGGTGTTACAATCTAGCAATGTGATTTTTCTTTTTAATTTATGAAGTAGAAATATAGAATTATTTGCTTATTGCATTTTTTTATACCTACATAACCGTTTAGGTGCATTAGATGAAACATTTATTAGGGTAAGAGTGCCTCTAGAAGACAAACCTAGTTATCGAATTTGTAAGGGGGAGATTGCCACAAATGTACTAAGAGTTTTCTCACAAAACATGCAAATTATTTAGGTTTTTCCTCTCTGTGAAGGTTCTGGTTTTGATGGTAGAGTGTTCAAGATGCAATAACTAGGAGGAATGGATTAAGAGTTCTAAATGGTAAGAGAAATAGTTTGCCTTTAAAAAATGTAAATTTTTTTATATACTCATTATATTAAAGACATTATGAAGTATAGGCTATAACTTTCTTATGTTCCATTATTCCATTACAACATCTTTTAGTTCTTGTTATACATATATTCGTATTCCTATATAATCATCATTGCAGTGTACTAAATGTGTTCTTAGTTTTTGAATCATCCAATTAAAATATTTAGATCTCAAGCTGAAAGTATTAATAACATTAAAAAAATTCCCTTAGAAAAATAATTAAATTACAAATTGCGCCCTTGAATTTGGTCTAAAATTCATTTCAATTTTATAGCTTCATTTTTGTTCAATTAAGTCTTCTAAATTTCAACATTATTCAATTCAAACCTCCTATTAGTCTTTGTTAAAGTGTTACTTTATTCACTTTAAAACACCATTTTACAACTTACCTAACATAAATTTATTATTTTTCACATCACACCCAATACTATTCAATTTTTTTATTCATTTCACTCTCTCTCTCTCTCTCTCTCTCTCTCTCTTCACCCACAATCAAAACTAACTAATACCACACCCCAATCAAAACTCATCCCAAAATCAAACCCCATGGCCAAAGAAAAAGAAAAAAAAAAATCAACCATAGCAGCCTCCACCCCCGCAACCACCAACCATCAATAGACCCACATAAAAAATATATATAATAATAAATAAATAAAAACAAATTGGAACCTCTAACAACCACCTCCACCCAAACCCATCACACCCAAATCAACAACCACAACTCAACAAAAAATTGATTCACAAAACCCACCACCACCGTGACAACCCATGGAGGCTACTACTGTGAGTGAGAAAATGAGCAAGCCACCACTGAAAGTGGTGTTGGTGACGAAGCGAGAGATCTAGCCATGGAGGCTTGTCGAAGAAATCGATTGCAAGAGGGAGAGAGATTGATGAGAGAGGGATTGGTTTTGGCTAAGAGAGGTCACCACCGCGATGGTGGTGGTGGCGAGTGGCAACAAATGGAAAAGCTTAGAGCTCTAGCGATGTGGCCACAAAGCTTCGAATCCACAAATAGAGAGAGAGAGAGAGAGAGAGAGAGTAAATAAAATACAATAAAAACAAATATCCAGCTTGCTACAATAAACTCTATATGTAAGATTTTTTTTTTTTTAGAGAGTTTCAACCTATGGCGTCCGTTCTTGATGATAGCTCTTTATCATCAGACCAAGACACTAATCAGTTTTTGGTGTAGGCGGGGATTAAACCACAGATCTCTTATACAACCATCAGAGACTTTACTAGTTGAGCTAACTGGAACCCACCTATATGTAAGATTTTATTGTAGCATGAAGCAAAAAAAAAAAAAAAAGAATAAGAAGCGGATTTAGCAGGATTTTTTTTTTTTTTTTTTTTTTTTGGATTTGGTGTTAAAAATAACAATTTGGGTGTTTTAGACGCCCCAATCTTAATACTCTTAACATTGTGCCATTAGTGATCCACAAAACAACATTTTTTTTTTTTTAATTAACAAATATGAATTTTTAATAAAATAATATTTGCCACAACCTTTGTGGCCGATTGTGAGTAGTGGGTCCATATTTGGAAAAAAAAAATTAAAATTAAAATATTTTCCTTTACAAAGAAAGAACAAACAGATCAAAAAAAAAAAAAAAGATTTGGGTGGAATAAAAGTTGCTCAATTGAATGCAGACAAATCCTTTTCTTGATCTAAATAGCAACAATCATGTACGGAAGCTTTGAGCAAATGCCCAAATTGCCAAAGCAAATCCAAAAAATCTAATATGAAATAGAATGATAAATAAATAAATCTAGCCCTACATCCTTCACTATCATGTAGACAAATCTCTCACTATCATTCCCTAACACAACTTTGGTACCACAATTTTTTTTTTTTTTTTGTTTAATTAAATACCAAATAGTAAATTTGAAATCGCAATCGCAAACAAATCAAAACAAAGTATATCGGTTTAGGACTGGAAAAATGGAGTGATTAAAGGAATCAAATCAGTTTTGTATTTCAATGCAACATTGAATAAGAAATCATATCTATTTTAGAGCAACCCCAGATTAGGAATCTCACCCCTAAAAATGAATTCCTTGTGAATTAGAAAACCTAGGGCTCGATTAAAAATATGAGATTTAATTTTGTGGTGAGCGATAAAGGTGAAGCACAAATCTTGCTTTGCTTGGTCACTCACGAATATCCCACTAATTTTGTGTGGATATCAATGTGATTTGATTTTGTGGTGAATTTTGCTAATCTATATGTTTTTGTTAGATCAAGAAAGAACTAGGTTGATCGAAGATAGTAGGAAGAGAAGGGTAGCTTTAAAAGCTACCACCAATGTTGATTGGTTGAAATCAATGAGAAGAAAAATCAGACCATTGTTATCGGATCCATATCCCATGCAATACCTAGGGTATTGCACGGTGTGCAATTCCTCTATTCTCAGCCATAGATTTAATCTAATGGCCTAAATCATTGACACCTCATCCATCCATGCTGGCAATCTGTGTGATCATTTTTCTTTTCATTTTAGCTTCACTTTTCAGTAAAACACTTTCTCCTCTCTCTCTCTCTCTCCCACTTCAACCGGTGTCTCTCTCGCCTCCACCACTCTTTCAACCTCCACGCTTCCCTCAACCTCATCGTCATCGCTGCCAACATACCCAACTCAGACCCATCAGCAAAATCGAAGAAAAAACATCAACTCACCATTTGAAGCCAAACCCCATGCCTCGTAGAGCACTTTTTAGACCCAGATCAGAGAGCAAGGTTGGGGTTTGGAGAGAATCAGGTGTAGAGAAGTTGATGAAGCTCTCTCTTCATGGCACAACCACTAGCCCGGATCTCCAGTTCCGACGATACTAGCCTTTTTCTCATCGAAAATCCCTAAAATGGCTGGTACAGTTACCGCCGGTGCCAACCAGATTTATCTGCAATTCCTAGACCGCTTCCTACATCGAACTTCCCAAGGAGGTGAGTTCTTTTTTTTTTTTTTTCTTTTTTTTTTTATTGGGATTACTACACTTATCCTTGTTTCTCTGCACCCGATTTATCTGCGCTTTTTGTATCTCTTTTTATTTGCTTTTTAGAGATGACCGAATTTGGGTCTCATTTTGTTTCAATTTTGTTAGTTTGATGGCTGAGTTTTCTTGTTAAGTCTAAAGCTTGATAATTTTGTTTGGGTCTGAAAATTGGGGGTTTTTGGCATGGCCTAATGTGCATTGATTGAATGACAAGTGCTAACAATTTAACAGGTTGTTTTGGTTTTGCAGACCCCTCCTAAAGACTCGGTTCTAACTCTAATTTCTTGCCTCTATCTTATTGTGTGTTTGCTGATTGTTCTTTTTATTGTTTATATTACTAAGTCTCTAGATTCTTTTTATTGCTATTTTGGTTGTGTATTCAAGCTGAATAATTATTTACACGATGATATCTTTTTGCTTAGTTTATTAAAGAATATGGGATTTTCTTGGAGTGATTTTTGTGCCACATTTGGATTTTGCTCCCCATTTGGTTTGGAACAATTTTGTTGATACTGATGTTTGCCTGCAATCTTTACAATGTAAACCGCCAAAAAATTATGCCTTTTCGTCTACTATTTTGTGGTTGATTCAACTTAAACTGAGATATGATGTTTCTTGCTACAGGTGTTCTTGAGTTCTAATTGCTCTCTTTGTTGAAGAGAGCTCTGGCTTAAGCCTACAAATAGTTTGGGTAGTTTGTATGACAACTTGGACAACTGTTTGCACAGCTTGTAACTGCTTTTTGGATAGTTTTTGTACACCTTGATTATTGTCAAAAGCTATGGTATTAGTATCTAGAATAGCACAAAAATGAAAGAACATTTACTTGTGAACTGCAGAAAGTGATATGCTGGTTGCTCTTTGCTATTGTTTTAGCAAATATCTAATAAGTGTTTTTACTTTTGTGCTTTATGCTTTTAGATAGGATCATACATTGAAGATTTTAAGTGCTCTTGGTTGGCAGCAAAAGCATTGGATCTTAGCAATGAAGAGCAAAAGAAAGTGTTATAAATGACCAAGTCAAAATTCATAGCAAAAACTGCATGATTTGTATTAGAAATTGCAACTGAGGTTGGAGACTTGAAGCATGCAAGACTTTTTCTCTCCTTATTATGTGAGAATTATGGATTATGATGGTGGAAAATTATTTATTGTTAACTATCATGTAATGATGTTATTATGACCTTGTAATCAAAGAGAATATCTCAATGGAACTCTTGTTATTGATCAAAGAGAATATCTCAATGGAACTCTTGTTATTAAGATCAAAGGGTACATTTTAATAAAATTTTATTTATTTTGAATTAAATTATTTTCTTGTCTACTTCTCTCTCACATCAATTGATTGTAAAACAGGCCAAGCATTCTTGGAAGACTCGTAATATTTGATATGTAATCCTTTTTTTTTGTTTGGTAAATTTGATATGTAATCCTTGTTTTCAAGTTCTCAGGGGCATATATTGAACTTGGTCAAGAAGTTGTAAACTGACCAAGAAGTAAAGCACTAATAGCGATTTTATGTGGCAAGAACTATTATCAAGGTTTCAAATACAATACAATTATCTTTTTAAACTTCACAAATGACCAAGTTAGAATCAAACCTCCTTTATTGCTGGTCGGAGCTTGAATATAAATTTCAAAGTAATTTATCTTAAATTTACCAAGGATTAGAACACATAAAGCCTAGAAAAAGAATTTTTTGATAAACAGAAAAAGAATAGAAATAGGCATCATGCAAACTTCCTTTAGGACAAGTAGAAGCTTGACCATGTAGATAAAACTTAAGAAATTGCATGCAGAGTTTCCTCTTCTCCAGTAGGACGTATTTGAAATTTTACAGAAGAATGAGCAACAAAAGACTAGTGTGAAGCATTCAATAAGAGAACATGAGTTAGCCAAAATAAATAAGAGGTGAACGTGAGTGGAAACTGTAATGAGATGCCATAGAAGACATCTCATTACAACTAATCATGTAAAATGACTTTCTGATGTAAAGTAAAAAATATAACAAAATAGTATGTACCATGAGTACTATAAATGTGTCTGTATACATTACATATACTCAAGAACACAAAATCAGCTACAACATGAAAAATTCAACAACTTGGTCAACAATTCAATTATACAATAGCAACAACTGAAGAAAGAAAGAAAGTGAAAAAGATCGACGCCATGGACGGGACAAGTTCAGTGGCGCAAATTCCTTTGAAAGACCTCTCTGACTTGTCATTCCCAAATGGCCATTATAGATAGCAAATAGTCCTAATTCATGTCCCTCAATCTGCATAAATTTAGCAACATGGTAATCCTCCATGGGATGATTAGCTTTCCCTTTTACTAGGCTGAAACCAAACTTGATTAACCCTTTATGGCTTCTTTCCTTTGCCAGAGCTAGATGAGGAACGCCCTCCTACAAGCTACATAACAAAACTATAAATAACAAAAACCTCAATATTAATCTTGCGTGTTTTAGAGGCAGTTATATGGTACAGAAGCAAACAAAAGTAGTTGCAAGTTGCAACTTTGAAAACCATTTGCATGAGGCTGCAAGAAGAAGATTAAACAAAGAAATTACTATATTTAATCAACAACTATCATTACAAACAAATGAAGCATTGAAAGTTATCAAGATAGGAACCTTTTTTTTTCTTTTTCTTTTCTTTCTTATTTTGGTCTCTATTAGTCTATTTTGCCATGTTTATGATGGTTCTTTTTTATTTTTCTTTTTTTAGAGGGGGAGACAGAGGATGAAAGAGGAGGGTCACCAAAAGTTAGTTATATAAACTGCAAGTCAAAAAGCATGCAGTTGATTCAATTCTGATCATCAGTTCTTCCTAAAATATGTGGCCTAACAGTGTAAAAATGTCAAAATCTCTTATGCCCAATTTCAGCAACCCTGCAAATATCAGTCCAATTCTGTGCTAAAAGTCCCCCATCAAACTCGCTAAAGAAGCAAGAAGATAACTTGAACAGTTGAACCACTCAAACTAACTAGATGTGCCATCATCACCTTCAAAGCCCCCCAATTATCCATTCTATACAAGTGATTATACAAAAAAGAATGATCAATAATCTCACTAAGAACCTGCAAACGTTGAATAATTCAACTGAATAACATCACAAAATTATCATATTCACTCAAGAGTCTATACCCCTACTAAGAAAATTGGAGACACAAATCAATCACACAACACAAATAATCCTCTAACAAACAATTAAAGACTGCCTTTTCAGCTTATTGGTTAACCTTTTCACAACACAGAACATATTGATTGGTATCAGAGACAAACTGATAGACACGTGAATTTAAAATTAAAAATTAAAAAAAAAAAAAAAAAAATTCTTACCTTAGAGTAGGAACCACTAAAACAGCAGAGCCTATCCATAAAAGGAATTCAACAGCCACTTCAACTTCTTCAACTAAAATTTCAGTATCCAACCCCTGTAGCCACCTCCAACCCAGATTTCAACCAAACCCACCTCCCCAATTTCACAAACTGCACAATCAAAAACAATAGTTGACCATTATAATATGAAATGAACAAAAACCCTTCTACTATTAAAACCCTACAGCCTTAAAGCCCCCCAAGAAAAAGCCACAAAAGCTAAAAACAAGTAACAAGAACAAACCAAAACTGGGTTATTGAGAATTTCCTCTTACCGATCCAACTGAAAGCCAAAAATGGCTGAACTTTGTTGTTTTGGCTGTGATTTTTATGCTTGCTCCTCTTGTTGTTATTAGCTCGCGCACAAGCTATTGAATAAAAGAATGATAATTTTTATAAATAAATAAAATAAGAAAAAGGGAGAGAGAATATTTGAAACCTTTTTTCTTAAAAGAAAAAAAAAAGTTTGTGAGACAAAGGAATCGAAGGAGAGAACTCACCTTCCTCCTTGGGAAGTCCGATGTAGGAAGCGGTGATTTTAGGGATTTCCGATGAGAAAAAGGCTAGTATCGTCGGAACCGGAGATCCGAGCTGGTGGCTGTGCCGTGAAGAAAGAGCTTCATCAACTCCTCTACACCCGATTCTCTCCAAACCCCAACCTTGCTCTCTGATCTGGGTCTAAAAAGCGCTCTACAAGGCGTGGGGGTTTAGCTTCAAACGGTGAGTTGATGTTTTTTCTTCGATTTTGCTAATGGGTCTGAGTTGGGTATGCTGGCAGCGGTGATGATGAGGTTGAGGGAAGCGTGGAGGTTGAGAGAGTGGTGGAGGCGAGAGAGACACCGGTTGAAGTGGGAGAGAGAGAGAGGAGAGAGTGTTTTATTGAAAAGTGAAGCTAAAATGAAAAGAAAAATGAGCAAACGGATTGCCAGCATGGATGGATGAGGTGTCAATGATTTAGGCCATTAGATTAAATCTATGGCTGAGAATAGAGGAATTGCACAAGGCCATTAGATTAAATCTATGGCTGAGAATAGAGGAATTGCACACCATGTAATACCCTAGGTATTGCACGAGATACGGATCCATTGTTATCTGCTTTGATAACTAAAAAAGAGTAGAGAAATAGAAACAAAATGTGAATGGGTTTCTTGAATTTTTGTCGCTTTGATGAATTTTAGTTATGAGTTTTTTGGATTAGATACTTTTTTTTTTTTTTTTTGCTATCCTATTCTTAATAGACTAATCAAAAAAAAAAAATTCCCATGTTAAATTTTCCCAATATTTTTTCTTTAAATATTTGAAAATTAAATTAGTTCTCTTATTTTTTAAGAAAAAGCTAGTATTGATTTTTCATTTTTTAATTAATAAACTTTAACAAATCAAAACCACATCGTTTAATGACGCGATTTCGATGAGACTAATAGGAAGATTGAATAAAATAAAGTTAAAAGTTAGAGGACTAAATTGAACAAAAGTGAAGTTATAGATTGAAATGAATTTTAGGCGAAGTTAGAGTGTGGTGGTGCGCAATTTGTTATTTAGCCAAACATATTCAAGTGTAACAAATACGACCACAACTTGTGCCAAACACCCATAAAGATGCATCTGGACGGTGCAATTTTGAGTTTGAGTTCAAACCGAAATGTTAGTAATTAGGTATGTTTGACCCAACCCGTAACACATGACCCATAGATCATCAATATGGGTTATTTGATAAAAGGATTTAAATTTGAGTTCAAACTTAAACTGATATCGATAGTGTTGTCAAGATAAGGGGTAGAATGATTGAAGATGAAGCTGTTGAGTGACTATTAGACCACTCATTAGTATTAAAATACATCTACAACAGTATATAAAATAAAAATAAATAAATAAATAAACAATAACAACAACAATAACAAAATAAAAACTACTAAGACAAATTGTGAGACATAAAACGTACATACAATTTCTTAGAGCTCCTTTCTAGCAACCCACCTCTTTAGAGACACCATCAAGAGCACCCAAGAAATTGGAGCGTGGATATCCCAGAAAAGACTCTGATAGCTTCTCTAGTGACAAAGAAGATGCTTCAAGAACAGTAAAGGTCTTGTGGAAGAGTTGTAAAGCAAGCAAGAAAAGATTCAAGAAGTGGGTAATTGGATCTTGCGAGACATTCGAATATATGGCACATATAATAATATTCTACATTGGTAATTTGGAATCAAAGCTATATGCTTGTTTTTAATCTTAGATTAATGATGTCATGATCTTTATTGCTTTGAAAAATTCCTATATACATGATAAAATTAAAATTTTGGGTTAATTTTTGAATTTGTATTTTTTGAAGGCATGTTCTGACATGAAATTGAATAAATCATAGAAATATGTTTCAAATAATGTTATTAGCTCGCTCTTAAAATATGATATAAATTTATGGCATGTATAGAGAGCAACTAAAACCCTAGTTTCAAAAGGTTTATGAAAACCCAAAAATTTCAGTCCAATTTTGACTCACTAAAAATTGTCTTTGACCAAAATTTTAATATGCATTGATATTACATTCCATAAGCCTTAGAACAACAATTTCCAGATGTGAGATCTCTCTGACGCTTGGGACAACGGGTTGGAAGAGAACACATGTCATGGGCTAGGAGCGGCTAGACTAAGATCTGTGAGGTAGAAATATAAACAATGCACTCTAAGACATACATTCTCCTAGAGACAAAGGAGAGACCCACTACAGCATGTGTCCATACCAAATGTGCTAGCAACGACCACCAAATAGGGAGGTGAGTGAATTAACCATTGTTTTCTCACCATGTGAGTCCGATCTTTCGTGTTATACCTTATGTGATCGTTGATTATTTCACAAGATAGAGGCTTTATTGCTATCTCTTTGGTGTGCTACCCAGAGAGTCATGCATGATTCAACTGAACTAGGGCATGACTAAGAAGAGTCTCAAACCAAATTTGAGTGACATAAGAGCAAAGGTAAGACAATCTGATAACACATCTTAGTTATATGCTTGCCTCCAGAATTCATGTTGACTTAGGGAGTCTAAGACATGAAGTGAGTACATGACAAAGTGGTTTTCTCGAGATAGGTTGAGTGTGATGCTAAGTTGGTTGTGGCTTATGAGGGATTAGAGGACACTCAATCTGATATAGTCATATAGGTCTGGGCAAAGGCAAGTTGTTCTTTTTTTTTCTTTCTTTTTTCCTTTTTTCTTTTTTTGATTTTTTCTAGTTTCTTAGGGATCATACTATATCTCAGTTTTGATGGAACTTCTTGTATGTTAGACTTGCTAGTCACATGGGGCATTTCCCTTGTACGTGTAGGACAGTTGGACGGAAGCAAATGAAAGATATCTTCTAGTTACGTGTGGACTACCTACTACGGCAAGTGAGAGGATGTTGGCATTTGGGCATATAGGAAAGTCTAAATATGCACCCATGTGGATAGCTCATTAGGAAAACCTAAGCCTTATGATTTTTTTATGGTGTGCACTATTATAAGTATAGTTTCTTGGAGGTATAGTGGACACAACACACACAAAATAAATGTAATTTAGAAAGAAAAAAAATACACATTCTCTCAAAGTCTCCTTGCCATGGGTTCCATCATTAAGAACCTCGAGTCTTCACTACAAAAAAATCGTCTTGTCCCAGCGTTTTTTTCCCAGCGTTTTTACGAACCGCTGTAATAAATAAGCCTGTACCAGCGTTTTTTGAAAATGCTGGTATAGGAAATCCTATTACAGCGGCTCAAAACCAGCGCTTTAAAAAGCGCTGCAATAGGAGGCCTATAACGGCGTTTTTCAAAAACGCTGGTATAGGAGGCCCAAAAGCGCTGGAATAGGGTTACTGATTTCCCATAGGGGGAAAGACCTATCCCAGCGCTTTTAAAAGCGCTGGAATAGGTGGACCTTATTCCAGCGCTTCGAAAAGCGCTGGGATAGGTCTTTCTCCATCTCCTATTCCAGCGCTTTCAAAAGCGCTGGGACAGGTCCCTCTATTCGCTTATGGAGAAAGACCTATTCCAGCGCTTTTGGAAGCGCTGGAATAGGGTCAACCTATCCCAGCGCTTTTTGAAGCGCTGGGATAGGTCACGTATAGGCGGTCTTACAGTGCTTGATTATTACAACCACCTCAAATAGAGGAATAAAAAAATTATTTGTCCCTGAATTATTGCAAGCAACAAAGTGATGTAAACTCATTCATTCCGAAAATGAAATTAAGCTTGTTTAGAGCTTAGACTTGGGTTTATTAATACAATAAGGTAAATTTATGGGTTTTTAGAAGTTATCTTAAATTTAAAGTCACCCTATAAGTATTTTTTTGTAAGTGTATTTTTATGTTGTTTATTAAATCCTCGTAAAACTTATCTTAGTTATTAATTGTATTGTGGTTTTGTGACTAGGACCTTGGAAAACATTTTCCATTTCTTTGTATTGATGGTTGTTTCGTACTTATTGAATCTTTTGCATAAATTGCTCACTAATCACTTTTTGAGAAATTTATTGAAAGATTAATACCTACTTGATATGCTTAACTGAAATTAGTCATTTTGAGTGTGTTTTAATTGCTAATGTAGCACTTGGTAGTAATACTAGTTGTTTAGCACACTAATCCATCGTGTGTTTCTTAATTCGTAGGATGGTGATGGTGATTCTGCAGTGGATATCCAATCTCCCGGTGCTCAGTGCTTATCATCTGATGATACACAGTAGGCAATACTTTGGGCACCTATTTTGGAGTAGGTGATACGCAATAGAATATATTCTTTTGTGTAGGACATTCTATATAGTTAGAAAGTATTCTTTTGTGTAGGACATTGTACATAGTTGTTTAGAATGTATTATTTTGTGTATAAAATTTTAGACATTTGGAATGTAATTATTGATATGGTTTAATTAAATATATTTAGTTTCTTGGTTTAATGTGGTATAGTATTTGTTATTGGAAAATAGGTATTGGAAAATATGTATTTAAAGTACATTACAGGTGCTAAAAAAAAAAAAAAAAAAAAAAGGATCTATACCAGCGCTTTTGAAAGCGCTGGCATAGGTCCTTTTAAATTATATTGACCCGATACCTATTCCAGCGCTTTTGTGAACGCTGGAATAGGTACAGCTTATGCCAGCGCTTTCAAAAGCGCTGGAATAGGCTTTTTAAATTATATTGATTTAAGACCTATACCAGCGCTTTTTAGAACGCTAGAATAGGTGCCCCCTATGCCAGCGCTTTCAAGAGCGCTGGTATAGGTCTTCAATCAACAGAATTTAAAAGGCCTATACCAGCGCTTTCAAAAGCGCTGGTATAGGGCGTATGCCTTTCCCAACGTTTTTGAAAATCGCCGGTACAGGTCTGGCGACCCTATACCCACATTCATTGCCCGGCGGTTTGAAGCGCCGGGAAAAAAAAACGCCGGGATAGGAATTTTGACCCTATACCAGCGCTTTTTGGGGCTATCCCAGCGGTTTTGAAAACGCTGGGATAGCCCCGTTTTTTTGTAGTGCTTGTCATGTGGAGATTTGTAGGAGATCAATTCTTGTTGCTTATACACATTGGCAAGCAAGAACTCTCAAAGTGGAGATTGAGTGGGTAGCAGATTGAGGTTGTAAGAGGAGCATGTTATTTTATTTCAGTTGCAACAAAGCTTTGGTTAGGGTTTGTGACTAAACCCTTGATAAGAGGCAAATCGTGTTTGTATTGATTTTTGACAATAAGGGTAAAGTTTCATGACATTGAAGGGGCTGCTGCTCAATGGAAAAAATATATATATCATTACAAAAAAGTTGTGTTCTTGTGAATTAAGACTAATGACATTTTTTTTTTTTTTACTTTAGTTACATATGTTTGGTAGTGTTCTATATCATTCCGTGCATGTCGAATGTTGGAATCTTTAATACTAGTTATGAAAGTTTCATTTGTGGTTCATTTTGCATTCTCATGTCATGGAAATAAGAATCTAATTTTAATGGTATATAGTCAAAAATATATTTTTGGTTCCTACATTTTGGGTGAGATACCAATTTGGTCCCTACTTTTTTGGAGCTTCTATTTTGAACCCACAATTTTCAAATTGTTATCAATATAGTCCCTATTGTCATCTCATTAACAAAAAGTGCATATGTGGTACACAAAGTGCACATGTGTCACGTTAGACGCTAATGTGTCAGTAAAATAATAATAATAAATTTTATTGACAAAAAAGCCACATCAGAATAAAAATAAAAATAAAAACTAATTTATCAATTTTAAAGAAATAAAAAAATTTGAATTTAAAAAAAAAACCATTTTAAAGAAAAAAAAAATTAACACAAATCTGTGAACACCCAAATCTATGATTACTTTTCCCAAATTAAGAAGAAGCAAAGAACATTTACCAAACAAACAATACATAAATTCAACAAAAATTTGTATACATACTTCCCAGCAAAGTTTTGTTTCTATACAGATTCTTCCTAAAAATCAATTACATGATTGCAACCAAACTTCTCTCAATCTCTATACACTAATTCCACCAAATGCACAGATTCAAACAAATACTTACATGTGAGAGAGAGACTGTCATCTCCAAAAAGATTTGAGGAACCTTTGAAAAATGTGTGGAGTTGCCACTTATTTTTATTCATACAAAAAAAAAATCAACAAATAAATAACTTATGTATTGCATTGATAGTAACTTTTACAATTGATAAAAAATAACAAGGCTTTGGTCCTAATTACATTCTACCAAAATGAAAATTACATGATAAAACATTGATCTAAAAGATGTTTAGACTCCTTCATGTATCTTGGGAAAAGATGTGTATTTCTCTAAAAGATGTCTTATCTAAAAAACATAACTCTTAGTAAATAGCTAACTTTAAAGTTTAATTAATTCCTTATTGTGAATTGGTGACGCAACACCGTCTAACAAGTAGGGATTATTTTAAGAGTGAGGGTGAACCTTATTATGGTGTGATCACCCATCACTTTTACACTAACAATATTGAGCAAGCAACATAGAGATTTAGGGTTCGTTTGGATACAACTTATTTTGCTGAAAACTAAAAATTAAAAATTGAAAACACTGTAGCAAAGTAATTTTTAAATGTGTGAATAGTATTGATAGGATGGCGAGAAATTTGTCCATCTCTGATTCGTCCATAGGGATCGTCCATGTTCAGGAGCGCAGATTGAATCAGGAACCACCCAAGGAGATTGACAAATGTTGTTTGAACGAGAAGATTATTTATAACTGTCCCTTGGATGATAATATGGTCATCCAAGGGTGTTGTCCATGGATGGACGATAATGAAGTCGTCCATGGACGTTGCCCATGGACGATGATCAAAAAGCCATGAATGATTCAACCGTCCATGCAATGGATGGACGAATGTGCAACACTTGGGAAAATCTAACATGATTTGAGCGGTTAATAAACCCCTAATTATCGCCCTAAGTTCCTCGAGTAGTTGACCTCCCTTAGCGGTTTCTAGCCATTGAGGAAGTTATATCCGAACTCTCTGGGTTCCGTGAATCTTGGGGAAGTTACTGAGGAAATAACTACTCCAAGCTCTCTATATAAAGGACCGGTCTGAACAAAATGACGGTAAGAAATCTCTTGAACACTTAACTCCTGAAATAAGTTAGAATTTCATCCTTGTGAGACTAACTTAGCCATCGGAGGGTGTTTGGTCGGTTCACTCCGACCCCCTTTCTGATTTTGTATTCGTAATGTAGGCCTTCCGCAACCGCTTGTAGTCCACCGAAGCCGGAGCGTTCAACCTACTGATTCTGTGTAGCATCAATTGGCGCCATGTATGGGAAGAGCAGTACGTTTGCAGTTTTGTCTTTCTACGACAAAGGGTTGAATGGTTCGAACTAGGTCAAGGGCTACCAGCCCAGGCCATCAAGAGAGTAGAGATGCTTTAAGTCATCCCCAACGTGACCGTCAGTCAGTCCCAGTGATGCCACAATCCTCTGTTCAACACATGCAGTTTATGGCAGCCGCTATGGCAGAGTTAAGAAGACAAAATCAAGAATTGACCAGGGAGATTAATCTGAAGAAACAACACTATGAAGGGTACGTTGAAGGTCAAGCCCAAAGTCAGGGGAGACGCTGAACCAGAAAGCCAATCAAGGGGTACCACATCCAGGAGGGTGCCACAACTGGAAAGGGAGATGAATCAGATGAGAAAACTCATGGTTGAAATGAGGGAAAACATAAGAAGGACGAACCCAGTGGAGGATCTAGTCCACCGAACAGATTCTCCTTTCACGACTTCCGTCAATGGACATCCTTTGCCCCCAAAGTTCAAAATGCCTTCACTGGACTAGTACGATGGAGCACGTGATCCCTTTGATCATATTGCAACTTTCAAGACTACCATGCACCTTCAGGGAGTCTCGGACGAGATTATGTGTAGGGCCTTCCCTACTACTCTCAAAGGGCCAGCGCGAGTATGGTTCAGCAAAATACCCCCTAATACAGTAAGTTCTTTTGAAGAATTGAGTAAGTTATTTGTCAACAACTTCATAGGAGGGCAAAGGCACAAACGTTCCTCGTCCAGCCTGTTAACCATAGAGCAAGGGAAAAATGAAAGCTTGCGCTCCTTCATTACTCGATTCAACAGGGAAGCCTTGACTGTGGACGAGGTTGATGACAAGTTACTCTTGGCCACCTTCCATAATGGGGTTAATTCTGATTTATTCATCCACAAGCTATATGAAAAGGAGCCTCAATCCATGGCCGAACTCGTCCATTCGACCCAAAACTTCATGAACGCAGAAGACGCAATTATAGCTAAGAAGAGGAAGAGAGTTGAGAGGATGAAAGCCAATCCCGTAAGTCACCCCGAACAAGGTCCTCGTCCAAAGAAGGGACGAATGGAAGATAAGAAAGACCGAGATGGTAGGAAGATAGGCCCCCCAACAAGGAATCAGAATTATACACCCCTAAATGCCCCACTCGACCAGGTGCTCATGCAGATCAAGGACGATCCTTCCTTGAAGTGGCCAGAGAAGATGAAAGGAAATCCTAATAAGCGCAATAAGAACAAATATTATTGCTTCCATAGGGACCATGGGCATGACACGGACGAATGTTATGACTTGAAACAGCAGATTGAGAATCTTATCAAACAAGGAAAATTGAGGCATTTTGTTGGACGGGACCACAAAGATGAGAAGTTGAAGACAAAGATGGAAGAGTCGTCACGGCCTCCGTTAGGAGAGATAAGGGTCATCATCGGAGGGACCTCAGCAGGACAAACTTCCAAATCAAAGAAGACGTATCTTAAAGTGGTACAAAATGTTCAACTCTCTGGACGACCCCCAAAGACAAAAGTAATTGACGAGCCGACCATTTCCTTCACCGACAAGGAAGCTGAGAAAATCCATCATCCACATGACGATGCAATCGTCATTACCTTACTTATCGCAGATTACATAACTAGAAGGGTGTTGGTAGACAATGGGAGCTCAGTGAATATATTGTACTATCCAGCCTTCCAGCAGATGAGGCTTGGACGAGACTTACTTTGTCCGGCATGCTCGCCGTTGATAGGATTTGGAGGAATGAAGGTGCAACCTATAGGCACCGTTACGCTGCCTGTAGTGGTGGGGTCATACCCGCAGCAAATAACCAAGTCAGTGAATTTCCTCATGGTGGATTGTTCGTCCTCGTATAATGATATTATTGGAAGGCCAACTCTAAACAGTTGGAAGGCAGTAACATCTACCTACCATTTATCAGTCAAATTCCCTACGGAGTAAGGGATAAGACAAGCACAAGGAGATCAGTTGGCAGTAAGAGAATGTTACTTAGCCATGATGGCTTTAGACGAACAGGTGCAGACAATGAATATAGAAGAAAGAAGGTTTGTGGCTGAACCCACTAAGGTACTGGAAGACGTTCCTCTGAAAGAGGGTAATCCCGAGAAGTTTACCAGAATTGGAACAAGTATGGAAGAGAAGACAAAGTAAGACCTCGTCCAGTTCTTAAAAGAGAACATTGATGTTTTTGCATGGAGTCATAAAGACATGCCGGGTATCGATCCAAGTGTTATCACTCACCGTTTGAATGTATACCCGTCTTCCAAGCCAATTCGTCAGAAGAAGAGGGTCTTTGCTCCTGAGAGAAATAATGCTATCAAGGAAGAGGTCCAGAAGTTAACCACAGTGCAATTTATTCGGGAAGTCTATTATCCAGATTGGTTAGCCAATGTAGTGATGGTTAAGAAGGCAAATGGCAAGTGGAGAATGTGTGTAGACTTCACTGATTTGAACAAAGTTTGCCCCAAGGATAGTTATCCTTTGCCACGCATTGACCAACTGGTAGACTGAACAGCAGGTCATCAATTGTTGAGCTTCATGGACGCCTTCTCAGGGTATAATCAAATAAAGATGGACGAGGCAGATCAAGAGAAAATATCCTTCATCACCAGTCAAGGGTTATTCTGCTATAAAGTGATGCCCTTCGGATTAAAGAATGCAGGGGCAACTTATCAAAGGTTGGTTAATCACATGTTTCGTCCACAGATAGGACGGAATGTAGAGGTGTATGTTGATGACATGCTGGTCAAGAGTCTGGACGAGGAGAAGCACCTGGACAACCTAAAGGGAACCTTTGATACTCTTAGACGACATCAGATGAAGCTGAATCCAAGCAAATGTGCATTCGGAGTCTCCTCAGGGAAATTTCTGGGATTCATGGTTTCACAAAGGGGAATTGAAGTAATCCGGATAAAATCCAAGCAATATTGGACATGGAACCTCTAAAGAACATCAAGGAAGTCCAGTCTTTAACAAGACGAGTTGCAGCACTAAACAGGTTCGTCTCTAAAGCTACAGATAAATGCTTACCCTTCTTTAAAATTCTTAGGAAGGCGTTTGAATAGACGAACCAGCGCCAAAAAGCCTTCCAGGACCTTAAGGTCTACCTTACCACAGCCCCGCTGCTAAGTCCATCTATACCAAGTGAGGAGTTATATTTATACTTAGCAGTATCCCCGCATGCGGTAAGTTTAGCATTAATCAGGGAAGAAGGGAATGCGCAGAAGCCTGTATATTATACAAGCTGAGCACTGAGAGGAGCAGAAGGGCGATATCCGTTAATGGAGAAATTAGCTTTTGCATTAATAACGACTTCTAGGAAGCTAAGGCATTATTTCCAAGCACATGTAATTGTTGTTATGACGGATCATCCACTCAAGAAGTCAATGAACAAGTTGGAAGCTGCAGGACGATTGATCCAATGGGCTATTGAGCTTAGTGAGTTCGATGTCAAGTACCAACCGAGAAATGCAATAAAAGCTCAAGCCCTAGTAGATTTTATTGCAGAATTCACTCTAGGACATGGAGATTTAGACAAGAGGGAAGATAGAACATGGGTTGTCCATGTGGATGGATCTCTACACTTCACGCAGGAGGAATTAGGGTTATTCTGAAATCCCCTGAAGCGGATATGTTGAAGCATAAGGTGCGTCTGCATTACCCAACAACCAACAATGAAGTAGAGTATGAAGCTCTCCTTAAAGGCTTGGAGTTGGCTAAGACGCTGGGGGCGGAGTCAGTACTCGTCCAAGGAGATTCACAGTTGGTTATAGGTCAAGTGAATGGAACGTGTGAAGCCAAAGAGGAACGAATGAAGAAATATCTCAATAAGGTAAGACGCCTTATCAAGAAGTTCAGTGAAGCTCATTTCTTCCAAATTCCAAGGGAAGAGAATATGGAAGCAGACAATTTAGCGAAAGAAGCATCAGTGAGTGAATTGACGGACAGTTTCGATGAAATCCAATACATGCCGAGTATAGAACTTCTAGAGATACAGCAGATAGGGGGTAACAAAAATTGGATGACTCCAATAGTTAGTTACTTAAAGGAAGGGAAGCTTCCATAAGGAAAAGATGAAGCCCGTAAACTAAGGATCAAATCAGCCAAGTATGTCCTGATGGACGAGGTGTTGTACAAGAAGGGTTTTTCCCAGCCTTGCCTGAGGTGTTTAGCCCCGGGTGAAGCAAACTATGTATTAAGGGAAGTTCATGAAGGAGCATGTGGAAACCATTCCGGAGCAAGATCACTCGTCCATAAGGTCGTCCGTGTAGGATATTACTGGCCAACCATTCAGGCTGATGCCAAAGCATATGTCAAGGTCTGTGATTAATGTCAGCGATACAGTAACGTCCCTAGACAGTTGTCGGAGTACCTTACTCCAATGATGGTCCCATGGCCCTTTGCACAGTGGGGGTTGGATATTTTGGGTCCCTTTCCGACTGGGACCAGACAAATAAAATTTTTGGTGGTGGGGATTGATTACTTCACCAAGTGGGTGGAAGCTGAACCCTTGGCAAAAATTACACAGCAAAATGTTAAGAACTTCGTCTGGAAGAATATTGTATGTAGATTTGGAGTACTAAGGGTGCTTGTGTTTGACAACGGACGACAGTTTGATAACACACCTTTCAGGGATTTTTGTGAACAGCTCGGAATTAACAATCATTACTCCTCACCCTCCCACCCATAGGCCAATGGACAGGTAGAAGTAGCAAATCGATCCTTGTTAAAAATCATCAAGACTTGGCTTGAGGGGGCAAAAGGGATATGGCCAGACGAGCTTCCCGGTGTTCTATGGGCTTATAGGACAATTGTGAGGACCCCTACAAGGGAGACTCGTTTCAAACTAGCATACGGAAGTGAAGCAGTCATACCAGCAGAAGTGCACATGGCCAGTCATAGGGTGAAGGGATATCAAGTTGAAGAAAATGAGGTACAACTTCATCTTAACCTTGACCTTATAGACAAGATTAGGACGGATGCAAAGCAGAGAACAGCAAGATACAAGAATCTTATGGCCAGACAGTATGATGCCATGGTGAAACCTAGGCGTTTCAATATCGGGGATCTCATCCTTAAGAAGGTCACCTTGGCGACAAGAAACCTAGCCTACGAGAAACTGAGGCCAAATTGGGAAGGACCCTATAGGGTTATCAACTGCAAGAGGCAAGGATCCTATTATTTGGAAGGTCTGGACGGACGAAGGCAGGAGCACCCTTGGAACGTTGAGCACCTAAGAAAATACTACCAGTGAATGATGGCTTCGCACTCTGGATGGTAAACAAGGACGAGATACCTGGACGAATGGAAATTGGCTTTCTCATGTGTGTTTACTATTTTATGTTTTGAGTGTTTTAATAATCCCCAGGAAAGTACATTAGTGTTTCACTTTTGTGCTATTCTTGGACGAATTTGTGTGTTTTTATTCCCTAAAGCACTAGCTCTTGAGCATGTGCCATACCTATGGACGAATGTTTGCATAAGTTTGGATTTTCAAATATATATGATGTATTTTCAAGTATGTACATAGTTGTATGAGAATCCTTCATTCTTTTATGCATTCATCCAGAATGATCCACGAGAGGCAAACAAGCATGGACGGATAAATTCCTTGAACGCAAGGATGTACTGTCCATGAGTGTGACTCAAAAAAGGAGAAATAAATACTAAGGTACACACGTCTAAAGCTTAAGACAGGATGAAATCCAAGGAACATTCGTTTAAGCCCATGGATGAATTGAGATTGTGCTAATCACAAGCTCATCGTCCAATACATGGATGAATAAAAGACATCACAAACCTACCGTCCAAACCTTGGACGGGTAAAAGTTGTGAAAAACAAATCCATAAACAAATCTAGCCATCACAGCAATTCAGTGCATGGACGAAAGTTTATTGGGAACCATTTTGCTAACATCATTCGTAGACGAGCTCCACTTGGTGATGTAAAAAGAAATCCACCTATACACTCAGGACGGGATAAAATGATTTCCTAAGTGGACGAACCACACGTCCACACAAAGGATATGGACATTATAAACAAAAGTTCATACATAAAGTGACATATTCAAACACAATGGAAGGTGTAAATAAGAAACATTCACTCATTCATAAAAATTTGAAAAAATGGTGGACAACCAACATACCAAAAACCCTTAAGAGTGATGTTGAAAAACAAAAATGAAAAACTAATGTATAACTCGTCCATCAATTTGGACGAGATAATTGTACTTGGATAAATTTGAGTATGAAAGCAAGCAACAGAGCCCTAAACAATGGGCATTTCTAAATATAAATTCTACTTGGGTAAGCCACTATCCTGGGTTACTTCATTATTGGCATCGTCCAGTATGTTGACGTCCTCAGAGCTCGTTTGCAACAAGGAGCTTTCAGTGGCGAGGGGAAGCTTGAATGAATCGAAGTCTAACTCAGGATATGTCTCCTTTGCATAAGCACGAAAGTCTTCATAGCCAGCTGTATAGTGACTGTCTAAAGCTTTCTTGTGCTCGTCAGACTTCTTAAAGGCTGCAACAGCTTCTCCACGTGCTTTCTCTAAGGACGAGACAAACTCAGCAATCTGCCCCTCTAGATAGACGATACGAGTATCTTTCTCTATGTTGTCAGCTTTAAGTTCTTTCACCTCATTCTTAAGCCTCGTCTCACTTCCTTGCAGACGATTGAAATCTTCAGTCAACCTGAGCACCTCCCTCTTCTTTAACAAAATTTCATTGTTCAGCTCCTTGGCTTTGTCCTTAGCCATCTTGGCCTTAGCAGCAAGCTCCTTAGCCTGGTAGGTTGCTGTGTAAAATTTTGACATAGCCTGTTCATGGACGAATGGAAGTTAGAAAAATAAAAAAAAAAATAAAAAGAGAGAACAAAGCACAACACAAAGACAAGCAAAACTTACCTTAAAAAGGTCATGGATTCCAGAACGTTCAAATTCTCTCACTGACATGTTGTAACATTCATTTACTTCATTGTCAGTGACGATCCCTTTGAACGTCCTCCATGCGTAGTTCTCGTCCAGCACCATATTAGAAGGATGGTCAGATGGCTTGGACGGACTAGGCTTGCGAGAATTTTTGGCTGGAGGGGGAGGAAGATCAGTCTGGACGGGATGAACTGTTTGGACGGGCTCCACATCAACTGGGGGTTCGTCCAAGTTCACAGTCGGGGGTGTGAACTTAGGAACCTTGGGAATCGGAGTCTTAACAGGCTTCTGCTTCTTGGCACCTCGACGACTTGGTAGGTCATCCAGATCCACAGCACTGGATATTGACTTAGACTTCCTTTTCCCTCCTTGGACGGAAGTTATTGGGACCACTGGAGGAGCAGCAACGTCTTCGTCCCCACTGGTCACAGTTTTCTCCTTGTTTTCCCTCATTGTAATTATCCCTGCGACGAGGAAAACCAATTAAAAAAAAAAAAAAAGCAAAGTGATGTGGACGACACTTACTTCGACGAGTAGTCTCCTCGTGACTAAGGTTCTCAGTAGTAGGTAATGGACCAAGTCCCCAAGCTGCTAGACGGCTGAGGGTGATGAGATTGTGAAAAGTCCTACCAAGAAAGGCATGAACTTCGTCAATCCAGTCCAAATAAACTTTGTCCAAACGTGGACGAATAACAACTGCATTACCAAAGGAAAGAGTTAGACGAAAGAATGATGGAAAACATATGAGAACATAAAATAAAACGGAAAGAAAACATACCCTCAGGACGAAGACGACCTAGAGAGCTGGTAAAAGGTGGGAAGAGGAGAATACCCACATCAGCTGGGTCCCCAGCCCAATTTCCAGAAAGAATGAAAAATTCTTTTTTCCAAAGTCTGTCGGACGAACTACGGCCCTCTATTAAACTATAATAAGAGCCTCTGGAAGAGAACTGGTAAAAAACGGCAGACTTCTTTATCTCCGAGGGCTTATAACAGTAAATGAACTCATCCACTGTAATTGGATGGTTCCCTTCCAACACCTCATGCCATAGCACTTGCATGGCAACTATCGTCCTCCAACCATTGGGGTTGAGTTGGTTAGGTCTAATGCCCAATCTATGGAGGAGGTCTCTACAAAAGGAATTTAAAGGAAACCTAAGGCCAGCTAAAAGATAGGAAGCATATACTCCTAAACCAGAGGAAGGAAAACAACACCATTCTCCAGCCTTAGGTAGACGAGGGTTAAACTCCCTAGGAATTTGATACCTATCTACGAAAGTTTTCAACTTAGCAGCGTTTAAGGTGGATGCCACCTCTAGGGCACAGCTATAAATGACATCTTCCTCGTCCTCGTCTTGAGGAGGACTGGGTGGCTATCTGGACAAGCTAGCCCCAGATCCGGAAGCCATTCTATGTTGTAGTTCCTGAAATTCCCCTAAAGGAATGCCAGGTACCCCAGACGAATAATGTTCATCAGAGGAGTAGTAGGACGTGCTACCCTGACTACTCTCACCACTACTCTCGCTCCCAGAAGTATCGTCCTAGTACTCGTCTATCTCTCTCTCTAAGCTACTAGACAAAGACATGGATGAAATGAAGAATAAGCTGAAAACCTAAAAAGAGAAAGGAAGTACCTGATGGAACTAGGAAGAGAGTTAGACGGAGCTCTTGGACGAGATGGCAGAAAGGGAATTGAGAGAAGAAGTGAAGGGTATGGAAGGGAATGCACTATATATAGGGCCCAGAAGTGGGGACACCGAAGCGACGCCACCCATTCAATGAATGACACGTGGCGATACCATCGAAAAACGTAATTGACCCAATAGTGTCAGTGAAACGACGCACACCACTCAGAAAGTGACGCGTGGCTTTTTCTTGGAAGACGAACTGAACTCAGAAAGTCAACCAATGACTTTGCTACACGTAGCTCACGGAGACCCATGTAAATGAGCTTTAAATTACATCAATGTCCTGGACGACGCTTTGAACGAAGGGGCAACTGATAGGATGGCAAGAAATTTGTCCATCTCTGATTCGTCCATCGGGATCGTCCATGTTCAGGAGCGCAGATTGAATCAGGAACCACCCAAGGAGATTGAGAAATGTTGTTTGAACGAAAAGATTATTTATAACTGTCCCTTGGACGATAATATGGTCATCCAAGGGTGTTGTCCATGGATGGACGATAATGAAGTCGTCCATGGACGTTGCCCATGGACGATGATCAAAAAGCCATGAATGATTCAACCGTCCATGCAGTGGATGGACGAATGTGCAACACTTGGAAAAATCTGACATGATTGAAGCGGTTAATAAACCCTTGATTATCGCCCTAAGTTCCTCGAGTAGTTGACCTCCCTTAGCGGTTTCTAGCCGTTGAGGAAGTTATATCCGAACTCTCTGGCTTCTGTGAATCTTGGGGAAGTTACTGAGGAAATAACTACTCCAAGCTCTCTATATAGAAGACCGGTTTGAACAAAACGACGGTAAGAAATCTCTTGAACACTTAACTCCTGAAATAAGTTAGAATTTCATCCTTGTGAGACTAACTTAGCCATTGGAGGGTGTTTGGTCGGTTCACTCCGGCCCCTTTTCTGATTTTGTATTCGTATTATTGGCCTTCCGCAACCGCTTGTAGTCCACCGAAGCCAGAGCGTTCAACCTACTGATTCTATGCAGCATCAAGTATCATAAGACCCATTTTTAGGGTCTGTTTGGATAGGACTTATTTTGCTGAACTGAAAACTTATTGCTGAAATCACTGTAGCAAAATAATTTTTAAATATGTAAATAGTATCGTGGGACCCATTTTTAATGAAAAAGTTGCTAAAAAGTGGAATTTGTGGGTCCATGAACAGTACATAATGCACTGTTTGAGGCAGAAAAGTCAACATTTGCGGTTACTGTTCATTGAACAGTACATGAACAGTAACCGCATTTCGCCAAAACGCGTGAAAAAAAAAAAAAAAACGCAAAACGCAGACGGTGAAACGCAGACGTGCTATCCAAACTATCCCTTAATATTTTTTTTCTGAATAAAGTGCTTGTGGGTCCCATGAACAGTGCTGAACAATGCACTTTGTCGGAGAAAATCTGAAATGCATAAACAGTACATGGGTGGAAAAGTCAAACTTTACGGCTTAAAAGAGAGAGAGAGAGAAAGAAAACGTGCGGAAGCAAAACGCAAACGTGAATCCAAACAAATACTTAAAGTTGAAACATGCTTATTTTGATTACATGAACTTAAACAAATAAATTAACATGCTATATTTAAAATGGAAACCCAAACAAGTGTGGCAATTGGAATTCAAAGCAATCAAAGCATGTAAAACATGTTATTCAACATACTAATACCCATTATTCAATCAAACAAAGCATGTGAATGGAGAAAATTAAAGAATTTAGTAGAATTATACCATTTGATGCTTGAATTAAATGAAGAAAATAAAGGGGAATGAGTCTTTGAACTATTTTGGGACGTTCTTGGACAATTTGCAACTAATGGAAACTTTTTTCACATAGGGGAAGGGTGCTAGCTTTAAATGAATTTTTAGATAACAAGCATACCAAATTGAAATTGGCAATGAGATCTTTCCAATAACTCCTCATTTGAGCCAAACCAAGGTTATTTGATTATAATTCAGTTGAAATTAAATTATAATCAAGCTTTATTAAGATTTAATCTAAAAAAGACAAATTGTTGGATACTTTTTCACTGATTTTTTGCATTATCTTGCTCGTCTTAAATCTAATTTGGGCCCATGAGTTGTCATTTTAAAGGGAAATCAAATTTTCACAATATGGGCTAAAATTCATCTTAATTGAACCGTTTGAATTTTGGTCAAATCAAGGTCAAACTTGGATTAACCACAAATGAAAATATTAATTTTGACACAAAATGATGAAATTTACTAAAACAAGATTTGGCATGCAAAACAAAGCAGACAAAATACAGTATCAATTGGTGCATTAAGGCCTTATTAGCGTTCAAGTGGTTTAGGGATCCTTTATACTATAAAAAATCTCCAACTGTGGCATCTTGAACTTGGGTGGGAAAGGGTAGTCTATGATTTTGGACACAGTTATATTCATTTAGCTATCCTATCCTTCGAAGCATTCATCATATGGTCCAATTGTTGTTGCATCTCTCACAACCTTTCATCTACCTTGGTGGTGGCCTTTAACTTGCCCGTATCTTGGCCATCTCCCTACTCTCTTTTTTTTTTAGCAGGTTTTGGGCTTCATTCTTAGCCCTAGTCGATTGAAGCAATGAAGGGAGGCTATTGGTCCTATTCTGGATTCTACATTACATTAATTTCTAATTTTGTTAGAACACCTTATGCATTCCCTAGGTGGGTTCTTGGACTTGTCATTCCAAGATGGTGACATGGTTATCACAAGTTCTCGCTTCATGGTCTTTGTTTCTCTTATTGGAAGTTTTGTTCCTAGTTGTAAGCATCTTATCTTCTTTATCTAAGAGAAAATGTTGAAAAATCATTTCCCTTAGACAAAGCCAAACTGATGATGCATTTGATCAAAGGATTGATTAGGCTAATGAATACCTTATTTGCCGGAGTGTTGGAAGGGAAGCCATTGATAATTAAGTCAGTAATTAATCAAAGAGAAGGAGGATGAAAAGCATCTCAAAAGCAATATGTGTTTTTTTGGTACCTTTTAAGGTTTTTGTGATGGGTGCTTTTTATATTACCGATGGAGACTAATTCTGACATTATAGTGATTTGATTTCACCTAATCTCTTCCCTTAATTTTAGGAATTGTTCTTTATCTAGTAAGAGATTAAAAGCAAATGATTTGGAGATGACAAGAAGATAAGCACATTTTTTTCCCTTGTTAGGAGTTTGACTTTGGTGGGTTTGGTGAGCTTTAGGATGCCTTGGCCAACCTAGTAGCTTTTAGTTTGAACTTCCACGTTAGCCACCTCACCAAATTCTAAGGGTCCGTTTGGTAATATTATTCTAGTAACGTCGTTTAAGTTTTTTAAAAATACGTGTAAATGAAAAAGTGTCGTGAAAATACGTGTTGTGTTATTTAAACAACGAAAACTGTTATTTAAATACCCTTACCAAACACACTCTAAGTAACTTGAACAACCATTAAAATTCTTTTGTTCATTCAATTTTATATTTAAAATTAAAACTTATGCTGGATAAAGAGGGCATTGATGAAAATATATATGGGTGAGTTCATGTCAAAATGAATTATACACTTGATAAAAATAACGAAATAGATCATATTGGCCTCTTTCTAAAAAAATAATAATAATAATAAAAATAAAAAAAAGTAAAATTGGCCTTAAAAGAAAGCAGCTCCCTCCTTCAGGAAAGAAAATGATTAGGGGTCCGTTTGGTACATGTGTTTAAAAACTAAAAAATATTGTTTGAAAACATTTATGAAAATACGTGTGGGTGAAAAAGTGCGTTGAAATGTGTAAAATGTTGTTTAAAAACTGAAAATAGTTGTTTAAAATCACAAACCAAACACCCCTAGGCACGCGTGGCACATGTACGGATAAATCCAAAAACTTCTCCTTACGTAAAGTTTGCTGGACACATGAATGCTCTTTCATTCCAAGTTCACGTAACCCAAACTCAACACACTAACCACCGCCCAATTAAATCGCGACACGTTTCCAACACATCTACATTATTTGTCAACGTTGCGCTATTTCATTAGACAAAAAAATTACTACCAGATATACCGGTAGTACCTGATCATTACCCACACCATGGAGATATATAAACCACAAGCCGAAACTGCGCGTCCAGCTTTTGCTTTTCATTTCCTCTCGCAGTGACTGTCTGCTTCGGTTTCCTCGCTCTTTCACTGCTTCTCTCCCTCCCTCTCTCTCTCTCTCTCTCTCTCTCTGTGTTTTGACGTCGTCGGAGACTCACCAGAGAATCGGAGACCGTACGGATGAGCGAGCGAGTGTCGTAGAGCGAAGAGGAAGATGAAGATCTTCGTGAAGACTCTCAAGGGTACTCACTTCGAGATCGAAGTGAAACCCGAAGACTCGGTACCAATTCTTCTCTTATTAATCTCTCAATTATTGGAAATTTTATTTTATGTACGGTTTTTGTGACGATTATGTGGATAATTGATTGATTGTTGTGAAATTAGAGTTTTATTTGGTATTGTACGTGGAATTAGTTGCGAATTAGGGTTTTATTTCCCTATTTTATTACTTGTGCAGACTAAGTTTAGGTTTTTTGTTTTTTGTCTAGTGGTTGATTGTCTTTCTTTGTAGAATTTTATTAGGGTTTTTTTTTTTTTTGGGTTGTGAATTATCTTGAATTTTTTACTTAAAAGAAAAGAGCTTGACTTTTGCAAATTTGTATCCTTGGTGTGAATTGTAGATAAGTGGTTTAGTTTAATTTAGATATTTTATTCTTAAGGAGGTTCAATTTGTGTAATTCGTGTACTATTAGGTTTGGGCGAGTTTGTAGTGCTTTGTTTAAGTATCCGGTATCAATATTATATTCGATTCAGTATCAAAGGAGGCACATTGTTAGTTGGGATTGACATCTCTTTTTGCAGATGGTTTGAGCTTATACACCGTTGATTAAGTTTATTTAAGGATGGAATGTGATGTAATGCTCTAGTTGGGGTAGTGTATCCATGTTTTACTTCCCAGTAGTGGGTCCAAAGGGTCCCCGCCTTGGTCAGGTGGATGTCATAAAAAATAAAAGTGCTCTAGACTGGCTAAATGAGTATGTGTTTTTTTAACTTTGTGAACTACTACTACCCAGGAAAACGTTTCTGTTCTATGATGCTGGCTTTTCTTTGGATCCTACTGTTTTTATCATACTTGCTAACATCCTAGTAATTTCTATATGAAGATATATCCATGTTTTAATTAATTTTTTTTATTACTTTGTGTAGCTTCGAGTGGCAATCTTTGGAATATCTCCCTTTGATGTTTTGTGGATGATTGAGTGGGCCCAAGGGAAAGGGGCATTCCTCCCTTTGATGTTTAGAGCTAACAATTTATTTGTTTTTCCTGATCATCTTCAAAATGCCTATCCAGTAAAAGACAATAAATTTTCTCATCAGCATAGGTTAGATGCAGTCTTGATTATCAAAAAAGTTTACTGAATATATTCGAGGAAAACAAGGACAAGTGGTGAAAAAGTGACATAAGATGGGAAATACAATCATGAAATAGATGGGAAATTGTCTCTCCCTCCCTCTGTAGCAGGATGCAGTTTTCTGAATAATATTTTTGCTTGCATCCCAAGCTTTTACACAAGCATGTATTTTTCACAGTTTAAGCATCATTGAACCCATTGTGAAGCTATCGAATGATAGTGCCAATGAGCTGTAGTTTAAATGGTACATCCTCCCCTTCTAAGAGCAAGGTGGAGGTGAGGTCATGGGTTCAAGACCCATTTGGTGCATTTATAATTACAAATAAAGTTATCGAATGATAGTATAAATTTTTTTTATATTAAATCTCACTGAATTTTACAAAAGGATCGGTTTACAGTTTCTTGTGCAATTTAATTTTGTGTTTCCTTTGCTGCTATTTTATTTTTGTCCATATCATGACTTTCAGCTCAGTGTTCCAATTGATCTTTTTTACCTGATATTTTCAGGTTGCTGATGTCAAGAAAAGCATTGAGATAGTTCAGGGTTCCGATGTTTACCCTGCCGCACAACAGATGCTTATCCATCAGGGGAAAGTTCTTAAAGATGGCACAACGCTAGAAGAAAATAAAGTTGCAGAGAACAGTTTTGTTGTCATCATGTTAACCAAGGTTAATTTGATTATCTTCAATGGGTTTAGCATTCTCATTTTAGAAATGGAAGGAAAGAAAGTTGTGGAGAATTATAGTTTTAACTTATTGAAAACAATTGTCAAATTATAGTGTGATAATATGTTATTAAGGTTGATGAATTTAAGTGTGAGACCATTGAAGTTGGCAAATGAATAAGTTCTGCTGGTGTTGACTATGATTAAAAAATATATAAAATAAAACTTCTATTTTCTTTGTTTCTGTTTTCTCTCTAGGTGGGGGTGGTGGGTATATAAAATTCACTTTTTTTTTTTTTGGATAGGGAGTATATAGAATTCACATTATATTGACAAAAGAAGGGAAATTCCTGATTTATGTTTAGATGTAGGTAAAAAGAACAAATGGACGCAAGAAAATTGTTGTTTCCATTTAGGATCCACTTAAAGTAGTTAAAATAATGGCCACAAGAGAGTCTTGTTAAATCTTCTATCTTATTTGCATGTCAATTTGTCTATCAGTAGGGTTCACCACTGGCCTATCTATCAGTAGGGCTCAAGTCAATTTATTTTTTGAATTACTTAGAGAACCATCTGAAACATTGTCATATGATTCTTTTATCCATTTTAGAACTTGTTAACTGAACAGAACCTTTTATGTTAGATTCAAACGTTGGTGTGCAGGCAGAGTAGTTCTTAGGCTTCAATTTTGTGTAGCAAAGGAAAAGAAAAGGACTGCTCCGGTTGGAACTAGTTTTTGCTAGATCCTTGTGTTTTCCTAAGTTCGTAGCCATCATGTTTTTACTATATTCATAGAGAGTGACCGAGTCTGATTTTGGTGGCCAATCTAATTACACATTATCTGGTTGGGGTTGGCTGCATAAAAGATGAGACATGCTATACAATATAGGCAGTGTTATGAGTATATAAATTTCAAATTCTAGTTTATTGGCTGCGTGCCTTACTAGTTATTACAAGCTTTATTCTCTATTTGAGCTGGAATTGTTTCTGCAAAAGATTATATGCAACCTACGCATATATTTTCTCTAGAATAAAAGGTCATTTTGTTGGTCCCACTTCAATGTGGTCCTTGGAGAGGGAGGGGGGGGGGGGGTGGGACTTGGATGTGGTCTTACCCTTTGACAGCCATTTATGTCTCTGGTGTACTAATTTGTAGTTATCATGTTCTAACCACTTAAAAAAAAACTGGAAACCATACTTTTATGGTGTCATTTACAAGTGTATTCCCATCTACTCTTTGTATATGGTGGTTTTCTATATCACAAGATGTACTTAAAAAAGAGTTATGGGGGTGTCTTATAGGCTTTTGAGGTTCTTGAAGTTACTTCTTCTTAGAGACATTTGGTTTGCTGGTTGCTTTAATGTTTGTGCTAATGAATACATGTTGAAACAATTGTAGAGTAAGGTCTCATCAAGTGGAACCTCGAGTACAGCAGCTGCACCCACAAGCCAGGTAATTATGGATGATGCTGTTGAAGTCTATTCTGCTTGTATGGTTAATGTCAGCATCATAGTCAATGTTGCCATTTGAAGTTGATCTAATTGAGCCACTTAAATGTGTAGGCTCAACCTGCAAGTACTTCCCCTCCTACCGTGACAAATACTTCCTCTCCTACCGTGACACAACCACCACCTGCTTCTCAACCTCCTGCCCCAACCGCAGCACCGTGAGAGATCTGTTTGAAGTGTTTTTTTTTTTTTTTTTGGGGGGGGGGGGGGGGGGTGGGTGTAGACATGCAGTCCACTTATTGTTCTAACTAACTTTTCTACTTCTGTTTTTTGAATTGTGTAGGGCCCCTTCTGTCCCTGAACCCACTCCTGTTGTGGCCCCTCCTGCTTCGTGAGTATTAAGGATCATAGTATCTGAATATAAGTCCTAGGCTTGACAGTTAAAACCATATGTTTTGACCTTCCATTCTTTCTAGATTGTATAATTCAGAGAACTTCAAGTCACTTATGTAATTGTTATGTAATTATAACTTGAATTTTATGATATTTCTTTGACTATATCCGTCTATTTGTTATCATTATTATTATTATTTTCGGTTTATACAGTTCAGAATCAGATGTCTATGGCCAAGCAGCATCAAATCTTGTTGCAGGAAGTACTTTAGAGACTACCATTCAACAGATTCTAGATATGGGTGGAGGAAGCTGGGACCGAGACACCGTTGTCCATGCTTTACGTGCTGCTTTTAACAACCCTGAAAGAGCCATTGAGTATCTCTATTCTGTAAGTTCATTCCCAGTCTATGGCTTCATTATCTGTTTGTGGCTCACTGTGTAAGTGGATCTAGCTTGTCAGTTGTGGGTTGATTTTTCTTCAAGCTTAATTAATAACTTTGTGTATTTTATATGTTTTCAACTCGGTTAACAATGAGCTTATGACATCATCAGCAGAGAACTTGTAACTGGTAGATGTACGAAAAGGGTATTTAAGGTTTGAAGATTAAGTCTTCCTGGGGAAGAGGGTTGTCATGCCTGATTTTTCCCCCCTTGAATTGAGAAGAATTTGTTTCGGTCATCACTATGGATATCTATAGTGAGTCTGCACTGAAAAATGTGAAATACAATTTTTATTGTTATAGGAATTTAAAATTTAAAGTTTTTTTAAGAATCATTGTATTAAGTAATGCAAATTATGGAATATTCATCTGAATGTGTCCAAGTTTAAAATGATTTGAATGTAAAAATAAAAGCTTAAATTTTGGCTGCTGGATCAATTTTACTGGCGGAGTTGCAGTTCTCATTGGTAACAGAGTTACCATTTGGACTTGTGTTTAAAAAAATAAAAAAAAATAAAGTATGCAAATTAAATTTTTTACCTCATCTTGATGTCTACTGAAGGGGATATTGATGTTAGGCCCATGATGTCCTGGTTTATGATTGAGAGAATTCTCTTAGGCCACCTTTTTGTGGCAATTGATCATGGACGTGGTGTGCTGATATACAAATTGGAGAGGAAAGGCTTAGGAATGGATTAGCAAATGGTGAATTTAAACAAGAGAACTTTTATTAAGAACAAAAACTGGATTATTGGACGGAATCTGGGGAATTTAAGCTGTAGATGTCTGGTTTGAGTTTAAATTTTTTACTAGTTAATAGCCGACTACACTTCCATCTAGATAAGCATGATCATATGGGGAATGACATTTTCATGTTGAGATAAACATGTTGTTCATTTTACTCTCACATTTATTCTTATGTTGCTATCAAAGTAATCATGACTCTGTATTTGTAATCACATTGGATTAAAATGAAAATTAATATGTTTCAGGGAATTCCTGAGCCAGCTGAAGTTCCTCAAGCTGCTCAAGCTCCTGTTAGCGGGCAGGCAGTCAACCCTCCAGCCCAGGCTCCACAACCAGCAGTATCTGCTAGTGGGCCCAATGCAAACCCACTATATCTGTTTCCACAGGTGTATATCTTTAGATTAATAAATTTATGAACTTTATTAGAATCGAGTTATGGACTATTGTCTTCCTTATTCAGGGCCTTCCCGCCGTGGGTTCAAATGCTGGTGCAGGCACCCTGGATTTCTTACGTAACAGTCAACAGGTATCTTATCTATGATTTTCTTTTATTAATCTGAATGATGGCTTTTACAGTATACCAACTTGCTTGAGGTTTTTAAAGCAATGTGTACTTTATTTCAGTTCCAAGCCTTGAGAGCTATGGTTCAAGCAAATCCCCAAATATTGCAGGTATTCTTTATCTTGTGTTCCCTTGTTTTGGTTGTCAGTTTGATTAATTTAATAACTTGTGTTAACATTGATTACTTCTGACATTCTTCTCTACTGCAGCCTATGCTTCAGGAACTAGGAAAGCAAAATCCGCACCTCATGCGTCTTATCCAGGAGCATCAGGCTGACTTCTTACGCCTGATAAATGAACCTGTTGAAGGAGAAGGGTGAGATGATTATTATGCACTATCACTTGCTTCTGTTTATTTTTACAGTTGAATTAACATAATGCCTATTTACATATTAATGTATAATCAGGAACCTACTCAGTCAGGTAGCTTCAGGTATGCCACAGGCTGTGACTGTCACACCTGAGGAGCGTGAGGCCATTGAACGTGTAAGTTTGTTGCTTTGGAATTAATGTTAGGAATTTTGTTACTTTCTTTGCATTGTTGCTGTTGTTGGTAATGATCAAAAGTTTATAAGATTTGATGCCTGTATTGTAGTCTGTATTCAACTACAGCTTTGGGTACGACATTCTGTTGTCTTTTAACTTAAGAGTGGGAAGCAGCAATAGGAAATAGCCCTAATGCCTTCAAACTCTTATCAAGTTTTATAATGTGTTCCTTCTCTAATTAAGTGTTACACAATCATACTATATTCTGTATAGTCTATTATTCTGTCACCAAAAGAATTGATCCAATAATTAGGGCTGATCATGGGTCAGTCAGGCTTGGTTGGGGAGTAAAAGTGCCACTTTACCCGAGCATCATTGGGTGGTGAAAAACAAAACTGTCCGTTGATTGACTCAAGCAAACCACTCAACCGGATTAAGTGTTTTGATCTGCAGTTGATTGCAGCAGTTTTGATGGGTGGGGGTGGCTGTTGAACAGCAAGGGAGAGAAATGAAGGGGTTAGTGGCTTGGGTGGGGGTAGCTGTTGAACGGCAAGGGAGAGAAATGAAGGGGTTAAGGGCTCGGGTGGGGAATAAAATTGCCACTTGGCTAGAGCATGTTCCCCCAGAGAGAAGGGGAGGGGGGAGGGGTACCTGCCGTCGACTGACTCAATCAGACCACTTGATCGGATGGGTGTTTGGATAGGCAGTTGATTACAGTAATTTCATTGCTGCTTGCTGATCTGGTAACCTGTTTCTGGATGGGGGTTTGCCAGTGTGGGACATGTTGATGTTAGGGAGGGCAATTAGAAGCTTGGAATGAGAGATGGGCTGGCTGAGGGATGGGGGTGGTATTTACTATTTAAGGGCACTACAGGTTAGGCAGGTGACAGGCACCCCACCTGTTGGCTCTGATAAGGGTTGGTTTGAAGACCGGAAACGTACAGCCAACTGCCTATACTGTCATTGTCAAGTTGAGTCAGATCAGACAAGCTTGTGGAGTTTTGACTATCAACTTTTCATATGACAAAATCTCTGGTTAAATTGATATGGTTGATTTCCTTTGAACCTGTAGCTTTAAGATCTCTGGATTTGTCAGTCACCAAGTTGTTAGTGAGCTATTAGGCCTTATTCAATGTATTCATATACATTTGGGACAAATAGAACCTGAACGTGTGGTCTGTTTATGATTTGATTTTTATATGCTGATTTCAGTAATAATAATATATAGGATTTTAATCCATCTATTTAGTCTTATAAGGAAAGATATATGAGGAATTGATGCGAAACTTGACTATTCATGCAGTCTTTACTAACGTTGCAAAGTTTTGCAGCTTGAAGCAATGGGCTTTGATCGAGCAATAGTATTGGAGGTTTTCTTTGCGTGCAACAAGAATGAGGAGCTGGCAGCCAACTATCTCTTAGATCATATGCATGAGTTTGAAGACTGATCAAAGTGGTTTTTATTCTCTCTTTTATCTATAATGTCAAGACTTCTCTGCCATGTTGGTCGAGTTTGTTTTAGTGCTTTAGTGTCTTATTCCACCTATTTGTTCTGTGGAGTCTGGAGTAGAGATGCTGTCAAGTTGTTCATGCCTCCCCCTTTCAAGCACATTTTCTAGATTTTTTATTTATTTATTTTTATTATTATTATTATTATTTTTTTATAAATATGGGGTCCCATATTATAGAAATTTTCTGTTGGAATATGGAAATAATGGTTTCTTTTTTTCCTGTCCGGATTTCTTTGATCTTATAGCTGGCAATAAGACATATGGACATTAGCATTTCTATGCAGTCTATCAGCATATGAACACTGAATACAAATTATAGCTGATGTCTGGTCACTGGTGTGAACCAAATTTAGCTGAGAAAGTCTGTTTGGTGTGAATTATATCCCAAACGAAGTTGGATATCACTTGTTCTAAATCTCCACATAATATAGAGGTTTAATTGAACCTATGAAAGCTTATGACCTACGAGTAATGCTACAGTTACAAACTATTTTACAACATTTTTACAAAATGTTGATGTTATTAACTTCTTATTGGTTTTTATCTAGATCTATCATTAATATTATTTTTTCATTTACCAATAATTACTTACTATATCAGCAATTTGTAAATTTTTTTTAAAAGTAGTTTGTGTTTCTAGTATTATTCATGACCTAATATTTTAACAAGTAAGAAAAAGGAAAAAGGGGTCGCAAACAAGAATGAAATTAAGAACAAGGTTTAAGGAATATATATCAATAAATAAATAAATAAAAACCAATTTTCCATCCGGTGCATACTAATGTTCCGTTTTCCATTTTTACTTTTAATTACATTTTTCTATTATTTGGTACCGTGAAAAACAGAAATCAGTAATGGCAAATATTTTTCTATGAAGGTTTAATCCTAAGATTTAGCTGAATGGTCTCAACTCAAAATCAAAGTAATAACTAATGGTAAGGGCTTTTTTGAAAATTGTAAGGATTGAAATGAAACATTTTAAAGGATACGGATGATTTTGAAACACAGGGCAAAGATTGCAGATTAGATATGTAATTAAACCATATTTGGCAAAGTGAAAAGAAAAAGTCAATGATCCTTATTCTTTGCCCTATATTTAAAAAGGGGTAAAAAGTTTTATGTTTCTCTAGAAGTGTTCTCTATTCTTTTCGTCACTCTTGTACCTTACATTGTTTATTCGTTTATGTGATTGACAACATCCGTAAAGGCATAACCATTGTTGTCATCATGATTTCATGATCACCATTGGTGCGGTCATACTACTACCATTATTGCCATCGCATTGCTACCATTGTCTTCTTCTTTATTTATTTATTTTTCTAAGAAACTACCACCATTGTCATTATTACCACCGTCGCAGCTATACATTATCATCAGGTGTTGTCACTACTTCCATGATTCTCATCACCACCACCATCACCCACATCCATTGTTATCCCTATCATTACCAATGTCATAACACCGCCACCATACCATTGTTGCCAATGCTTGCCATCACCACCTTTACCTTCACTATAACACCATCGCCAACATCACTATTGCACCAACCTATGCCATTACCTTTGTTAGTGTTGTCCATAGGTTAGGTTTGTGCCTAACTGACAACTGGCATAACCAAATCAAGTGAAATTTTTTTGAACTCACTACCAACTGGTGAGGGAGTCGATTTGAGCTAGTCGGATCATGTGTTGGGGGCCGATTAGGTCGGTCGAACTCAGCAACCTCGGAGCAAAAACCATTATTGCCTAGATCCAACAAGATCTCGCTAGATCTGGCAGAGGTCTCACAGGATCTATTGAGAACTTGCCAAATTTGGTGAGATTTCCACCAAATCTGGTGGAGATCTTACCAAATCTAATGAGATCTCACCAAATTTGGCTAAGATCTTGTTGAATCTTGTGGATCTTAATAGAAATTATCAGCGAAAAACGTTGGTTTTTGTTGGATTTTCTTGGTTTTTATGGTTGGGTCGAGTGGCTTGGGTTTTGGAGGAGGAAACTTGACAATTGACCTGCTGGTGTCGGATTTTGAGAGTGGAGACCTGCCACTAACCGCTAGAGTAGTTGGTTTGAATTTGGGCAAGTGAGATGGGTGGGTCAGTTTACTGGGTGGCTTGGACACCCCTAACCTTTGTCATTGCAATGCCTACACATATCATTAATAATTTTCTATGAAAGCCAAGTGATAATGTTTTGGAGATCATTTTCACTTTTTTAAGAGTTAACTAAATGTAGGCAAACAAGTCACATTTCCTAAAGGATGTGTTTTTCTACGGTGCTAAAACAAATGAAGTGTAAAGTAATAAAATCATTAGGTATCATAAATAGTTGTACGTGGTTAAAGCTCAATAAGCCCGTCCAAATTTTCAATGATGGCATATTTTAGGAAGCAATGTGGATTGTTGAAGTAGTCACTTTGAGTAAATAAATCCCTAATTTTTAGTTGGCTTTACACTTTTTTTTTTGTTTTTGAGAAACAAAAATGGGGACTTTTATGGTTATATTACACCCCCGGGCAGGAAGTCAGTATCGAAATCAGCTTGATGAGGCCCAGCCCAGTACTGTGTGAGGGGGCCAACCTTCACTAAGTATGTCTACCAATGCACTCCTACGGACAGCGGGAATCGAACCTAGGTGTGGTGCACGAAGCGAACGAACCTTACTCACTCAGCCAAGTCCTCGTTGACAGTTGACTTTACACTTAATATAGGAGAAATTATTCAATACTCCCGTTGGACCACGTCAATTGACTAACATGGCTTTCAATCCACTCATATAATGTTGTTTATTTAAATTATTGAGAGAGATCATATAAAGTTTTTCATTTAAAAAAGAAAAAATGTATAAGGATTTAAATGGATTTACTTGAGATTCATGTCATGGCCGAAGAAGGCAAAGACAAGGTGGCTCTCTCCATTAGCGACTCCGTCGATGCCCTACCAAGTTTCGTTAAATTCCTTATCACCGATAACATTGTCTCCAATTAAACAAGTAAAATTGTCAAGGATATGATTCGCTTTGCTGTTTCAATGAAGTTATTCCTTGGAGATGGTGAGAAATGAGAACGCCAAGTTTCTAACAAGATCGAACCTTGGTTTAAGCAAACTTGGTCTCAGTAGTCTCATAATATATACAAAATGTTATATATATATATATATATATATATATATATATATATATATATAAACTTTTTGTAATGTCACATCACTTAATTTTTTTATATTATTGATTCAATACATTTAGAATTGCGCCATTGGATTACACATATTCATTGTCCTTCACACACGTGTTGATTTTCATATTAATTGAATACAATTTACTGTTTGGTCAAATATTTTACAAATAAAATATTTATAGATCTCCGATCTTCTTGGTATTTTGTAAGTATGGAGAATATAAAAAGGCAATGTAATATTTGACCAACAATTTACATTTTTTAACTAGTTTTAGTGACATATAATATATAATCAAAATTAATTTTTCAAATATAATTAATGGCTTATATTATAATCAAAATTAATTTCTTGAATATGATAACATGTAATGAGTATTATAAATGAACCATAAAAATAATTTTCTATTAAAATTTTCAAAATGAATAAGAGTTTACACGCACATCACATGGCACATTAACTATTTTTTCTCAATATTGGACTTACTAGGCACTTTCTTAGGTTGAATCCATGCTACAAGCAAGCAATAACACTACCCATTCTCTCAAAAAGAAAATTGTAAGAATCAAATAGGATCAAAACTCAATAATGTTATTAAATTTCTTATAATGGATTCCAATTAAAAATTTACCAAAACAGGTATGAAAGTACTCTCTATTTAAAAAAATTTTGCCGTTATGAAGAACTAGTGGTCTTGTATAACCTTTGGATTGGTTTGCCAATGGTCTTGTAGATTGTTGGAATGTGTGTTGTGGGAGTATGTGTTGAGGCCATATTAGATATTTACTAGGTGAATTTTGGGTTTATAAATGATTACTAGGAGTTTCTATTGCAACTTGACTAGTTTTCTTGATATATAAATGCAGACATGGATAGAACAATAACAACAAAAAATACCAAATTGATATTATATTTCCCCAATACTTGGCATATATATATTTTTTAATCTTTTCAGCCGTGCTCCTTAAAAGAGGATCCCCATCAACACTACACAACTTCTACAATTGATCTTTAATACTAATTAGCTCATGGAAGTATGCATTGGAAGTGACAAACAAGGACCCATAAAATCGAAGTTTCATCTCATAAAATATGCCAAGAAATTTCTTAAAGATCTTAACATTTTCCTAATCAAGATAGCTAGATGGATTTTTCCCATTTTCATCTACTTTATTAAAATAAAGTTTGTAGTTCCCATCCTCTTCTTCCAACCTATCAAATTCTCTCAGAAATTTCAAAGCATAATCTAACATGAAATAAGTTGAATTTCACCTTGTTGGCACATCAGGGTCAACAAACATTTTGCTTTTATACTTCTTTATCAAAACATTCCTGAAACTTCTCAAATCTTGTTGGAGAGGCTCTCACATACAACACCACATTCTAAACCTTGCTAATTGATTCATGAATGTACTTCAACCCACTTTGCACTATCAAATTCAAGATACGTGCACAACAATGCATATGCATGAACTCATAACCCAATATACTCCTATCTCTTTCCTTTGTTTTCCTCTTCACATAATCAATTTCCATATCATTAGAGCTAGCATTGTCCACGCTAATTGTAAACAACCGATCTATACCCCACTTCAAAAAAACGATTCTATCACCCTACATATGGTGTCCCCCATGTGATTAGCTATGGGAAAAAAGTTTAGGATTTTTTTTGGTAAGTCCAATCACTATCAATGAAATGTGCAGTGACTACCATGTAGTTCAAATTTTGTATAGAGGTCTTAGTATCTTTTGTCACACAAACCTATTTCCTAACAAAAGCCATTTTGAAAATATCAACCTCACTTGAATAAACTCTAATGCAAGCCCTTGCAATATTAGTGTGATGGGGAATAGGAAACCTAGGCTCAACTACTTATATTAATTCTTGAAAACCTTGACGCTCCAAATATCTAAAAGGTTGTTCATCAATGATATCCTTGCCAATGCCATCCTTACCCTCTATTCACTATAACTTGTAACCATTAGCTCATTCACACCATTATCCCATTCCTTCTTAGCTTGGAAGGACAACGTTTTTTGCATCTCATCACAAGGAAAATGCCACTTTGTGAGAGACCGCACCCCCGGCCCTCTTTTTTATAGGATGTTGGGCCAAACCCACGTAAATGGGTGGAGTCGTGTTGTTGCCTCTCAAAATGGAGGTTCGACTAGTTATATTTTCCCCCTTAGATTAGGGGTTTTATAATGGAGTCGTCACTTATTTAATTATTGGAAAAACAAGAAAACCATAATTGAAAAATTCCTCATTTTATTAATTTGAAATTTAATTTACATTGATCATAGGAAAATTACATGGCTTTGGTCCTAGATACAATCTAAGATAAAATACATGGCTTTATTTCCTAATTACAATCTAGAAATTGAAAAATTACATGGATAATCATTTGATCTACTAACCCTTGATCTAAGTTCAGAGGCTATGTTACAAAGTAGGAAGGTGTTAGGCACCCACCTTACCCGGTGAAACCGGTCTTCTAGACTATGGTGGCCAACATTCATATCATATCATCAAATATGTCAATCAATTTACATGTTGAATTTAATGTGTGTGCATGTGATAAACCCTAATTCAATTTATTTAGCATTGCATTTGGATTGAAATATAAATTCTAGTGAATGTGTATGGATGGTGATAACCTAGATTCAAGGATTTGAAAGAATTATTAAACAAACATATTTTTCATATTTTTTATGTGGATTTAAGATCAAAACTAGTGTTTATGCATGAACATGTGATGAATAACCAAGAACATGTGAAAAACATATAAGAACATTCAAACATATTTAAGAGAATTTAAATAATTACTATCATGATTTAATCTTAAATTCCCATCATGGCAACACAAAAAACAAGTAAAGGAAAGGGATTATACCTTCATGCAATATCTATATGGTGGAGGAGGAGACTCTTGAGGGAGGTCCTAAGGGTGGTGGAAAAGAAGAGTTAAGAGAGGAAAAATGAGTCTCACTCAATACCTTGAGTCACAGGAAAACCAAGATATGACAAGACTACTCTACTTCACTAGAACTTAAGAGAAGAAAAGAGATGGGGGTTTTGTGTTGTCTTGGAATGAAGGAGAGGGGGGTTTATATAGTAGTGGTGGAGAAAATATGAATAAAATGCCATTTAATGAGGGTTGACAAAGAATCATGAACCTAGACCTCATTTTAGCCTTGGGGGAAATCTGGTGCATTAAATGGAAAGATTGGTGGGAGTGAGGAGCAAGCCAAGTTCGGTTTTCCCGTAGTTGCTGTAACAGCCAGTAGAGCTAATTTCAAAAAATCATATCTGACTCAATTCTGATCAGAATTATCTCATTCTTATGCTTAAATTGAAGCCCCGGATATCTAGTTTCTGGGAAAATTAACCTTATTCACAGATTCAAAATAGTTTGAGAGATATTGATGAAATGGTAAGCAGAGGTCATTTGTTAGAAAATGGTTTCAGCATAATTAACATTAATAGGTCCCAAATTAGTTCCCAATTAACATTAAATGACTTCAATCACTCCCATTTCAGACTTAATTGATTCTAAATTTACTCTAATTAAAAAATAATTGCACAAATTACTCATTGAATAATTAATGTTTAACTATCTAATTAATTAGGTATATGCAACCCTACCATAAAATGTAGTTCTAACCAATCAAATTATTACACATCATTGATCTCAAATTGATTATACTTATAACCAATTGAAATCAATTGTTCATAATCACGTATAGTCGAACTCAATTTGTGATAGTGCATCTCAACCATTAAAACTTGATTTGATGATAACTTTCAATCTAGTGGTCCGATTAGGGCTTATGACCAATCGATTTGATCGTTACGATATCAAGATCATTTTGGTGAAATGAGATTAAGGATCTAATGGCCAGAATCAAGATGCATATTCCCAAGGTAAAATTACTCTTTTACCCTCCATGTGAGGTTAAATGCAGATTGCAAAATGGGGTGTCAACACACTTTTTATAAAAATCTATGTGGTACTACATGCCTGAAGTCCACTTTCTCTTACTGTGGCAATTATATTGCTTTTTATAGTAATTGTAATATGACTTTGGGAACTTGGGATCATCATCAGTCAGCTAAGTGAAGTTTTTCCGTAGGATAGATGAGTCTTTAATAGGCTGTGTACGTGGCAATAGAGGAAGTGATGCATCAACAATAAGTGTTATAGGTTTAGGTGGGTTAGTACTACTAAAAGGAGGGTGTAGATACCTCATTTTGTACCCAATTAATAAAATTCAGTCCTTGGTCACAATGATGAGCTTGATATTCCTACAAAGGGAAATTGAAGTTATTTTGATAATTTGGAAGCAATTACAACTCAAAAGTGCTCAAATCACTTTGAAATGATGTTAAAAAATGACATTTTCACATCGTTTTGATCTTATATTTTCATTCACAAAATGGTTGTAGTGAGGTTGTTTTATTGGAAAGTAGACTTCTTGGGCTTCAATTTGAACATATATTTTGCATGTTTTGGATTTATATTGAGTGAGTTATGGCCGTTTAAACTTGGGATATTAGTGTAGTCAAAATTAGGGTTCTTGGTGAGTATGCGTTCACATGTTTGGAAGCATGCGGGGACATACTTCAAGCATATGCATGCATTCTGCATTCCATACCTTCAAAACTTCATTTTTAAGGGCCCAAAGCTTCATTCTTTAATGGGGCTCAACCCTAGACCCTTAGGAACATCCAAAACCCTCTAAATAACCCTGAAAACCTTAGTTTCTAAGCATATAAATATCATTTTATGCCTACAACTAAAAATCTAGCTAGAGAGAGGCTCTTTTTCACTAAAACTCATCAAAGAACACTCTTATCTCTTAATATTCTGCACACATCAACTATGCACGTTTTTGGTTCTTCAAAAACTCTTTCTATTACTCATTAGGGTAGAAACTACTTTCTAATCTAAATCAAAACATTTTTTCAAACAATCTTTTCAAGAATTGTATTTTATTTTGACTTGTGAACTAATAAGTATTGGATTATTTGATTCCCTTGATATTTCATTCAATCTTGTTATGTAGGCACTGAGGGGCCAGTTAAATGTTTACAAAGTTGTAATCCATAAGTAAGGTGAGCCTCTCTCCTTGGGTCCTCCTTAATTTGGATTTTTATAACTTGTGTTTTTGTTATTCTTAATTTGACTTATATGTTATGCATGCTTAGAAGTTACTTTTGATTTGTTTAGTCTTAATCCTTTGTGTTTGATTCTGTCCTAAGTATGAATAGGTTGATATGTGTGTGTGTGTGTGTGTGAACATTAACATGCTTTGGTTTATGATTTGTTGTTCTTGGTTTAATATGAGATTTGATGTGTGCTTAGAATATGATTTGATTTGTTTGATTTTGATTTATTGTGTGCTTTAGAACTATGTTTCTAGGTGAGTATGCACACGCTTGCTTCATGCACGTATGAATACTTAATGTATGCTAATGCCTAGAAACTCAGACATAGGTTTCTTCTTTATTTTCATCTATTTTGCTTCATTTTAATCATTTGTTTTGGTCTCATTGAGTCTATTTTTCACATGTTTAGCTTTAAAGTCAGTATAATAAAATGCTTTATATGTCTAATTTTTTTGGTTAATGATTGGGGTTTATATGCTTTGATGATTGATATTAACATGCATTAGTGCATGAGTGCTTTGATGCAGTGAGGTAAGTAAGGTAAGTTATGCATAATTACATGAGCATGCATTTGATTTGGATGATGAGCATGATATGGATGATGATCTTAATGAATATGCTTGATTAATGAACATGACGAATATGCTTGATGTTAATGCCTTGTGATACACTTGTTGCTGTTGGATATATATGTGTTACGTGAATGATAGGACTTTGTGCCATGAATGCGATATGATTGAGATGTCATGTTGTGTGTTAGATGCATGTTAGGGTAGGCTTAGTGTGCGTGTGTATAAAATAACCTAGCTATTAGAAGACATTTTGATGAAATTAAGATTTGGAACACAATAAGTGGAGGCTGACCTACTGGTAGGGTGGGGTTGGGTGTCTAAGACCTTCCCATCCCCATACCTAAATTTTCGGACACGTGCTCTAGTAAGATTAGTCCTTTACATAAGGGCGCTATATATATAGTTCCTAGACCTAATTTAGGTAGCGATTTCATTTTTCACCTTCTGCCCGATCCATTCCAAGCCAAAGTGTACTTCCCAAGAAAACCACTCACCTATAGTGGTGACTACACTAGGGTAGAGAAGTTTGATTCCAATGTATTCCATCTCATAATCTGACAAAGGCTTTTTTAATTTGGTTTTGCACACACTTTCATTTGGTTCTTTGTCCCTTTGTCATGGTTGGATATGAGTGGGAACGTGGAGGCTCCATTCGGGCTAAGACTTTTTGAAGTTCATCTCATGAACTCACAATTTGTGCTATTGCCTATAATGAGTTTTGAGTAAAAAAAAAAATAAAAAGGGATAAGAGTAAAAATATTTTTCTAATTCCAACATGTAACTAAAAAAGTAAAAAATTAGGGTTATGGTGCAAGTGTTTATGCAGATGGGTGTTATGGTTTTTTTTTTTTTTTGCAATCTTAATATGCATTTATCAATATATTATATGTGATATCTACAGTTAAAATATGATATATTAATGTGATTATATGAATTTTCTTTTTGAGGTTTTTGGGTTTTGTTTTAAGATTTTTTGAACTCTTTCTTGGGAGTTTTTGGGGGGTTGAAATAGTTACTAAGTAAGGTGATTTTATTGTTTGCAGTGGAAGAGGTGGCTGCAGTATTAAATTTGACACAAAATGATGAAATTTACTAATTAGGTAAAAATTTAATTTAAAATTTTTTTTTATAGTTGGTCAATGTTTGGTCAACATGGGTATTTTGGTAATTTTTTCCTTGGTCACATAAAATTGGTAAATCTAACATTCAATTGGGACAAATTACATTTAATTTTGCATCCCCCTAATCCTAGGATCAAAATTATATTTTTTGCAATTTTTGGCTTAAAATGGAAATTGGCATGCAAAATAAGAGTGGACAAAATACACTATCAACAAGTACATTAAGGCCTTATCAACCTTCAAGTAGTCTACAGGGTCCTTTACACAATAAAAAGTCTCCAACTATGGCATCTTGAACTTGCTATGATTTTGGACACAAAATGTAAATTCATTTTCTAGAATAGCCCATTAACGGTGTTAGCTGTCTTATCCTTCAAAAGCATTCATATCATGCTCATACACGTACACATACTTAATGTCTGCTAATGCATGCTCGTGCCCAGAAACTCATACATAGATTTCTTCTTTATTTTCATCTATTTTGCTTCATTTTAATAATTTGTTTAAGTCCTGTTGAGTCTATTTTTCACATGTTTTGCTTTAAAGTTAGTAGAATAAAATGCTTTATATATCTAATTTTTTTGGTTAATGATTGGGGTTTATATGCTTTGATGATTGATATTAACATGCATTGATGCATAAGCATTTTGATGCAGTGAGGTAAGTAAGGTAAGTCATGCATAATTACATGAGCATGCATTTGATTTGGATGATGAGCATGATATGGTTGATGAACTTAATGAATATGCTTGATTAATGAACATGATGAATATGCTTGATGTTAATGCCTTGTGATATACTTGCTACCCTTGGATATATATGTGCAAGATGAATAATAGGACTTTGTGCCATGAATGCAGTATGATTGAGATGTAATGTGTGTTAGATGCATGTTAGGGTAGGCTTAGTGTGTGTGTGTGTGTATAGAATAACCTAGCTATTAGAAGACTTTTTGATGAGATTAGGATTTTGAACACAATAAGTGGAGGTTGACCTACGGGTAGGGTGGGGTTGGGTACCTAAGACCTTCCCATCCCCATACCTAAACACTTCGGACATGTGCTTTAGTAAGATTAGTCCTTTACATAAGAGTGCTATATATATATATAGTTCCTAGACCTAATTTAGGTAGCGATTTCATTTTTCACCTTCCGCCTGATCCACTCCAAGTGGTGGTGTACTTCCCAAGAAAACCACTTGTCTCTGGCGCTTGTGCCCACAATGGTGACTTCGCTGGGGGTAGTGAAGTTTGATTCCAATATGTTTCATCTCATAATCTGACAAAGGCTTTTTTAATATGGTTTTGTACACACTTTCATTTGGTTCTTTGTCCCTTTGTCATGGTTGGAGATGAGTGGGAACATGGAGGCTCCATTTGAGCTAAGACTTTTTGAAGTTCATCCCATGAACTCACAATTTGTGCCATTGTCTATGATGCGTTTTGAGTAAAAAACAAAATAAAAGGGGATAAGAGTATAAATATTTTTCTAATTCCAACATGTAACTGAAAAAGTAAAAAATTAGGGTTATGGTGTAAGTGTTTATGCAAATGGGTGTTATGTTATGTTATGTTATGTTTTTTTTTTTTTTTTTTTTTTTTTTGCAATCTTAATATGCATTTATCAATATATTATATGTGATATCTACAGTTAAAATGATATATTAATGTGATTATATGAGTTTTCATTTTGAGGTTTTTGGGTTTTGTTTTAAGACTTTTTGAATTCTTTCTTGGGAGTTTTTGGGGGGTTGAAATAGTTACTAAGTAAAGTGGTTTTTATTGTTTGCAGTGGAAGAGATGGCTGCAGTATTAAATTTGACACAAATTGATGAAATTTACTAATTAGGTAAAAATTTAATTAATTTTTTTTTTAACTGTTGGTCAATGTTTGGTCAACATGGGTATTTTGGTAATTTTCCCCTTGGTCACATAAAATTGGTAAATCTAACATTCAATTGGGACAAATTACATTTAATTTTGCATCCCCCTAATCCCAAGATCAAAATTATATTTTTTGCAACTTTTGGCTTAAAATGGAAATTGGCATGCAAAATAAGAGTGGATAAAATACACTATCAATAGGTACATTAAGGCCTTATCAACCTTCAAGTAGTCTATGGGGTCCTTTATACCATAAAAAGTCTCCAACTGTGGCATCTTGAACTTGCTGTGATTTTGGACACAAAATGTAAATTCATTTTCTAGAATAACTCATTAACGGTGTTAGCCGTCTTGTCCTTCAAAGCATTCATAATAAGGTCTAACTATTGTTGCATCCCTCACAACCTTTCATCTACCTTAGAGGTGGCCTTTGAATTGCCCATATATTGGCCATCTCCTTGCTTATTTTTTTCTTTGGGAAAAGTTTCAGGCTTCATTCTTAGCCCTAGTTAGTTGAAATGGTGAAGGGAGGATGTTGGTCCCGTTCTAGCTTCTACATTATGTTAGTTTTTGGTTTTGGTACAGCACCTTATGCATTTCCTAGTGGGTTATTGAGCCTATCTTACAGGATGGTGACATGGCTATCATCAGTTATAGTTTCCTAATTTGTGTTTCTCTTATTGGAAGTGGTGTTCCTAGTTATAAGCGTCTTATCTTTTTTATTCGAAAGAAAATGTTGAAAAAATTGTTTCCCATAGACAAATCCACACTGATAATGTAGTTGATCAGAGGGTTGACAAGGCTAATGAATGCCTACAATAAACACCAAAATTTGTTGGAGTGTTGGCTAGGGGAGACTTTGATGATTAAGTTAGTAATCAATCAAAGAGAAGGAAGATGAAAAGTATCTAAAAAACATTTTGTGTTTTTCATACCTTTTAGGGTTTGCGATGGGTGTTTTTATATTACTGATGGAGACACCGTCCAAGATAATAGGGATTTAATTTCACCTAATCGATTCCCTTAAGTTTAAGAATCGTTCTTTATCTGGTAGGGGATTAAAAGCAAAGGATTTGGAGATGACAAGGAGATACTCAAAAAATTTCCCTTATAAGGAGTTTGACTTTGGTGGGTTTGGTGAGCTTTAGGATGCCTTGGCTAGCTTGGCAGCTTTTAGTTTGAGCAACCACGTTAGCGACTTGGCTAAATTTTTAGTTGACCTAACATGTAATAGCTTTTCTCCATTAGTAACCATTAAAATTCTACTGATGAATCCATTTAAAATTTATATTGGATAAAGAGGGCATTGAGATATATATATATATATATATATATATGGGGTTAAGTTTGTGTTAAAATGAGTTGATTGGAATAAGTTCGTGTCAAAACGAGTTGATTGCAAGTCATTCAGGTGAAAATGATATTTAATGATATATGAAATCAGTAGGTCATATGCTCCAAACTCAATGGTGGATCAACAACCTGAAAAAGAAAGAAAGACTATCGAAGGTGACCAGGGTTGAACCGGCTAAGGACCCTTTAACAGTTAAGTTAGTATTTCTCTCAAGGACTCAAGTATTATAAGTGGATGAATAGTTATGCATATCTCGGCTTAGTGAGGCTTGTTCCCCTTTATAGAGAGATTGGAGTTGGTATACTTGTTAGGTGCCACTATCATCGTGAGAGATGTGTAGACTTAGTAGGGAGAGTGGAGTGAATTTCGGAAAATTCACCCTACGGGTGGATTGTGGTGCAACCGTTATTGGTTTGTAGAAAACGTTTAGAATTTACTAAGTGTTCATTAGTCATCTATGGTCTTTTGTCTATAGACGACTTGTCCTTTATTATAGACGACCTCTCTCCTTCTGGGTGTTACTTCTTTCCGCCTTCCCTAATTGATGATTATATTGGACGTGGATCTCTTGGACGACTCTTATGGTTGACACATCGTTTTTAATTACCCATCAATATTTATTCATTCATTAATTGTGTTAAAGCAAGTCAAGGTCATTTACCATAAACATTACCACCTCTAATCAAATCTTCATGATCCATGATATAATTCAACTCAGCAAAAGCCCAAAATGGCAAAACATCAAACGGTTGGCCTTAAAAGAAAGCTGCTCCCTCCTTCATGAAAGGAAATGGTTAGGCACGCGTGCCACTTGTGTATGGATAAAATACCAAAACTTCTCCTTACGTTAAATTTGCTGGACACCAGAATCTAGCTCTTTCATTCCACCAAGTTCACGTAACCCAACCCACTATCCTCCACACGCTAATCAATGCCTAATTAAATCGCGACACGTTTCAACACAATTACATTATTTGTCCACGTTGCGCTATGTCATTAGACAAAAAAAGTACTACCAGATATACCGGTAGTACCTGATCATTACCCACACAATGTAGATATATATAAACAAGCAGAAAGAGCGAGTCCAGCTTTTGCTTTTCATTTCCTCTCGCAGTGACTTTCTGCTTCGGCTTCCTCTCTCTTTCGCTGCTTCTCTCTCTTTCTGTGTTTTGAAAAGGTATCGCCGGCTTTGACGTCGTCGGAGACTCACCGGAGACTCGAAGACCGTACGGACGAGCGAGCGAGTGTCGTGGAGCGAAGAGGAAGATGAAGATCTTCGTGAAGACTCTCAAGGGTACTCACTTCGAGATCGAAGTGAAACCCGAAGACTCGGTACCAATACTTCTCTTATTAATCTCTCAATTATTAGAATTTTATTTTCTGTTCAGTTTTGTGACGATTAAGTTGATAATTGATTGATTGTTGTGAAATTAGGGTTTTATTTGATATTGTACGTGGAATTAATCGTGAATTAGGGTTTTATTTCCCGATTTTATCGCTTGTGCAGACTAAGTTTAGGTTTTTTGTATTTTGTCGAGTGGTTGATTGTATTTCTTTGTAGAATTTTATTAGGTTTTTTGTGAATTATGCTTGAATTTTGTACGTAAAAGAAAAGAGCTTGAATTTGTGTAATTCGTGTACTATTAGGTTTGGGCGAGTTTGTAGTGCTTTGTTTTAGCATCAATATTAAATTTGATTAAAAATCAAAGGGGGCACATTATTAGTTGGGATTGACATCTATTTTTGCAGATGGTTTGAGGTTATACACCCTTTGATTAAGTTTATTTAAGGATGGAATATGATGTAAAGCTCTAGCTGGGGTCGTGTATCCATGGTTTACTCCCCAGCGGTGGGTCCAAAGAGTCCCTGCCTTGGTCAGGTTCCATGTCATAAAAAACAGAAGTGCTCTAGTTGGGCTAAATGAATATGCGTTTTTTTTAACTTTGTGAACTACTCCTACCAAGGAAAGCGTTCTGTTCTATGATGTCGGTTTTTCTTTGGATCCTACTGTTTTTATCGCTCTTGCTAACATCCTAGTGATTTCTATATGAAATTATCCTCATGTTTTAATTACTTTTTTATTACTTTGTGTAGCTTCAAGTGGCAATCTTTGGAATTTCTCCCTTTGATGTTTTGTGGATGATTGAGTGGGCCCAAGGGAAAGGGGCAATGCTCCCTTTGATCTTTAGAGCTAACAATATGTTTTTTTTTCTTGATCATTCTTCAAAATACCTATCCAGTAAAAAACCATAAATTTTCTCATCAGCATAGGTTAGATGCAGTCTTGATTTTCAAATAATTTTAGTGAGTATATTTGAGGAAAACAAGAACGAGTGGTGAAAAAAAAGTGACATAAGATAGGAAATACAATCATGAAATAGATGGGAATTGTCTCTCCCTCCCTCTGTAGCTGGATAAAGTTTCTTGAATAATATTTTTGCTTGCATCCCAAGCTTTTACACAAGCATGTATTTTTCACAGTTCAAGCACCATTCATTGTGAAGTTATCAAATGATAGTGCCAATGAGCTCTAGTTCAAATGGTACATCCTCCCCATCTAATAGCAAGGTGGAGGTGAGGTCGTGGGTTCAAGTCCCATTGGGTGCATTTATAACTGCAAATAAACTTATTGAATGATAGTTTAAAATTTGTGTAAGTCTCTCTGAATTTTATAAAAGGATTGGTTTATAGTTTCTTCTTGTGCAATTTATTTGTGTGTTTCCTTTGCTGCTATTTTTTTTTTTTGTCCAGATCATGACTTTCAGCTCAGTGTTCCAATTGATCTTTTTTTCCTGCTATTTTCAGATTTCTGATGTCAAGAAAAGCATAGAGACAGTTCAGGGTTCTGATGTTTACCCTGCCGCACAACAGATGCTTATTCACCAGGGGAAAGTTCTTAAGGATGGCACAACGCTAGAAGAAAATAAAGTTGCAGAGAACAGTTTTGTTGTCATCATGTTAACCAAGGTTAATTTGATTATCTTCAATGGGTTTATCCTTCTAATTTTAGAAATGGAAGGAAAGAAAGTTGTGGAGAATTATAGTTTTAACTTATAGAAAGAAATTTTCAGACCATTCAATTTGGCAAATGATTAAATTCTGCTGGTCTTTACTATGATTAAAAATATATAAACTAAAACTTATATTTTCTTCATTTCTCTTTTCTCTCTGTGTGGGGGAGGTGGGTATATAGAATTCACATTTATTTTGATAGGGGGATTACAGAATTCACGTTATATTGACAAAAGAAGGGAAATTCCAGATTTATGTTTAGATGTGAAAGATGTAGGTAAAAAGAACAAATGGATACAAGAAATTTTTTTTTTCCATTTAGGATCCACTTATAGTAGTTAAAATAATGGCCACATGAGTGTCTTGTTAAATCTTCTATCTTATTTGCACGTCAATTTGCCTATCAGTAGGCTCACTATTGGCCTATCAATCAGTAGGGCTCAAGTCGATTTGTTATTTGAATTTTTCAGAGAACCATCTGAAACATTCTTATATGATTCTTTTATCCATTTTGGAACTTGTTAACTCAACAGAACCTTTTGTTAGATTCAAACATTGGTGTGCAGTCAAGAGTTCTAGAAAAGGAAAAGAAAAGGACTACTCCGGTTGGAACTAGTTTTTGCTAGATCCATGTGTTTTCCTAAGTTCTTAGCCATAATGTTTTTACTATATTCATGGAGAGTGACCGAGTCTGATTTTAGGGGCCTATTTAATTACAACATTATCTGGTTGGGGTTGGCTGTGTAAAAGATGAGACATTTTATACAATCTAGGCAGTGTTATTAGTATACAAATTTCAAATTCTAGTTTATTGGCTGCGTGCCTTATTAGTTATTACAAGCTTTATTGTCTATTTGTGCTGGATTTGTTCCTGAAAAAAGATTATATACAACCTAGGCATAGTTTGTCCCTAGAATAAATGGTCATTTTGTTGGTCCCACTTCAATGGGGTCCTTGGAGGGGGGGTGACTTGGATGTGGTCTTACCCTTCGACAGCCATTTATGTCTCTGGTGTACAAATTTTTAGTTATCAAGTTCTAACCACTTACAAAGAACTAGAAACCATACTTTTATGGTGTCATTTACAAGTGTATTCACATTTACTCTTCGTATATGGCGGTTTTCTATATCACAAGATGTACTTAGAAAAGAGTTATGGGGATGTCTTAGAGGCTTTTGATGTTCTTGAAGTTGCTTCTTCTTAGAGACATTTGGTTTGCTGGTTGCTTTAATGTTTGTGCTAATGAATACTTGTTGAAACAATTGTAGAGTAAGGTCTCATCAAGTGGAACCTCAAGTACAGCAGCTGCACCCACAAGCCAGGTAATTATGGATGATGCTGTTGATGTCTATTCTGCCTGTATGGTTAACGTCAGCATCATAGTCAATGTTGCCATTTGAAGTTGATCTAATTGAGCCACTTAAATGTGTAGGCTCAACCTGCAAGTAATTCTCCTCCTACCGTGACAAATACTTCCCCTCCTACGGTGACACAACCACCACCAGCTTCTCAACCTCCTGCCCCAACTGCAGCACCGTGAGAGATCTGTTTGAAGTGTTTTCTTTTTTGGGGTGTAAACATGCAGTCCACTTCTTGTTGTTTTAACTAACTTTTCTACTTCTGTTTTTTGAATTGTGCAGGCCCCCTTCTGTCCCTGAACCCACTCCTGTTGCAGCCCCTCCTGCTTCGTGAGTATTTAGGATCATAGTATCTGAATATAAGTCCCAAGCTTAACAGTTAAAACCATATGTTTTCACCTTCCATTCTTTCTAGATTGTATAATTCAGAGACCTTCAAGTCACTTATATGATTGTTATGTAATTGTAACTTGAATTTTATGATATTTCTTTGACTATATTCTTTTGTTTATTTTTATTATTATTGGATTATGCAGTTCAGAATCAGATGTCTATGGCCAAGCAGCATCAAATCTTGTTGCAGGAAGTACTTTAGAGACTACCGTTCAACAGATTCTAGATATGGGTGGAGGAAGCTGGGACCGAGACACCGTTGTCCGTGCTTTACGTGCTGCTTTTAACAACCCTGAAAGAGCCGTTGAATATCTTTATTCTGTAAGTTCATTCCCAGTCTTTGGCTTCATTATCTGTTTGTGGCTCACCGTGTAAGTGGATCAAGCTTGTCAGTTGTGGGTTGATCTTTCGTCAAGCTTAATTACTAACTTTATATGTATTTTATATGTTTTCAACTCGGTTAACTATGAGCTTATGACATCATCAGCAGAGAACTTGTAAGATTGGTAGATGTATGAAAAGGGTATTTAAGGGTTGAGGATTAAGTATCCTTCCTGGGGAAGAGGGTTGTCATGCCTGATCTCCCCCCCCCCCTTTGAATTGAGCAGAATTTGTTTTGGCCATCACTGTGGATATCTATAGTGAGGCTGCACTGAAAAATGTGAAATACAATTTGTATCGTTATAGGAATTTAAAATTTTTAAGTTTTTTTTTTTAAGAATCTTTGTATTAAATGTGTCGAAGTTTAAAATGATTTGAATTTAAAAATAAAAGCTTAAATTTTGGTTGCTGGATCGATTTTAAAGGCCGAGTTGTGGTTCTAATTGTTAACAGAATTACCAGTTGGACTTGTGTTAATAAAAAAAAAGGTTATGCGAATTAAATTTTTTACCACATCTTGATGTCTACTGAAGGGGATATTGTAGTTGGGCCTATGATATCCTGGTTTATGATTGAGAGAGTGCTCTGAGGCCACCTTTTTGTGGCAATTGGTCATGGACAATGGTGTGCTGATATACGAATTGGAGAAGAAAGGCTTAGGAATGGATTAGCAAATGGTGAATTTAAACAGGAGAACTTTTATTAAGGGATACCAACAAAAACTGGATGATTGGATGGAAACTGGGGAATTAAAGCTGTAGATGTTTGGTTTGAGTTTAAATTTTTTACTAGTTAATAGCCAACTAAACTTACATTTAGATGCACATGATCATATGGGGAATGGCATTTTCATGTTGAGATAAATATGTTGCTCATTTTACTGCCACATTTAATCTTCTGTTGCTATCAAAGTAATCAGGACTCTGCATTTGTAATCACATCGGATTAAAATGAAAATTAATATGCTTCAGGGAATTCCTGAGCCAGCTGAAGTTCCTCAAGTTGCTCAAGCTCCTGTTAGTGGGCAGGCGGTCAACCCTCCAGCCCAGGCTCCACAACCAGCAGTACCTGCTAGTGGGCCCAATGCAAACCCACTAGATCTGTTTCCACAGGTGTATATCTTTAGATTAATAATTTATTAACTTTATTAGAATCTAGTTATGGACTATTGTCTTCCTTTTTCAGGGCCTTCCTGCTGTGGGTTCAAATGCTGGTGCAGGCACCTTGGATTTCTTACGTAACAGTCAACAGGTATCTTACCTATGATTTTCTTTTATTAATCTGAAAGTTGGCTTTTTCATGTATACCAACTTGCCTGAGGTTTTTAAAGCAAATTGTTCTTTATTTCAGTTCCAAGCCCTGCGAGCTATGGTTCAAGCAAATCCCCAAATATTGCAGGTATTCTTTATCGAGTGTTTCCTTGTTTTGGTTGTCAGTTTGATCAATTTAATAACTTATGTTAACATTGATTACTTCTGACATTCTTCTCTTCTGCAGCCTATGCTTCAGGAACTAGGAAAGCAAAATCCACACCTAATGCGCCTTATCCAGGAGCATCAGGCTGACTTCTTACGCCTGATAAATGAACCTGTTGAAGGAGAAGGGTGAGATGATTATTATGCATTAGCACTTGCTTTTGCTTATTTTTATAGTTGAATTCACATGATGCTTATTTACATATTAATGTATAATCAGGAACCTACTCGGTCAGGTACCTTCAGGTATGCCACAGGCTGTGACTGTCACACCTGAGGAGCGTGAGGCCATTGAACGTGTAAGTTTGTTGGTTCTTGTTTTTTATCTGCTCTTTAAAAAAAAAAAAAAAATCTATTGCTTTGGAGTTAATGATAGGTAAAGAATTTTGTTACTGTCTTTGCATTGTTGCTGTTGTTGGTAATGATCAAAAGTTTATAAGATTTGATGCTTGAATTGAAGTTTGTATTCAACTGCAGCTTTGGATATGACATTCTGTTGTCTTTTAACTTAAGAGTGAGAAGCAGCAGTAGGAAATAGCCCTAATGCCTTCAAACTCTTATCAAGTTTTATAATGTGTTCTTCTCTAATTAAGTGTTACACAATCATACTACATTCTGTATGATCTATTATTCTGCCACATAAAGAATTGATCAGATAAGTAGGGCTGGTCATGGATCAGCCACTTGACCTGAGCATCATTGGGTGGGGAAAAACAAAACTGTCTATTGACTGACTCAAGCAGACTGCTCAACTGGATTAAGTGTTTGAATCTGCAGTTGATTGCAGCAGTTTTGATGGGTGGGGGTTGCGGTTGAATGGTAAGGGAGAGAAATGAAGGGGTCAGTGGCTTGGGTGGGGAATGAAACTGCCACTTGACTTGAGCACGTTTTTGGGGGGGTGGGGGGAGGTGGGAGGGGACCTGTCGTCGACTGATTCAATCGGACCACTTGATTGGATTGAGTGTTTGGATGGGCAGTTGATTTCAGTGATTTCATTGCTGGTTGCTGATCTGGTAAACGGTTGCTGGATGTGGGTTTGCCAGTGTCGGATCTGTTGGTGTCAGGGAGGGTGATTAGAAGCTTTGAATGAGAGAGGGGCTGGCCTAGGGATGTGGGTGGTGTATGAGGGCAGGACAGGTTAGGCGGGTGACAGGCGCCCCGCCTGTAGGCTACAGGCAGGTGACAGGCGCCCCACCTGTATAAGGGTTGGTTTGAAGACTGGTAACCAGCAGCCAAACGCCTATACTGTCGTATACATTGGGACAAAAACAACCTGAACGGGTGGTTTATTTATGATTTGATTTTTATATGCTGATTTCAGTAATAATAATATATAGGATTTTAATCCATCTATTTGAGTCTTATAAGGCAAGCTATGTGAGGAATTGGTGTGAAACTTGACTATTCATGCAGTCTTTACTAACGTTGCAAAGTTTTGCAGCTTGAAGCAATGGGCTTTGATCGAGCAATTGTATTGGAGGTTTTCTTTGCATGCAACAAGAATGAAGAGCTGGCAGCTAACTATCTCTTAGATCATATGCATGAGTTTGAAGACTGATCAAAGTGGTTTTTATTCTCTCTTTTTTCTTTATTGTAAGACTTCTCTGCCATGTTGGTCGAGTTTGTTTTAATGCTTTAGTGTCTTATTCCACCTATTTGTTCTGTGGAGTCTGGAGTAGAGACGCTGTCAAGTTGTTCATGCCTCCCCCTTTCAAGCACATTTTCCAGATTTCTTTTTTAAATATTGGGTCCCATATTATATAAATTTTCTGTTGGAATATGGAAATAACGGTTTCTCTTTTTCCTGTTCGGATTTCTTTGATCTTATAGCTGGCAATAAGACATATGGACATTAGCATTTCTATGCAGAGTCTATCGGCATATGAACACTAAATACAAATTTTAGTTGGAAGTCTGGTGTGAACCAAATTTAGCTGAGAAAGTCTGTTTGGTGTGAAATTATATCCCAAACGAAGTCTGGATATCACTTGTTCTAAATCTCTACATAATAAAGAGAGCTTTAATTGAACCTATGAAAGCTTATGACCTAATATTTCTTCAAGTAAGAAATAGGAAAAAGGGGTCATAAACAAGAACGAAATTAAAGACGAGGTTTAAGTAATATATATCAATAAAATAAAAATAAAATAAAAACCGATTTTCCATCCAGTGCATTCTAATATTCCGTTTTCCTTTTTATTTATTTATTTATTTCTTTTCTTTTCATTTTATTTTATTTTATTTGTTTTTACATTTTTCTATTATTTGGTACTGTGAAAAACAAAAATCAATAATGGCAAATGTTTTTCTATGAAGGTCTTATCCTTCGATTTAGCTGAATGATTTCAACTCAAAAGTTAAAGTAATAAGTAACTAATAGTAAAGGCTTTTTCTACACAAACTTAAAATGTATAAGGACTGAAACGAAATATTTTAAAGGATCTGGATGATTTTGAAACACAAGGCAAAGATTGAGGATTAAATATGTAATTAAACCATATTTGGCAAAGTGAAAAGAAAAGTCAATGGTTCCTACTCTTTGCCGCATATTTAAAAGAAGTAAGAAGTTTTATGTTTGTCTGGAACTGTTCTAATTTTTTAGTCACTCTCTTGTACCTTACATCCTTTATTTGTTTATATGATTGACAACATCATTAAAGTCCTAACCATTTATGTCATCACGATAACCATTGGTGGGGTCATGCTACTACCATTATTACCATTGTACTACGATTGTTGTCTTTATTTATTCTTTAATTTTAGGAACTCCCAATAAATCTTTAATTGGCATTTTTTGACATCTCTAGAACTGACTTACCAAAGAACAGGTGAGTTTTTTCTTTATTCACTTGTTGACTTGAAGCTTGTTCATGTCTATCTGGGATATTTTGAATAACTTGGATTTCCTTTATCTCAGCACGACAAAAGAGCACACTATCGTCTGCAAAGAAAATGTGTGAAATTTGAGGGCCATTTTTGCATAAAGAGAAGCCTTTAATATCCCCCACCAACATTGCCTTATGAATTAAGCTATTGAGCCCCTCCGAACACAAAAGAAAAAGATAGGGAGATAGAGAATCATCTTGTCTAATTCCTCTTGTAGGTTGAATGTCACCTCTAGGTTCCTCATTCGCCAATATAGAATATGAGAATGAGATTGTACTAATACACTTCAAAATCAAGTTTGTCCATTTTTCTTAAAACCCCATCTTCTCCATTAATTTTATCATAAAATTCCATTCCACTTGATCATAAACTTTACTCATGTCGAGCTTCATGACCATGAAACCACATTTACCCATTTTCTTGGTCTTCATATGATGTAGCGTTTCAAAAGCTACTAGTATATTATTGGAGATAGCTTTATTTACTTGAAAGACATTTTGGGATTCTGAGATGATGTCGGGTAATTTTTTTTTTTTTTTTTCAATCTATTTGCCAAAATCTTAGACACCAATTTTTAAAGAATATTGCAGAGAGCTATATAGGATGAAATTTAGTAACATGCATAGGACATTTAACCTTAGGAATTAGTTTAATAAAAGTATGATTGAAGTTAAGAAGGATTTTACTAGAATTTAGATAGGATAGGACAACTTAGGAGACATCATCGCCAATGCTTCTCCAATAAGTTGGTAAAAAAGAGGCATGCGGTCAAGTCTTGGTGCCTTTAGAGGGGACGTTTCACCGCTGTATTAACTTCTTGCTTGGAAAAAACACCTAGCAGTATCTGGTTCATCTCCGTTGTGACAACCCGAGGAGTGGCATCCAACACTTCCTCTAGATGACTCGGGATTGATGTAGAAAATAATTGTTGATAAAAATCAACAAACTTGTCAGCTATTAGATCATCCTCCTCACACCAGGAGCCATCCAAATTCCTCAACCTCTTAATTTCATTGCGCCTAAAATGCTGAAATGCTCGACTATGTAAAAACCGAGTATTTTGGTCTCCATCTTTAAGCCAGTGAGACTTTGACCTTTGCTACCAAAGCAATTCTTCCTGAGTAAATAGTAATATGATTTCATCCTTGATAAGGAAAAGCTAATCAGAATTATCTCCTCGAGTAGCTCAGGAAAACAAGTCACATTTCCTGAAGGATGTGTTTTTCTATAGTGCTAAAACAAATGAAGTGTAAAGTATTAAAATTTTTAGGTGTCATAATTAATTTTACATGGTTAAAGCTTAATAAGTACATGTCCAAATTTTCAATGATGGCATATGTTAGGGTCATATTTTTCATGTGTTGGCATTTTTTTTGACAAAATGTACTTTACTTGTAACTGGGTAGGTCTAAAATGTGTTTAAAATATCATGAAGTATGTTGAGTAATCAAAACAAGTGATATCATTGAAGACATGAAGACTAAACCAATAAACAAGTAAAGAAAAGTTGAAATAGTGAACCTTGACACTAGTCTTGACACAAGCTCTACACTAGCATCTATTGAGATTAAATGAAGGACCTTGACACTAGCTTGACACCTCTTGATCTATCGAGTTACGTAGATCCAGAATTCCAAGATCAGAATTTCGGCCCGTGATGACTTGGATTACTAGAGTTTCGTTTACTAAACTCCTAGAGGGTATAAAAGCTTTGTTTTAAAGTTATAAAAAATATAGAGACTCAATTAGAAAACTCATATACTTTTGGAGAAGCTATTGCCTTTTTATGCGCCTTAGAGTTTTGTAACTAAGTGCTTCCAGATCTTCAATGTGTATTGAAGTGTAGAACTTTGCATCCAACAACAAATATCAGTTAATGAGAAGTTAGTCACGTATTAGGATCCATGCAAAAAGGGAAGAAGTCCCTACAAGATCAAGTCCAATTGGGGATTGGAGTGAAGGTTCAACTATAAGTTGGTACTTTGGGATATCCCATGGTAGTGATAAGATTCCGTATATCTGTAATTGCTTGATTCTTGATTAGTGATTCTTGGGAATGGTGACCTGAAAATCACCTAGTAGAGTTTTTGCCTTGTGAGACGTTTTCCCCATTAGTCAACAAATCATCGTGTCAAATTTAATTTCCGCTACACTTTAGTTTGTTTGTTGGTTTGCGTGTGCCTCCATAATTTGCATGTAATTTGATTTTGTTGACACCCAATTTTGCAACCCTCATTTAACCTCACATGGAGGGTAAACGGGTAACTTTACCTTGTAAATAGGCATCTTAATTTTGGCCATTAGATCCTTAATTTTATTTCATCAAAATGACCTTAATGTTGTAACGATTAAATTGACTAGTCATAAGCCCTAATTAGACCATTAAATTGAAAGTTATTATCAAATCAAGTTTTAATGGCTGAGATGCGCTATTACAAATTGAGTCTGATTATGAACAATTGATTCCAATTGATTATAATTATAATCGATTTGAGATTAATGATGTGTCATAATTTGATTGGCTAGGACTATATTTTATGGTAAGGTTGTACACACTTAATTAATTAAATAGTCAAACATTAATTATTCAATGAGTAATTTGTGTATTTTCTTTCTAATTAGGGTAAATTTGGAAAAAAAATTAAGTCTAAAATGGGAGTGATTGGAGCCTATTAATGTTAATTGAAAACTAATTTGAGACCTATTAATGTTAATTGTGCTGAAATTATTTTATAACAAATGACCTTTGCTTACCATCTCGTTGATATCTCTTAGATATTTTGAATCTGTGAATGAGGTTAATTTTCTCAGAAACTAGACACCCGGAGCTTCAATTTGAGCATAAGAACAAGACAATTCCGATTAGAATTGAGTAAGATATGATTTTTTGAATTTGGCTCTACAGTCTACTATAGTAGTTACAGAAAAACTGAATTTTCCTTGCTCATCACTCCCACCAATCTCTACATTTAATGTAACAGATTTCCCCAAAATCTAAAATAAGGTCTTAGTTCATGATTCTTTTTGATCCTTTGTCAACCTTCACTAAATGACATTCCATTTATATTTTCTCTATCACTACTATATAAACCTCCTCTCTCCTCCATTCCAAGGGACACAAAAAACCCACCATCTTCTCATCTCTTGAGTTCTAGTAAAATAGAGTAGTCTTGTCATATCTTAATCTTCTTGAGACTCAAGGAATTGAGTGAGACTCCCTCTCCCTCTCCTAGTTTTTCTTTTTTACTCCATCCTTAGGACCTCCACCAAGAGTCTCCTCCTCTACTGTGTGGATTTTGCATAAAGGTATAATCCATTTTCCTAACTTGTTTTTTTATGTTGCTATGATGAGAATTTAAGATTAGAGTATGCTAGTGTTTATTTAAATTCCTTGACTATGTTTGAATGTTCTTAAATGTTCATATGCATTCTTCACATGTTCTTAGTTGTTCATCACATGTTCATGCATAACACTAACTTTGATCTTAAATCAACATCAAAAATATGAAAAAACATGTTTTCATAATTCTTTCAAATCCTTGAATCTAGGATATCACCATCCACATACAATCACTAGAGTTTATTTTTCAATTCAAATGCAATGCTTAATAAATTGAATTAGGGTTTATCACATGCATATACATTAAATTCAACATGCAAATTGATTGATATATTGAATGGTATAATATGAATGTTTGTTACCATAGTCTAGGAGACTAGTTTCACCGGGCATCAAATTCAACATGTAAATTGATTGACATATTGGATGATATAATATGAATGCTTGTCACCATAGTCTAGAAGATTGGTTTCACCAGGCAAGGTGGGTGCCTAACACCTTCCCACCTTGTAACATAGCCTTCGAGTTTAGATCAAGAGTTGATAGATCAATGCTTATCCATGTAATTTTCAATTTCTAATTTGTAACTAAGAAACAAAGCCATGTACTTTATCTTAGATTGTATTTAGGACCAAAGCCATGTAATTTCCTATGATCAATGTAAATTCATTTGCAAATCAATAAAATGAGGAATTTTTCAATTTTGGTTTTCTTATTTATTCCAATAATTAAATAAGTGGCGATTCCATTGTAAAACTCTTAATCTAAAGGGGAAAATATATTCAGTCGAACCTCCATTTTGAGAGACAATAACACAATTTCACCCATTCACTTGGGTTTGGCCCAACACCAAAAAAGAGGCCAAGGGCGGGGTCTCTCACGGACCTACTTAATCAACTTAGATAATTGAATTAATTAACCAAGGTCAATCTATAATTCAACAGCATATATTAGGAGGTAATGTGGGTTGTGGAAGTAGTCACTTTGAGCAAATAAGTCCCTAATTCTTAGTTGGACTCAATATTGTAGAACTTATTCAATGCTCCCATTAGACCACATCCATTGATTAACATGGCCTCCAATCCACTCATATAATGTCGTTTGTTTAAATTATTGAGTGAGATCATATAAAATTTTTCATTTTTTTAATAAGCTACGAGGGTCCCAATTGATTACCTGAGATTCGTGTTATGGCTGTAGAAGCCAAATACAAGGTGGCTTTCTCCATTTGGCAACTCCTCCGATGCACTACCAAGTTTCATTAAATTCCTTATCACCGATAACACTATCTCCTATTAAGCAACTTGAATTGTTAAGCATATGATTCGCTTTGCCGTTTCAATGAAGTTATTCCTTGGAGATGGTGAGAAATGAGAACACCAAGTTTCTAGCAAGATTGAAACTCAGTTTAGTCAAACTTGGTCTCAGTAGCCTCGTAATATATATATATATATATATATATATATATATATATATATATATTCTTTTCAAACAATAAATAACACGTAATTGGATTGAGCCATTGGATTACATATTTATTATCCTTAACACACATGGTGATTTTCGTGTTAATGGGATACTATTTACTGTTTGATCAAATATTTTACAAATAAAATAGTTATAGATCTTTGATCTTTTAGTATTTTGTGAGTATGGAGAATGTAAAGAGATAATGTAATATTTAACCAACAATTTAAAATTTTTAATTGATTTTAATGACATATAATATATAATCAAAATTAATTTTTCAAATATAATTAATAGCTTGTATATAATCAAAGTTAATTGCTTGAATATAATAACAAGTAATGAGTATTATAAATGAACGATAAAAATAATTCTCGATTAAAATTTTCAAAATGAATAAAAGCTTACATGCACATCACATGGCACATTAACTATTTTTCTCAATGTTGGACTTGCTAGGCACTTTCGTAGGCTGAATCCATGCTACAGGCAAGCACTAACATCAGCCATTCTCTCAAAAAGAAAATTTTAAGAATCAAATAGGATCAAAATCTCAATAATGTTATTAAATCTCTTATAATGGATTTCAATTAAAAATTTATCAAAACAGGTATGAAAGTACTTTCTATTATAAAAGTTTTTGCCCTTATGAAGAATCAGTGGTCTTGTATAACCTTTGGATGAAGAATCAGTGGTCTTGTATAACCTTTGGATTGTATTGCCAATGGTCTTGTAGATTGTTTGAGTGTGTATTGTGTGGGCGCGTGCTGAGTGATATGGTGTTTATAAGGTGGGTTTCGGGTTTATAAATGATTACTAGGAGTTTGAATTACAACTTAACTAGTTCTCTTGATATATAAGCGCATATTTGTTTAGAGCTTTCCTTGTGTCATTACAAATGGTATTTATTGGAGCAAAGCTGGTAATGCCATGTGGCTTGGGGACACTGCATCACATTGCTCACATTAGGGGCATGTTTGGTAGATTGTAATAGACGTTGTAATGTAATAGTTATTCTTATGATTTAGTTATTCTTTAGTTTGGTTATTTTTTTATTACAAGGAATAGTCATTCCTTATGAATAGTTATTCTTCAAAATGAGGAATAACTATTCTTCTTTAAAATGTGGTATTAGTTATTCCTTAGTAAATACAATAATTTCAAAACTTAATATATTTCCAAATAAACAAACTTTCCATATACATCTAACAATTATAAAAATAAAAAAATCATAAAAAATAACATATATCTCTCTTAAATTTAAAAATAACAATTTTTAAGGAGACATAATTGTATAAATAAGATATTTCCTAAAATAAATGTTAAGTTTCATTCTAATGTTATAACTCACAACCAAACTAATGAATATGTTTAGTTATTACATTACAACACACTTTATTATTAGTAATAAAGATTACAATTCCTGTCGTAATCTCCATTCAGTGTACCAAACGTACCCTAGATGTTTAGTAAGTGAATCTTGAATAGTGCATCAGAATGTAGTCCCACATCAGATGTTTATTAGGTGGATCTTAGATTTATAAGTCACTAGCCGAGTTCCCACATGAGGTGTAGTGCAAATTGTTATTAATTTTCTTCAATATTTCAATAATTTTCACCCCACCCCTAAATATAGATGTATAAATAATATATATGTCAATAATTTTCCTGGAAAGAAATATTAATGTTTCGTGTTCTCTTTTATAAATAAAATAGATAGAGAATAAGAGTGGTTTAGTGATTTGATCATACTATATGTGTGTACAAATTTGAAAATTGCATGAAATAATGATCAATATAGATAAACATGTTTCATGTATACTCAAGAAAGCAAATATTGTTTTGATAAAATAAAAATGCAAGTATCATTAAATTATTATGTTCCTTTTTTGATGTTCCTAATTGTGTTTTATTAAATTTGTTTATTTTTTCTTTTGTTGAGGTTTGATTCAGTTGTTGCAAGAGCAACTAAATTTGAGCAAGAATATCATATTTCACTTCAATTGTTTCTCATGTAAATCTTTAAAACATGACATCAAAATTTCATTATACTTAAAATAATTAATATAACAAAATAAATGTATTATCCTTTAATAATCTTTTTAATTACATATAATAAACACTACAATGTTTCTCTCTCTCTCTCTCTCTCTCTCTCTCTCTATATATATATATACATATATATGTAAGGACTCTTTTTACAGCCCAAGCCCAAAATATGTGGGGGATTGACCCAACAAGCTCAAGACAATGAATTTGTAGGGAGTGGGTTGAAGAACTGGACCCTAATGAATTGGACAACGACTAGTGAGGACTTAAAAGACGATTTGAATAAAACAGCAGACACCAATATGAATAAATTTATCGTCCGAGGAGGTTATTGTTTATATAAGTCAGTTGAAATTGAATACAATTACAATTTAAATTGCTACAATGTTCTTTCTCCCATTTTTTCCTCTCTCTCTCCTCAGGGAGGGTCTTTCCCATTATATAGTCCATCTTGAACTCTCTTTACCCTACACTTGTTGATCATTTGGATTGCTACTTGAGTACTTGTCCCATTAGACAGCCCCTCTACCAAGGCAGTACTATTTAAGGGTCTTCTCCACATAAATGCGATAAGAAAAGTAGCTGTAATGCATTTAATGCAGTGGTAGTAGCTTTCCCTTAGATATTTTTCTTGGGGTTTCCTTCTTTCTTGTACGTTTCTGGGACATGTCCTTATCACTAAACCTTGCTGGAAGATTGCCCTGATTATTAAGATTTATACTTGACCTATTCTTAGTCTGTCCGAGGAAACCCTCCTCCTCAGACAACCTTCCCATTCATGTTCTATTCACGAAGTCTTTAACCCAAACCATCTTGTGCTACTCGCTCGTCTTCAGATTACTTATCTTCTCGGCCAAGGCCCAAGGCCCAATATGTGATTTGAGCTCTTAACCCCACAATATATATTACATGTCACTAAAAAGAATTAGGAAATCTACATGATTAAAATTCATTTTAGTGAATTTACAAATATTTAATTTTTTATGGCTTCTTTGTCAATTGTTGTCAAAGTAACTAAACATGAGGACGAATGTCATATTCTAAATCTATTATTATTATTATTACTATTCCAAATAAAAATTGTATCTTATATATAGAATTTATTAAAAAAATCATATAAATTCATTTAATATAAATAATTAATGTACAACTAATATATATATATATATATATATATATATATATATATATATATATATATATATATATATTACATGTCACTAAAAGGAATTAGGAAATCTATATGATTAAAATTCATTTTAGTGAATTTACAAATATTTAATTTTTTATGGTTTCTTTGTCAATTGTTGTCAAAGTAACTAAACATGAGGACCAATCTCATATTCTAAATCTATTATTATTATTATTATTATTCCAAATAAAAATTGTTTCTTATATATAGAATTTATAAAAATAATCATATAAATTCATTTAATATAAATAATTAACGCACAACTAAAATATATGCATTTACTCTATTGGCTAATTTTTTTTTTTTTTGAGGAAGTCTATTGGCTAATTTAGTGAACTAGTACTTTGATATAAATGCAAACTTTGTTGAAGTGAAAGCTTAAAAAAAAAAAAAATTCAAAGAACACATGGTAGAACTTAATGCTATTTCACATGAGGCTCTGCTTTTATATATAAAAATATTAATATATATTTTTTTGAGAAACAAACACACACACAAGAGAGAGGGAAAGGGATAGCAGAGACACAACTCAATTGAGCACCTGCAAAAAGCAAAAGATGGCTTGGGTGGCATCGGCCTAGGCACTTTGATGCCTAAGTTAGTGGCCGACCTCAAATGGCATAATGGATAAAATTGCTCTAGGATTGCAGCTTGCTAATTCATTTGTGTACAATGTTTCAGCAGACCAAGCCGAAGTGCATCAACAGTTTATTCCTGACCTCCATAATTTAAGTACGGATCAAAATGGTTTTACCTGCATATTTTGGTCATCTAAGGTAATTGACCCAGGCTTACTGTTTGATCATGACGGTAGTAATGGTATGTCCATTGACATATGTTTATGTAGGCACAATTATCTCCGAGTGGTTACCTTGAATTTCTCTGGTGGCTCTGCGTATGGAGGCATTAATAGAGATAAATGCACATCAGGAAAGGTAATTCCTGTTACAGTTTACTGAAAAGTTCCTTGAAGAAGTCATAGAGTTTACGTTCATCAAAAGCCAAAACAAACAAAAATATATATACTTGTTATGTTTAATTTGCACACATTCTAAGCTCTGAAGTTGAGAATCTGATGTTTACTACCGTATAAAGCAGCTTTTACAAGCAGCCTAGATAAGGTAGACCTTCATTTCAAGAAGGTAAGCTTATATATATATATATATATATATGCTTTTTTAGTTCTTTTACATGGACTACTTTCTAATGTGTTTTAACTACTAGAGTAGGCAGGATATTGGCATGCGAAAGGTACTTGGACAAGCGGTTCAGTTTCAGTTGACTTTCATAAAATCCAGGTCTACAAATATTTGCCTTGGAAGCTCCATCAGAGAACTCTTCTTGTACTACAACCTACTGGAATATATGCAGTTTAAGCATACTGTTACAATTGATGAGTCTTGTGTATGGAAGTCACAATCTTTTGTGATCTAGCTAATGTAAACGTGAAATTTTGTAGCTAAATGGTGCAGACTTATATAATTAATTTGATGCCCAGCAAAAAAAAAAAAGAAAAGAAAAAGAAAAAAAGTAAGGAAACGAAAAACAATAAGAGGGAGACATTCGTTGGTTGACTGTTAGATATATGGAAGAAATATCTGATCAGGCAATCAGCACATGGTTGATAACATTATGTGATTATTTGGTATTCATTTTCTTGAACTTCCGGATTAAGTTTCCAGCTTATGGTTTAAAAGCAACTGTCATATTCGTGATCTAGTATTGAACACACTTCAAACTTCTGATTGTTTGTGATTAGGGGTGTGACTTAAAGAGTGAATGATAGTGGTTACAGAGTAGTTTTCTGCGTCCCCACTGTTTAAATGTCTAGAGATGTTTCTGGGAAATGCTTCGTCATTGCTGAGCTTGGAAATGACACTTGTAGATAATAGAAGTTGTTGAACATCACCTCCTTTGATTTTCATGATATTAACAGTTGAGTGAGCCCCTGTAGTTCAATTTAAGTTTATTTTTTATTTTTTATTTTAGCCTTGTTTTTAAAATATTCTGTACTTGTTTATGGATGGTTTCTATGTATTGAATGGAACTCGTCAGCTTGTTGATCATGAAAGTTTTTGACAAAGGTATGAGAGAGTTTGAGTGAGCATTAGCCAATCTCGTCTGCATAGTGTTCTTTTTTTACTTCGGTTTGTCAAAGATGTAGGTGCCGCCCATTGCCCAATGAAAACGAATGTAAACCCACTCTCGTAAGGACTGTTGAGCATGGGGGGATTGAGATCCTTAAAAGAGCTTTAAGCTCTAAAGCTTCTTTAACAATCAAATAAAAAAACGAACTTTTGGGTACTAAAAGCTAAAAACAGTTTTAAGGCTATAGCTGAAATTTGGAGGAAGTGATGCATTAGATTTTGGTTTTACATTACTGTTTATGTTTGTTTTATAAATTTAGAACTTTAAGGTACTTCATTGTAATTTGGTTTGTAAATACTAAAAACAATAAAGAACTTTTCTATTAAAGCTCTTGCAAAATCTGTACTACTAAAAGCTTTACAATTAAGTTCTCGTTTGGCATTTTTATAGAAAGTATAGTTTCTAAGGATAGAACTTTAAATAATGGAGGTGAACAGCTCAATCTAAACAAATATGATTTTTAAGACAGACAGTGATCATGAATTCTTAGTCATCCGATGCACAGTTGCTTTTTTTTTTTTTTTGGGGGTCAACATCGTAACTATGAGTTTGAAGATATATTTTAATCCAAATCAAGATCCTCTACCTTTCAAGGCAAATTGGAGGGGGTCCATTCTATTATGAAGATATAATTTGTCATGAAATTAAAGATGTATATGATATCATTGTATTTGATATTATTTTATTAAATAAAGAATGAAAACGGATTTTAACTTGATATTGTATACATTTTTAGATTAATAAATAAATAAATCTTTTCAAATGAAAAATATCGCAATACAAATAACAAATATTTCCAAATTAACCAATAAATTGGAATTAAAATAGTTTTTTTTTTTGAAAAAAACAAACAAATGGTTAAACAACATTTGTTTAACATCATAACTATGAGTTTGAAGATATATTTTAATCCAAATCAAGATCCTCTACCTTTCATGGCAAATTGGAGGGGGTCCATTCTATTATGAAGATATAATTTGTCATGAAATTAAAGATGTATATGATATCATTGTATTTGATATTATTTTATTAAATAAAGAATGAAAACGGATTTTAACTTGATATTGTATACATTTTTAGATTAATAAATAAATAAATCTTTTCAAATGAAAAATATCGCAATACAAATAAAAAATATTCCCAAATTAACCAATAAATTGGAATTAAAATAGTTTTTTTTTGTTGAAAAAAACAAACAAATGGTTAAACACACGCACACACTTAATTACACTCTTTTACCAAGTTCAAACACAATACTAGTAAAAATAGTTTTTTTTTTTTTTGATACACTAGTAAAAATAGTTAAGAAAACTAAAATACTAGTTTTGTACAATTGATATAAAACTATATTTCTTATGCAAAAAACTTCAACAATTAATTCAAATAATTGGTGTCTCTTATCATTTATCTTCAATAATAATAATAATAATAATAATAATAATAACAATTTGGTTTTACATGATATTCCTATTCTATCCTTTATGTTACTCATTTATTACTTTTTCATTTTCTTCTTCCACGTACCAAATAAGTAGAAGTGTAAGACCACTGCTTCTCTTTTCTTTTCCTCTCTATACGTTCATACGCAAAGAAAGATTCCCCCCCCCCCCCCCCCCCCCCTTTCCTTTCCCTTTCCCTTTCCCTTTCTTTTCTCTTACTCTTTTCCTTTTCCTTAGGTGCATTCAAACACTAAAGTAAAATAACTTTTTTGAAATTGTAAAAAGGACATGTCAATTAAGGAGGCGATAAAGAGTATGATTTTGGATATGATAGAATAACTTAAAAGAATACATGTGGCCAACTCTGATTAGTTTGTTGAGAATCTATAGCAGACTACAAAGTTTTTGGCCTAAGGCTTGGTGGTTGTTATTTTTACATTTTGCTTAATTTATTTGAAGCATTAATTAACTTTTCCACAAGTTCTCCAAATAAGAAAAATAAATTTGTGGATCCAAACTCATTCATACATGCTGATTTTCTGCAAAATTGGTCTCTCAAATCATTAAATTGAAGTTAAACAAGCAAAAGAGCAGCTAATGGCTGAATTTGCAACCAGAAAACTTCCAGCAAAGTGTTCCTAATTGATATGATAACTGTCAAAATTATAGCCATGTAATGCAAGGCCATGCTTATATACAAAGAAAACTCTGATTATATAGGTTGTGAGGTCGTTTTCCATATATCAGTCATTACTGCACTCTTGTCCTCGTAGACTAATAGGTATAGTGTGTTTCAATTCTTATAAAAGTCTCTGAACATAAAACAATCCAATTGAAATTTTTTAAGCTTGAATCTGCTTGCTTTGCTAGCACAACCTCTAGGGAGATTGTTTTTGAGTTGTTTTCAGACTTCAAACAAACAAACAGGAATCAGAAAGCAAACATGGGTAAGAAATTAGATGCTTTCCTCGGAAAAATTAGCTTCAAGAAGTCAAAGTTCAGCAACCTGGTTAATCTTGCTGTCTCAAGAATTGCTGCACTTGAGAAGCAGCACCACGTCCGCTGTGGCCAAGCCCGCTCTGATGTCATTCAGCTCCTCAACCTTGGTCACCAAGAACGTGCTCTCCTTCGTGTAATTTCTATCATTGATGTCATTTTTTGCAGCTCTCTTTCTCTCTTCTGTATTCTTTCTAAATTTTTTGTTGGATTTTTAACAGGTTGAGGTTGTCATCAGGGAGCAAAACATGTTGGATGCATATGCTATGATAGAAAACTACTTCCATCTCTTGGTGGAGAGGGTTGTACTTATTCAAAACAATAAGTTAGTTTCATATCTTGCATTCTCTTCAAGTTAAATTTCATTAGTTCCATACCAATTATATTGCTGAAGAACAACTTTTTCTTTTGTTATCATCTTCTTAGTCCATGCTGTTTAGACTTTACTGGATGTACCACAAAAGCGCTATTTTCTTCTTACTGTGGTAACATCAGTCACTCATTTATGTGCATATTGTTTAGAGAATGTCCTAATGAGCTCAAGGAAGCAATATCAAGCTTGGTCTATGCAGCGTCAAGATGTGGAGAATTGCCAGAACTGCAAAAGATCAGAAGCATGTTCACATCAAGATTTGGGAAGGAATTCACCACACGCGCTGTTGAATTATGCACTAACTGTGGAGTAAATCCTAAGGTAGAGTTGAATACTTGAACTTTTCCAGGTCACAAATTTATTTATCTTTTAACATCTAAGCCCAAAATAATGCTGCTTTTGGTCTTTCTAGATTGTAAAAAAGCTTTCAACCCGAAGGCTAGGCTTGGACAGCAAACTCAAAATGCTGAAAGAAATTGCTCCCACAAATGAAATCGCTATGCATCTTAAGAGAGAATCATCTTTGGTCACTGAAGTAAGCAAGTAATATTATTAATAGTACTTATTCTTTTGAAAAAAAAAATCTGATCTCTAATTTGGGACCGTCCATACATGATATAGGAAGAGAAACCAGATGTGAACCAGAAGCAGAAGCAACCTGAGCCTAACAAATCAGCTAATCTAAATAATCCTCAACTACAAGCAGTCATTGATGATTTGCCTGATGAGCTAAAACAGGATTCAAACTTCTCTAAAACTATGGAAGCAAGGAAGAAATACAGAGATTTTGGTGCTGCAGCAGCAGCTGAAGCAGCTTTCATATTGTCAAGTCAAGCAGCAGCAGCTGCAAGAGCTGCTGTGGAACTATCACAACCTCAGTATAAAGCTCCTGATGATGGATCTTCAAAATCTGACCCTCAAAATTATAGAAATGCCGCTTTGGAGGGCAAGAAGCACATAAACAATGAATTCAATTATGACAAAATCTATGATATTGAAAACTTGAGCTCTAAATTAGCTGCTGAAAAAATGGCAGATAACAAGTATAGTAGTCATGTCAAAGAAACTGGAGAGAGAAGCAGGAAAGCGGAAGTAGATAAGGAACTCTCTGCATCAAGTTTGAGCCCAATTGGTGACAACATGAGTGGGAGGAAGAAGACTTCACAAATACTGAGCCAAAATGAGATGTTGGGGAAAGAGAGAGGTTTTGTGAGGTTTAGTGATAGGAATACAAAGAATCAGGACACACATGACAGAAAGTCTAATGAGCAGAAATTTCAAATGTATCACAAAGCATCTATTATAGAAGGAGAATCTAGTTTAGAAAGCACAAATCACAAAGATTTCGCAAAGCAATTTGATTTAAGACTTTCAAACATAGGCAGGAGGCCACTTTCATCACGGAGTAGGCAACGAAGGCACTCTGCAACATATTGATGAAGTAAAATTATCGTCTGAGAGGTTTTAAACTATTTAGACATTGCATAGAATATGCTTGGTGTGTTTGTCTTTACTTGTTTCTCTATATAACTTATAATTATGTACATTCAGCATGATATTTTATTCCAAAAGTAGTATAGTACAAGTGAATCTTATGAGAATGCAAGCGTTGATAGTAGTCACGTTTAGTCATCACTATGAGCATATATGTACTTCTTGTTCTGAGAAATATGGAGAAAAATTGAAAAACATAGACCACAACATTTTCGTCCTAACTTGGGACCTCTTCCTACTTCTTGTACACAAAGTTAAACTCCACCCGTGTATACTCTTAGTATTATATATTTTGTTCACAATCGTTCCCAAGTACAAAAAAAGGAGGTTCATGATAGGTAACCATCATAAAATTAAGTTATTTTGAATGGATACATTGCAAATACATGTTGGGGAGTCCCCTAAAAATTAAATAGTGAAAAAATAATACTTGTGACTGTTCCTAATTTGTTTGTTAAGGAATGATAATCAAATTCAAAATTTGAGATTAAGGTCTAGTTGTAGTTGAGTCGTTAAATAAAATCAATCATTCATTCAATATATATATAAAAGCAGAAACCTCATGTAGGAAAGTATGAGATTCTGCTAAGTGGCACATTCTATGCGAAAAGAATTGAAATATTCTCAAGATAAGAACAAATTAAATATAGACTTTTTGTTTCATTTGGTTCAATGTTTCAAGACTTTTCTAATTAAAAAATAAATATTCTTTGTATCCGTTTGTTCAATGGTTCAAGACTTTTCATCCCTCACACATACCACAAACCTCTTTGCATTTTAATTTACCATTTTCACCTCTTGCACTTCTATACCTTCACATATAACTAGTTGTTAACCCATGTGATACACTGGATAATTTAAAGCAAGTTGTTGACAATTGTTTTTGTTGAAAGTAAGTAATTAACCTACCGAAAGAAATAAGTTTTTGTTGACATTTTTCCTTCAGAATAATTTTCATAAACTTAGAAGAGTAGGTGTTTATTCATTTGCACATTTCTTGTAGGAACACTTTGTGGCATATCTGTCATTGTGCTAGCCCCCTCAGGTATTATATATAGCACCTTTCATCTATGGTCAATTGTTTTGTGATTGTGCCAGCCAACATTGACGCCTATATATAATGAAACTAATAGTAACCAACTGAAAAAAAATAAAAAAATCAGCAGTGTATGTTGTCTTCTTAGCACAGAGATAGCCAACAAATTAATCCATTTGAGATTCTAATTCAAAGTCTTACTTTAGCCAATGCATTCCATCAATGATCAATAGAATCTTTTTAAAGAAAAATCATACCCAACAGCTATATAAAGATGGCCGAATCCCAATAACACTACTAAAAATAACTTATAATTATATATATATATATATATAAAAATTACATTCCCACTTTTTTTTTGACTGACCACACAGAAGTCATTATAAAATAATAATAATAATAATAATAACACAATGATACAAAAAGAGAGAGAGGACCGGATGAAACATAAATTTGACATAGACCCCAAAAATTAATATCGAAAACTGAAAACATACTCAGAAACTTCAAACTTCAAAGAGTCTTTCAAGTATATAGAGCCCCTAAAACAACTGGGGTAAAAAACCATTTTGAGAGCGGAATATATTCTTAGATCCCTTCATAAATTAAAATAATAAACGAAATAAGCCTTTCACAATCATCATTATTATATTTCCGCAGAAACTAAACATGATAATCACAATAATAAACTACAAAATTTGTAATAAAATTATAAACTTTGACACTTTCAATGACGACAACTATCAAATTGGTAGCAAGAAAAATCAAATTTGAAATCATAATGGTGATTAAATTATAAGCTTACTATTTCAATCAAATTTAACAGAAGATTGGAATAAAAATAAAAAATAAAAAATAAAAACCCAAAAACTACCTCTCAAAATATGATTTTGAATAAAATTTAGCACCAACTTAACAATAAATTAAGGATAATTAACATATAAATTTTAAATAGTAAAGTCATTTTGGAAACATCATATAGCCAAGTTTCAACCAATATAATCAAATCCAATGACACCAACACATATTAGAAAATTCATATAAGGTTAGCACAAAATGTTGCTTAGATAAGCATATCAAAGCACTCTACAAAATAGAAGTTTTAGCAAAGATGTGAAAAAGAATGGCTTACTAAATGGGCAAATAAAGTCACATACTTAGGATTATTAGGTTGCAGCCAATTTGATCAACAGAACATTGTAGAATATAAAACATTGCAGAGTAAAGCGAAAAGAAGCAATCTTTTTAAGCAGAATTTTTTAATGTTACGATGTGCTCATGCTCATTATCTTGAGCATATATTAATTGTTTCAATTAATAAAATACCACAACTTATCAAACAAAAAAGTAATAATTTTTATGTAATTCTTTAGACTATCTTTTGTGTTTATTATGAACAAAAAAGGCACTACAAACAATGATGCATGCTCAAAAGCATAGAAACAAACACAATATACACACTCATATTAGACGCGTATTGTGCATGTTTTAAAAGAGGAATTTTATCAAATAGCTGAACTGGATTCAATTGAGAAGCAAACCTTATAAAGTCATATAAAATTTAAGTAGTCAAGTCATTCTAAAAACGTCATATAGCCAAGTTTCAACCAATATAATCAAATCGAATAACACCAATACATATAAGAAATTTCATATAATTCATACACCAAGTTTCAGCCTGTGTGTTTTTTAAAAATAATTGAAAGCAGGAAGGCAAAGAAGCAACTGGGAGGGGAATACTGGAGGTAGGGAAATGTGACCAATACCCAAATAATGGAGAAGATACATGATTGGCGTGGAGACAGATAAGGCTAGCGTTTTAGGGTTTGAGAGAGGAGCAGAGTGAAGTGTGACTAAAAGATAGAAGAAAGAAGCAGATGAGAGGGGCTGCGTGAGAGATTGAGAGTTGGCCTTTTAAAATAAAACGTAAAATAAAAAGAAAAAGAAAATAGTGATGACGTGGAAAATTGTGGGAGTTTAAGAGGCTTCGGTTATATATGCTTTTACTTTACTATTTTTATCTTCAGATTTTACATTAATTATTTTAACTTAATATATTGTGCACTTCTACCTTATGGTTTCAGAGCCATTCTTTTTTGGCTAGTAATAGTGGTATATTGCGTTCTTTGTACTCTGTCTGTTTCTATCCAAACATTGGATACTTCCTTTGTTGTGTCTTTCTTCTTATCTCTATTGGTGCCAACCTTATCGAAAAGTGAATTCTTTATACCAAATAGTAAGGCCTGGTTAGCTAGAAGAGCATTAGGGCATAAGGGGTAGAGGGTTGATTAGGGTATGTGTTACAAAATGCAATGGTTGTAAGAATAAACATAACAAGTAAGTGTTGAACCTAGGATAGTATGGATAGATTATTTAGATCCAATTCCTCTGTTAGCTCCAGATCTAGTGTCCCTCCTGATATTATAAATGAAGAAGATTACTTTGTTGAAGAAACTGATATCACTGATTTTAAGAAATGGTGTATCCCTAAAGTTGATACTAAATCCATCTATAAGACTAGTTGGGTCCAATCTACCTTCAATTCTTAGTTTAGTGTTAGAACTATTGAGCAAACATATTCTATTTCAAGAACTCATGAAAAATGTTTTTTGTTTAATAGAAGGAGTATTAATGAATTCCTTGCTAAAAAATTTAGTTATTTGCATATTGGATTAATTCAAGTTGCTATTAAACCTCTTACCCGAAAAGGTATTAATGCTTCTGTGCTTATGTGTTTAAGAGATGCTAGATTTAAAAATTTCCGTACTAGTATTCTTGGCATGATCACCTCATCCTTGTTTGATGGTCCTGTTTATTTTAACTGCCATCCTGATCTTACTCTTGCTTTGGATGATCCTAATATTGTTAAAGTTTTAACTTTAAATATTTTGACATCTGGTTATGATATGGATGAAGGCAGTAAGCCCCTTGCTATCATTTATCGCATTTATTATAGATTGGTAAATACTACCCTTAATCCTCGTGCTAGACTAAGAGATACTGGGGATAAAACTCTATTAATCTAATGTTCCACTCCTAATGCTAAGGTTTAAATTCCAAAAATGATTCAATGGAAAGATATTAAGCTTCCCAAAGAATGGTTGTTGGAACGAGAAGCTTAGCCTGCTAAGTTTGTTTCTAATGAGCCAAATTTTAATCACATCCAACAATATCTTGATGGAACTATTAAAATAAGTTTTGATGATAACAAACCTCTTATGATTAAAGAAGGAAGACATTCTTTTGCTGGATCTAATGTTTCTGAAGATATTTCCAAAAGAGATCAAGATCTCAATGAATTTTTACAATTTTTTTTTGAAAAACCCCTGATTTAAGTAAGCAACAACTCCCAAGTAAGCATTGCTTATTATTCCACAAAAACGAAGCCTCCTTCTAAAAATGGCAAGCATGTCATTGAAGAAGAAGAAGAGATCGAATTTGGGTCTACAACTGCTTTTGATTTTCAAGCTCCTACTGCCCCTGATTTTCAAAGCCCTATTATTCATAGCCAACTAAGAGTTTTAAACAAAGTTTTTGTTATTGATATGGTAGCTTTATTTGATGAGTTTAAATCTTCAAAAAAATAAAGAGAAAAGAAAATCCTATCATGCTACTTTTGAACAGAAAGAAAAAGATCGCGTTAAATGAAAATGGAAAGAAAAAATGCACCAACAACAAAAACATATATATTTTTTTGATTTCATTGAAAACTACTATGTTCCAAAGAATATTTCAAAAAACAATTTGAATATGGTAAAAAAAATCAAATTTTTTTGATGAAGAGTCTAGTCATCCGCCCCTTGACATGTTTATTATTAACTATAAAGGGATTGAGATAAAGGCCTCTCCTTTCAAAATCGCTGAAATAATTGATGTTAAGACCCCTATTTTTACTGAAACAAAAAATATTATTGAAAAAAACAATTTTGTTAATAATTTCTTACATATTATCAGCCAACAACTTGACTGTATTGAAGAAAAAATTGAAAAACCTACTTCAAAAATTGAAAAATCTTTGATTGATTTACCTAGCCATAGGCAAAACTTGAGCCTTAAGACCATCTAGACTAAAACTATTGAAAAAGTTGAACAAATGCTTTTTGATTTAAAAAAAATAAAAATTGAGCATAATACTTCTACTAGTACTGCCTGTGCTATTTCAAGAAAAAAAGAAGAGTTTTTGTTTTTTTTGTTTTTTTGTTTTTTTTTGGTTTTTTTTGTTTTTTTTTGTTTTTTTCCTGAAAAATTAGATTCTGACTCCTTATCCTCTGCTTCTGATAAATGAGTTTTCAAATTACATGAAATTAAAAGATTTGTTGGAAAACTCAATCCCATGTCTTTTACAAAAAACTGGTATTCAAAACCTACTCCTCCTGATATGCAGTTTGAAGAAGATTTTTCCAAACCTAGTTTTCTGTTTCTATTGATAAGTTTTATGAATGGAACATTAATGGCTTACCTGAATAAGAAATTATTAATAAAATGGGTCATATGTCTATGGTTGCGCTTATATTACCAACCATAACCTTGACCATGCTGAAATTGTTGGCCTTCTTACTATCGGTTTTCCTGGAACCCTTCACGGTTGTTGGGAAAAATATCTTACCGAAGAGTCTAGAGAATCCATCAAAAAGGCTGTTGAAAAAGATGATGATGGTTTACCCATTTTTGATGAAAGGATTGGCCAAGGTATTCCTGATGGAGTCAATACTTTAATTTATACTATTATTAAACATTTTGTTGGAACTCCTTCTAATATTTCTTCTTGTATCAGTGATTATCTAAACAATTTACGTTGTCCTACTATGTCTAATTACAAATGGTACCAAGATGTTTTTATTTCTAGGGTAATGCTTCAGAAAGACTGTTTGAAACCCTATTGGAAAGAAAAGTTTATTGCTGGTCTACCTCCTCTCTTTGCTCATAAGGTAAAAGAAGAATTAATTGATAAAAATGGTACTATTAACTATGATGATTTAACATACGGTGATATTTTTAGTACTATTAAAAAACTTGGTATTAACATGTGTAATAAGCAAAAAATGTTAAAACAACAGTTAAAAAAAATAGTAAAAAAGCTAAATATGAAATGGGTAATTTCTATGAACAATATGGTTTACCCCCCATTGCCCCTTCCAGGCAAAAAGGGAATAAGAAACATGATAAGGTCCATAAAGATTATAAATATAAAATATATAAAAGACGTTCTACTAAACCTAATAATTTTTATGATAAAAAGAAAAATGTCTATAAGAATCATGATAAACAGAAATCTAGTAAAGGAAATTGTTTCAATTCTGGAAAATTTGGTCACTTTAGTAAAGATTGCAAACAAAAACCTAGTAAATTGAAGAATAAGATTAATATGTTAGATATCAATGATAATGATAAAGAGGATTTGTTTCAGATCCTTGAATTAAGATCTTCTGCTTCATGTGATTCATCAGAAGATGATTTTATATCCTCAACTGATTTTGGCTATCACTCTAATAGTGAAACTTTTGATTCCTCTAATATTAAAATTGGTTGTTGAGACTCTTGTTGAAATACTATTAATGTTCTCTCCAAAGGTCACAAAACAATTAATGTTTTAACCAAAGGAGAAGAATAAGAAAATTTTCTAATAAATTTGATAAGCCAATTTGATAATCCTGAGCTAAAAGAATAATATCTTAAAAAGCTCAAGAAAACCTTGATTAAGGATGAAAATGATAAGAAAATAAAATCAAAGATAAGTCTTGATGCAACTTTGGAAAGATTTAATAAAAAGAAATCTAAGAAGATAAATGTTAATGATTTACAACATGAAATTACTATTATTAAGAAAGAAATCATTGAGCTAAAAAATAATTTTAAAAATATTAAAAAGGATAACTTTGACTAAAAACAAGAAATGTTACTTTTAAAAATTGATAAACAACTTGACAATGAACAATTTGATAGCGAGTCTGATGAGCAGAAAGATGAAGACAGCCCCAACCAACAAGCTCCTCTTTCTAATACTGCTCCTACTGATAATAGACTCAGTCTTATTAACAAATTGATCCTACCAAAATGGTTTTTAAAAGTTAAAATTGCTGTCTGCCATTGTTAGTTTTTAGACCCCTTAAAACCACAATCAGATTAACCTAGGTAATTAGCCAAGTGATTACTTAGTCAAATTAACAAATCTAGGTTAACACAAATATATCATATCAATGTATAGCAGCAGAAAATAAAAAACACAACAATATGATAACCCAGGAAAACCAAACTGGTAAAAAACCTGGGGAGGATTTAACCTAGCTATCCTCAAGATAAAAAGCAAATCTACTAGAAAGAATCGAAGTTTTATAATAGCGACTTAGACCACTAACATCCTATTGCTGCCCACTAGTAGAAACTTACTGACACGACCACGTGTAAGCTCCGAGACCACGGACTCCTTCTTTCTTTGGCCTTTGCTAAAGACCAAACACCCACATTTATGACTTTGAGATCCCGCTCAAAGGTTTAGCAACACAAACTCTCCTGTTTGTGACTCCAAGACCACCCTTGAAGGTTTAGATCATCAACACCTTTGATGACTAGAGAAGGTAGCAACTTCTACAACACCGGATCTTGAGATTCTTCAAGGAATAACACCAGTAGAAGACATAAGAGAGCTTTTGGGTACAAAACCCCAGATCTACAAAAGAGGCACAAGATGCACTCTAATCTCTCTAAAAAACTCTCAAAACCCCACCTAGGGTTAGCTTATAATGTCCTTTAAATACTAGAAAAAAGGGCTCGCAATTTGGGCTTCAAACAGATAAGTTATGGCCTTTTTACGTTTGCTGATTTTACTGATATGCGATTTTGGATCGATCAAAAATCACTAGCATCAATTGAGTATCAATCGAACCAAATAGCTTGTAACTCATTTGTTTTTATCCCGAACTTGAGTTTTTTGTCTTGGGCTTCAATGTAGACCATTCTAAACTAATGTGACTTAGTTTTTGTCATGTTTTGTCATGGTTTGCCAATATTACAAACTCAAAACCTAACAGCCATGATTATGAATTCATTGTTATTGCTATGATTGACTCTGGTGTCGATATGAATTGCATTCAAGAAGGAATAATTCCTTCCAAATATTATGAAAAATCCACTGAGAAATTGTTTTCTACTAATGGTACTAAAATGAAAATCAAATATGAATTAAATAATGCTCATGTATGCCATGACAGTGTTAGTTTTAAAATTCCTTTTGTTTTTGTTAAAAACATGACTGACAAAGTGATTCTTGGTATTCCCTTCATAAATTCTTTATATCCTTTTCTTACTAAACATGATGGTATCACTACTGACCCTTTTGGGAAGAAAGTCAAATTTAAATTTGCTTTAAGATTTGAAATTGATACTGATGCTTCTTTAAACCTGATTCATGCTAAAACCAAACATCTAAATTTTCTTAAGCAAGAGGTTAGATATAAGAAGATTGCTAAACAACTTTCCGATAAATTATTACAGTCCAAAATTGATAACTTTCATAAAATATTGGGCAATGATGTTTGTTCTGATATCCCTAATGCTTTTTGGCATAGGAAAAGGCATTTTGTTAATTTTCCCTATTTCAAAGATTTTAATGAGAAAAACATTCCTACTAAGGCTCGTCCCTTTCAAATGAATGCTGAAACTATTGAATTTTGTAAAAAAGAAATTCATGATTTGCTTGTGAAAAAGCTGATTAGGAATAGTAAGTCCACCTGGTCTTGTGCTACTTTCTATGTTAAAAAAAAAAATGTTGAAATTGAAAGAGGGACTCCTCACTTAGTTATTAATTACAAGCCTCTAAATAAAGTATTAGAATGGATTAGGTATCTTATCCCTAACAAGAATGACCTAGTACATAGGCTAAGTGATGCTGTCGTATTTTCTAAATTCGCTATGAAATCTAGGTTTTGGCAAGTCCTAATTAGTGAAGTTGATAAGTACAAAACTGCTTTCACCACCCCTTTTGGACATTATGAGTGGAATGTTATGCCTTTTAGTCTCAAGAATGTCCCTAGTGAATTCCAAAACATTATGAATGATATCTTCAATTCCTTTAGTCATTTCAACATTGTTTACATTGATGATGTTCTTGTCTACTCCAAATCCATTGATGAACATTGGAAACATATGTATTTGTTCCTTGATACCATCAAATGCAATGGTCTTGTTGTCTCTACTAAGAAAATCAAGCTATTTCAAACAAAGGTCCATTTCATTGGCTATGACATTTTTGAAGGACAAATTTGTCCCATTAACAGAGCCATTTAGTTTGCTGATAGGTTTCCCGATATCATTATTGGTAAAACACAACTACAAAGATTCCTTGGGTCTCTAAACTACACCGCTGACTTCTATAAGGACTTGAGAAAACAATGTAAACCTCTATTTGATCGGTTACAGAATAATCCTCCACCTTGGACTGATATTCATAATTCTCTTGTCAAACAAATTAAGTCTCATGTTAAAACTTTGCCTTGTCTTGGTATTCCTACTGTTAATGCTTTCAAAATCGTTGAAACTAATGCCTTTGACATTGGTTATGGAGGTATTCTAAAACAACGTGTTTCACCAGACTCATTTGAACAAATTGTTCGTTTCCATTCAGGAGTTTGGAATAATGCACAAATGAATTATAGTACTATTAAAAAAGAAATTTTAACTATAGTATTATGTATTTCCAAATTTCAAAGTGACTTTTTAAATCAAAAGTTTTTATTACGAATTGATTGCAAAAGTGCTAAATATGTTATAGAAAAGGATGTTGAAAATATTACTTCAAAACATATTTTTGCTCGATGGCAAGCTATTTTAAGTGTTTTTGATTTTGATATTGAATATATTAAAGGTTCTCAAAATTCTATCCCTGATTTCCTTATCCGTGAATTCCTGCAGTGCCACAATAGCAAGTAGAAGGTTGAAAGACAAACATCTTGCTACAGATACTCCTAAACAACCTATTAAACAAGAACCTGCTTCCCCTGTTGAAATTGCTCACTGTTTTACCACCTTAGGTGCAATCCCCAAACAAAACTACTCTACTGTGTTAGCATCCTCTTATGACCCATATGCTATGGTCCCTATTAACCAACCTGTTAAAACCACCTTCTCCAGAAACCCCAATGCTTCTCAATATGTCTCAAAACAATATCACCAAAACCTATTCTCTATTGAGCCCAATAGAGCTTTGACCAAAGATCCCCTCAAACTTGCTACAAGTTATTTTCCTCAGAACTTCCACTGGATTCTTGAACACATTGGTAAAGATTTAAGATATTATTCTGCTGTCTTGTTCCATGAGAAGTCAATATTTATCAAACCTATATCTGATAAAGCTGATACATCCAAAATTATTTACCATAGTGTTCTCTTACTCTACATTGTTACTGAGGAAAAATGGGACTCAATCCTGCTTCTACAAAGTCTTTACCTGGTTGGACAATTCCCTATTCTTACCATGACTACATCCATGCCTGGTTCAAGTTCATGCTACACCAAGATGAAAATATGACTCATTCCTGATTTGTTAATTTTGATAAAAATTTCAGTACCCACCTACCTCTTTGGTTTGCCCGTTGGTGGACACAATTTGGCCCTATTATTGATATATTTCCAAGACCTTTGACTGGCTCCTTCAAGTATTTTACAAGTTTTTACAAAACAGATTCACATGGTGCTAAGTTTCCTGTGACACTTCACTTTGTTAAAAAATACAAGGTCCCCTGGATCTTGAAATGGCTGTATGTAAAGGAAGGGGATGTTCTTACTCGACAATGGTTTGTTAAATGGTGGGACAAGTTTTCCCACACCCAAGATGTTATTGATAATGTTACCCAGGAATTCCCAGTTGTTAACACCATTACTTATGATAAAGCTTAAGCTCCAGCTTACCCCTTTGTACAAACAATTGTGCCTCAGCCCACAGCAAATACACCTGCTACCACATCCACTACTACACCTGCTAAGCCTTTTGCCAAGACCAAAAAGAAGAAGTCTACTTTTGATGATCTCGGCAAATTTGCCCTAATAGCCCTGTTAAAACAGTAGTGGAAGGATGAAGAAGAAGCTGCTACAAATGCTAACTCAGAAGAAGAAGAAGATGGCCAAGAATTAGGGGCATCCTCAGAAGCCTCTGTTGCTAATACTAATCCTTATTACCCCTACAATCAAGAATTATTTGGCCATGATAAAGCCTCCACACCAGAATTAGGAGAGAATTAACACTGTTGGCACAAGTACCCAAAACTGCTAAAATAATTCTCCTGCTAAGACTACATTGATTCCCTGGTAAAGCTTTAGATTCCTTGCTAAAGTTCCTAAAGCTGTTTTGATTCCCTGATAAGGGTATGGTTCTTGCTTTGGCTGTTCCCCACGGGGAATGATTCCCTCCAGACAGCACATGATGACAATCTTGTTGACCTACGATGAATAGTAAAAAAGTCAATTTTATTGTTCACTATTCACTATTTAAATAATGTTTTATTTTGCCTATAAAAGGGGGATGCCCTTTTTAGAAGGATCATCACAAAATTTTCCTAGTTTCAAATCCCATTTAGTTTCCAACCTACTCTTTAAGTTGTAACCTTTCCCTTTCCAGTTCCAAGCCTTGTAACTTCTATTATCCTATAAGTGTTTTGATTTATTATCGAAACTATATTTTGTTAAAATCTCAACTGCTTTTACACTGCTTTTACTTTACTGTTTTTATCTTTAGATTTTACATTAATTATTTTAACTTAATATATTGTGCACTTCCGCCTGATGGTATATATATATATAGAGAGAGAGAGAGAGAGAGAGAGATTACCCATAACCCTTCATACCATCCTATGTCGAATACACAGGCTAAAAACAATGTCATTTACCTTCAATCTTTCGAGCCCTAACATTATTGTTTTATTTAATCCTACCCTGTATGAGTTGGCTACAACCAAGGAAGGGGAGCTTGCATTTTATATTGGGTGAAAATGACAATGAAAATTACTATTTTGATGTTAAGGTCGGATGTTGTGGATTTATGGGTTTTGTAATTGATGTGATTGACTGTAGATGTTTAGAATGTGTATTTTGTTCTAGAATTAAGAAGAAAGAGAAAGACAAATTTTATATCAACTTTTATTCTATAATATTCCTCTAAAGTTTTTATTTTTATTTTTTATTTCTCATCACTTCAATTGAATAATTATAATAGATATGTGTATACAATTTATGCTTGTTGCTTTTTCTGATGAACTCATTACAAATAAAGTTCTATAACAATTATGCTATAATACTTATACAACATTTTCCAAAACCATCTTACATAAAACATTATAACATTATCCGTACATCGCACAGGTAATTTACTAGTTAGGGTTAATAGAGAAGAAATGGAAGAGGAGATATTAGAGAGAGAAGAAAGGTTTTGAACATAATCAATCAGACCTACACCTTAGCATATATTTATATTAAAGCGATATAGCAAGTTTACAAGAATACCCTCAAGTAATATAAATTAGGCCAAAATACATTTTTGATCCCTAAACTTTACTTACTGGGCACTATTAATAATGACGTGTCAATTTTTTTTAATGATGTGGTAGTCTAGTTGTTAGGGGTAATCACAATCCTAGTCATATTTTAAAATAAAAAATAAAAGATTCTTGTATGTTATGAGCAATGTTGTCGTGGTGAGAGACGGCAACATTTGGGAGGGAGAGGTGGTAACTAGTGATGGTTGTTAACACAGTGAATTTTTCATTTTTTTTTTTGTTTAATTAAAAATACGATTAAGATTGTGATTAGACTTACAACTAAGCTGCTATGTCATTAAAAATTTGTCACACCATTATTCCGTTAGACATGTAGACAACAAATAACTAGAACTTAACGAAATGACCAATAGTGCTCAATTTTTAAACTTTAGAGACTAAAAATGCTCATTTGAAACTTCAGAGACTAATTGCACTCAACAAGTAAACTTTAGGCACCAAGTGCATTTTGGCCTATAAACAGTTGTTTTACACAAAGTCCAGTTCTATAACATCTCCTACCTCCCTTAGCATTTTCTCTTTTATCTTGACCCAAACCCTTTAGCTTTCAGAATTATAATTTTGAAACATTTATAAAATCAGGTGAAAGAAGTATGAGGATTCCAAACTTTTAACTGAATGAAAGAAAGTTGCAGAGGAATCCTTTGATGTGAAGCAATAAACCAGACATGAAACAACCAAGAGAGGTGTAAAAATATACTATAATCTTGTCGAACAAATCTCCATAGGATCTTGTTTTCCGTTTTAATTGGGTTACTAATTTAGAATGACCATGCAGTTTATGTCCTCAAAACTGAGAAATATGCGACCATCTTATGAAAGGGCTAGCTTGATTCCAGGTTCAAAACACAGGGCAAAGAGAGAGCATAAGAGCAGAAGGAAGGGACCGTAGTAACCTCTCCGTTTAAAATAAAGAGGATCCAAATATATCATATTGACACTTTGAACATGCTTAATTTGTTTTGTTTTGCATTTTTTTCCCCCAGATATCTGAGCATTGACATGGATGTTTGGTGAAGCAAAGCTTGTTAGCAAATGAGTCGTCCACAGAGATTAACATTTAGTAGAAATTAGGGGCCATGACTAGATTAGTGTTGGGATAATTTATGAGCATTCAATTTTGAGTATTTCGGCATGTTAATTTTTTCAGAAATTTTTTTTTTCTGAAACAATTCAACAAATAATTAAAACAAAAATGAGCCAATATCAATGATTATTATTTTATTTGACTACAAACTTGTGGTCAAACTCGTTATACTTTGCTTTTGATACTTTATCTAGTTATTCACCATGGGCACAGAATAAGGTGGTAATGGAGGCTTGACTGATCAAATTCAAGAGTCCCCTATTGTATGGAGATGAAACTGAGTTTGATGGTAAGAATAGTGGTCCATACCGCAGAGACAAGTCTATCCGTGTGGGTACCATAGGTCACATTTTACGGTTCATTGTCGTTGTGGGGTTGGCTTTAGTTATATGATATCAAACAGACATGTAAGACTTTAACCACAACTATGATGAATAATTCTAGAAACACAACCAATCACAAATTCAATTTCACAATTTGCTGACTTGTGCAATTATGAGTGGTCGATATTTTCTGCCTTGTGTAACCTACCAGGTCACCACTTTATATTATCCACTCACAATCGTACAAATCAATAAGTTGTCGGTAGATGAGCTAATGATAACTTTCCATTTTCTTTTGATAGAATCTTCCTTAAATTTGACACGAAGTCCATGGTGGCAGTTATTTGCCATGTCTTTTTCTTGGTTTCGCTCTTGAATGTTACCTCACTTTTTTCAATAATAATAATAATAATAATAATAATAATAATTTTAGTTTGAAAAATTAACACATTATGCCTATGAAAGATTCAATCAAACGGGATGAAATGACTTAGGGGACAATATGGTCTACATTCAACTATTTTTATAAACTAGAACAAGTCATAATTTGGTGAAGTCACGTATAAATATTTTCACAATAGTTGTGGTAGCATGCTATAAAAGTGGTGATAGAGGTACATATAAAAGTGATATTACTCTAACACAACTTATCACCCCAAAAATTGTAAAATAATGAAAAATTAGTGAATCATGCATGTCACATCTAACTTATGTTGATATTTTATAATTGAATATAAAGGAACATTATAAATCCTTGATTTTAGTCCAATTAAGGGATTCTCTTAACTCAACTATAGTTCCTATATATCCTATATAGGGTTCACTTTTACTCTAAAAAATGTAAAAAGTAAAAAAATAAAAAAATAAATAGCAACCTTTAATCTTTCTTCTTATTTTAACTGTATCCCTATCCTTACTTGAAGCATAGTGTCAAAATGGTGTAAACGGCATTAGAAAGCTACAAATAGTGTCAAGGTCTTGAGTCTTTTACCTAAGAACAAAGTTTCTCTCCAAACTAGTTTAGAGAGAAACTCTTCAAATTTCTTATATATTTCTTTTTTGGGTGAGAATTTTGAAAATCTAACCAATGAATTTCATGTTCCTTATGTTCTTAATATGTATATCAAATTTCGTTCAAATCGGATATTATTTACTATTTGATTAATTAACTTATTTTTTATATATAACTTTAGATACAATAACTTGAAATTATAACATTTATTTGATGAAATAGCAATTGATTTTTGATTTTCTTGAAATTTTGTAAGTATTAAGGATGTAATAAGAACATGCAATCTAACGGTTAGATTTTCAAAATTCACATTCAATATAAATATATATGATGAGTTTGTAGGGTTTCTCTCCAAACTAGTTTAGAGAGAAACTTTGTTCTTTACCAAAACTAACCCACAACTAAACAAGCTATATAATATGGTCATTCTTTATTGTAGTTCTCTCAGCCTATCTCATCCTCAAGTCAGAGAAAATGTCTTTTTTTGTTTTGTGCCAAAATATGGTCATTGTATTAACCGTACATAAAAGTCTTGGCAGAGACGTGATCAAATTTCTAGGTTTCTTCCAGAATAAGAAGCTACCAAGAACTCATCAAAGTTGTCAAACAGGAAAATCATAATTGGAGCAGAAGTTTGATATTTCCAATAAGTTGGCTGTCAAAAATTGCAACCTTTTTGTCCTTTTCAATATGATGAAAAACTCATTAATCTTACCAGCATGAGCATGGTCACGCTTTCATAGTATTTCTTACGCTACTAACCATATTGAGGTTCTTACTCCAGGAGGTCTTTTGTTGTATAGAGCAACAGCATAAGCAAAGGGAGCAAAGATGGGTAGGAAACTGGATGCTTTGCTTGGAAGAAACCTCAGGACCTCTAAATTCAAAACCCTGGCTAAACTGACCATCTCCAGGACTGCCATCCTCAAGAACCAGCGCCAAGTCCGGTGCTCCCATGCACGGTCCGATGTCATTGAACTCCTTAACCTTGGCCATCAAGAACGAGCTCTCCTTCGAGTAATTTCTTACCTTCCCCCCCCCCCCCCCCCCCCTCTCTCTCTCTCTCTCTCTCTCTCACACACACACACTTTCTATCTCATGTATGTGTACTGAGTTTAAATGAATTTCTAAACAGGTTGAGCATGTCATAAAGGAGCAGAACATGTTGGATGTGTTTGCAATGATAGACAACTACTGTAATCTCCTAATAGAAAGGGTTGCACTCCTTCAAAAGAGCAAGTTAGTGTTCTTTTTTTTGAAGTTCCAGTTTTCAAAAGTTTGATACTTATGTTGGCTTGGCTATATGGTTATTGGAAACTAACTCCTTCCTTCATTCTTCTTAGTACTGATTTAAATATCTATGCATATGTTTGTACAGGGAGTGCCCTGATGAGCTCAAGGAGGGTATATCAAGCCTGATATTTGCAAATTCAAGATGTGGAGAACTCCCAGAGCTACAGAAGATCCGTGAGATTCTCACTTCAAGATTTGGGAAAGATTTTGCTTATCGTTCTATTGAGTTGCGCAACAATTGTGGAGTGAATCCTAAGGTAAAAAATTTGGGCAGTTTAAGGTTGTTATGGATGAAAAATCTGTCATGCAATAACAGTCTTGGGTTTCTCTAGATGATACAAAAGCTTTCGGCACAGCAGCCAAGCTTGGAAATCAGATTGAAAATGCTAAAAGAAATTGCTTCGGAGATTGGAGTCACTCTGCATTTAGAGGAAGATGCTCATGTGATTGTGGAGGTAGGAAAAATGAACAGCACAAAGCAGCAACAATATTTTGCGTCAAATAACATTTTAATCTCTAATTTTGGAATCCACTCCAACATATTTGACAATTGCAGGAGAAACAGGATATCAACCAGAAGCAGAACCAGCCGGAACCAGACAAATCAGGTCACTTGGAAAGTCCTTCACTAAGAATGAATGGCCATGAATCAGCTGCAGAAGAAATAATTCGGGATGAGAAGTTCTCTGAATCAATGAAAGCAAGGAAAAAGTACACCAATGCAGCTGCTGCTGCTCAAGAGGCTTTTGAATCAGCAGCATATGCAGCTGCAGCTGCAAGAGCAGCTGTTGAACTCTCCAGGTCCGAATCACGAGATAATTATCCAGATGATCATAGTGGTTCCACTCATCAACAAGGAACCAGATCTAACTTTGATGGATCGATGACACCTAAAGTTCAAAGTGATGGATATGCAGCTTCAGAGGAGATTAAGCATTCAAACAATATATTTGGTTTTGACAAGACCCATCCCATTGATAATTCCAGTTCCAAAGAAATGGACAAAATCAATCATAGCATTAATCTCAAAGAATTGGAAGAGAGCAATAATGAAGCAGGAGTAGAAAGGACACTATCTGCTTCAAGCTCAGACTCAGGAGATGAGATTTTGGGGGAATGGAAATTGCCTTTAAATCTGGGGTGCCAGAATGAGCTTTTGAGTGATGATGTCATTTTTTATAGATATGAAAACAAAGCTAGCAACAAAAAGAGCAATATGCACCATGCACCATGACTTGGGTTCTGAATTCTGATAGGAATCCTGGCTTGTCCATGATCTATTACAAACACATCAGACCATACAATGCAATAGTAGATGAAATTTCTCTGGTGAGGGCAGTATTATACCCTCATGACGATCTCCTAAATGAATTCTCCACAAATCTTAAGCTGATCCCATTTGTATCCTATGAAAGGAAGATCTAGGTAGGTTTCTCAAATTTTGTAGAACACTTAAAACAGAGTCTGCAAACATGTAGAAGAAGATAGCATCAATGAAGACTATATGAGTACATAGAGAAGGGAGAAGTTTTCATTTTATTAGTTCTAAAGCTTCAACTATAGCTTAGTCAGAGGCTATGCATAGTTTTTATTTGTTGATTTCTACTATGAATAAATAATGATGTGTAAATTTCATACCATGATATAGCATTGGAATAATTCTTTAAGGGCGGCCAAATATTGTTCTTGTATGTCTGTCTGACACCATTTCTATGTCGCTTTGTTTGTTGCATAGGGGATTATTCATCAGTCCCCCAAAAGGCAGGGCCACAAAACGTTCTTCAATGGTGCACTTTGGAACCACTTTGGCACACTGGTGCAAAGAAACATAGGAAAGGATATAGTTATGAAAAAGTGATGAGAAAACATGGATATGTTAAGAGTCCCTTGTTAAAAAGCCTAAGGCAGATTTGGTTGGGGGTTGCATGAGAAGTCTACTGCTAAAAACCATTTTCATTCCCCTTTCTTGGTCTGATTGTCTCAAAATCATGAAAGGAATAGTAAAAGGTTTGGCTTATCTTAGTGACTTCAGTCAAAAGCTTAGCAATATATGAATATACTGCTTAAGCAGAAAATGGAAGCCAAAAACTGTGATTGAAAGGCTGGCTTGCTAACATAGCCCGAGAATCCCCAACAATTCAACTGAAGCACAGAAGATTAACAAAAAAAGAATTCCCCATATATGAAATTTGAATATGGCAATAGGGTTGAGAATCATAGAGCCATCATGTAGTGGGTTTTTTTTTTTTTTTTTTTTTTTTTAATTTCCACCCCACCTCTCCCCCCCCCCTCCCCCCACCCCCCCCACAGCAAGTGGGTTTTGAACCTATACATGACATTCTATCCATTCTTATTTCTTATGAGAGAAGGAAATGCCATTTTAGCTGAAGGACATTGGCATGTTTCATCGTGCAGTTATTTTACAAGAAATGATGTCTGGAAAGTTGCCATAATCAAATGGGGTTCTTGAGGATTTCTTTTGATGGATTCAGCTCAGCATGAGTCCATTCTAGGACCACTCTGATTAGCTCACTATTTAGATGGGAAGACAAAACAGATCTTCCCTGCATTCATAAGAGGCTCGAAAAGGGACTATCCACAAGAAATTTCAAAAATAATTTGGCCCTAGTTCATCCCATCTACTTATTGAGAGCTCATGCTAGGTAGAGAGCCTAAAACTTTACAGCTCAACTATGAATATGAGACTATTGGCCCAATGAATTGAAGAAAGAATCAGTAGGAAGCTAATCTGAATAAGGAAAATTGTGGGAGTGCAATATCAAATTGCTTCTTCCTTTTTCTTTTTCTTTTTTGGTTTGTGGGTGGGGGGTGAGTTGTAAAGGTATTTCCCTGAATACAAAGACGAAATGGTGAAACAACCAGCACAAACAATGAAGTTCATAATAAGGCAAACGGCAAACTACACTGACTAATAACATTAGACATCACCCAAGAAACAGGACTCAAGTACAAAAAGGTATAAATTAAACCGGCTAGGTAACCACCAGGACCTATACGACCACAAATTCTGATTCGTCTTAGGAATCTTGCTTATAGTTTTGAATTCACTTGTAACATTGAAAGTTATTTCCTGCTAAATTGCCAAACGTGCACGCACACACACACACACAAAAGGAACAATTTAAATCATCTAGATACTGTTAATGATTTAAAAAGGAGGGGTGGGGTGATGGATTAGTTTATAGCTTCTCTCTCTTACAGGTTTTTTTATTATTTATTTATATTTATTTATGAATGAGAATTTATACATCAGATCAAAATAGTACAAGCAGCAGAGATGCAACAATCAAGCTCATAAGACCAGCAACTAATTTGCCAATTGAACAAATGTTCCTCAAGATTGCCATCCAGATCCTACTAGAAAAAAGGCACACAAAAATCAAATGATCATGAGATTCTGCTTCATTACTGCAGAAAGTATATGGCATATCCCTTGAATAAACCCAACTGATCAATCTATCTCTGGTTGTGAGCTTATTGCTCACTGCCAACCAGCTCACAAATGCATGGTTAGGTACAAGGAGATGGAACAAACTTCCACAGAATAACCTCAGCCTTACTATCCCTTATCACTTGCCAAAAATCCTGACAAGTAAACTGACGGTGAGCACTGAGCAGCAGCCATCCGTTGCACCTGATCTTCACCCCTAATTGGTACTTTAGCTACCGTATCTTGAATTGTAACTAAGTCATCAAACCTGGCAGGAAGCCAGTTCCATTACCATTCAAAATAATACTAAATAATTTTTTTAAACACTTGCAGCATCATAAATCCCACAAAACCCATACTTTGGCAAAAGGGGACTATAAGTATGCAACACAAAACAAAACCAAAACTTGATGCAACACGAAAATTGAAGAACAGAAAAGATAAAAAATAACTTAGGAGTACGAACCTAGGGCTACCTGGAGTCAGCACCAAGTAGGATAGTTTGCCTAGGAGTTGACACCAGACCATTGGAAAATTCCAGGAGAGTTTATTCATCATTAACTTGTCACCATAGGAGTACAATAACATGTTTATATATTGCTGGGGAGAGAAACACTGTGGGGGGACTCCTTGGGTAGTCAATATAACATATAGTGACACTACTTAACCCAAAAGGCTTAAGCACAATGGGTATAAGTTCAACTATGTTATATTAACCACTCTTTCTTCTCATTAGTATCTAATGTGGGACTTCACAACTTAACCAACCACACTACTTACATGATTATATTCCAACAAATCTCCCCCTTCACATGTGAGCCTTTCTACCAAGTCACTTGTGGCACTTCAATTGGTTTCCCCCTTGAACGTTAAGTCTTTTTCTTGACAATCCAAGTGTCATGCATCACCATCACCAATAGTGTTCCCTTTACTCAACCATGATTAGGGCGAACATGGGAGTCTTCCTCGCACAACTACAGGAATCTTCACTATACAATTATCTTGACTCACCACCAAAAGAACCCTTACTCAACTATGGGTGGAGGCATGGGAGTCTTCCTCATTCTACTTGGTGGGGCCCATAGCAAACACTTGTCTTTGACACACACCTAGTAGAACCTTCACTCAACCATGGGTTAGAGAACATGGGAGTCTTCCTCATTCTACTTGGTGGAATCCACTAACAAACACTTGCCCTCGAACCATCAGCTCTAATATCACTTGTTGGGGAGAGAAACACCTTGGAAGACTCCTTGAGTAATTAATATAACATATAGAGACACCACTTAACCCAAAAGGCTTAAACTCAAGTATATTATATTAACCCCTCTTTCTTCTCATTAGTATCCAATGGGGGACTTCACTAATTAACCAACCATATTACTCACATGTGAATATCCTAACATATATAAAAGACTAAAACCTAATTCTAGTTGACTTTGGAAAGCAAATTTTGTACTTACAAAAATAATCTTGACTCTAGGAAATCAAATAAAAACATAATTAACTAATAGAGACAAGATCAAGTTACAATTAGTGTAAATCTAAGTAATGTTACATTATCAAATAAATTTTTATTAGGATTAAAATTTTGAAAATCTTATCTTTGTATTACATATTTGTTCTATGTTCTTAACATGCATGTCAAATTTTGTACCAATCGAATGCTATTTAGGGGTTGTTTGGATTTTGATGTTTCCATCACTCATCACCTAATTTTCATCACTTATCACTCAAAAATGTTGGGACCCATAGAGATGTAGCTTGTTTGGATTTGTTTTCAAGTTTTGTTTCCATCACTCAATTCTCACATTTTTCGAGTAATGAGATAAAAAAATTGAAAACAAGTTTTAGGTGTTTTTGAGTTATGGAAACTGAGTTATGATGGCATTTTTGTAATTTTGCTGAACTTAGTAGTCCCACCCACATGTTAAGTCCCATCCATGGCAGAGCAATAATGCCCAGCCAACGGCTACAACACTACTAATTCTCAGCCTCCATTTTTGTTGTTTCCGAAATGTGATATTGCTCGCTAAAATCTATTGCTTCAGTGCATCTTCCCTTTTTTTTTTTTTTCCACATCTATTGCTTCTTCAGCTGAAACACCATCTTCCTTTAAATTCACCAAGTCCTCGATCACCATAACGTCCTTCCAAAGATTCACAAAACCCCAAATGCAAACCCAAAAAAAAAAAAAAAAAAACTCTCACCTGCACTGTGGCCACTCAAAGAAGAAGACACTGATAGAGAGAAAGAGTCAATTTTTAATTTATTAAAAAAAAAGAATAAAGAAGAAGACATATCTGTGGAACAATGGTAGAATGGTTAAAGGGTGGGTTCCACATTTTTGAGTTTTTAAAGTTGAAAACAGAATTGAGTTTTAAGTGCCAAACCGGGTTTTGGAAATATTTGGGGATTATTGAGTTATAGGAAATGAGTTATAGAGTGATGAGTGATGATATTTGGGTGACAAGTGAGCATTTTTTTCACCCAAACAGCCCCTTACTATTTAAAATACAAAAACCTGAAATGTAAACATTTTATAGATGAGATATATATTGACCCCTTATTATCTTGAAATTTTGTAAGCATGGAGGATAGAAGAAGAAAATGTAATCCAATGGAGAATTTAACAAAATTCACGTCCAATTAAAAAATGTGTAACATTGTTTAGAGTTATATCAAGTGTAACTTTAACCCAAACCTTCCTCACGCTTCCCGGATCACTCTTCCAAGCATCATGCTGCAAGAAAACTTTCTGTCTATACGTTATACTTCAACAAATGCCTTGCTTCACTCCTAACCTACAAAATCTTTCTCCATCCCCATGAAAAATTATTAGGAATAGCGATCAACCAAAAGGATCTACCCCTAAGCATGCAAGCATGAGTCCAAGCAACCCGAATAGAGTCAGCGTTTACAAAGAGATTCCAAATAAATCTCATCACACCCACCTTATTCCAATCAGAAACTTCACTCAAATCAATGCCACCTTCCTTTTTAGGAATGGTCAAATCAGCCCAAGAAAACTTAGCAGGAACCCACCACCAGAAAACTCCACTCCAAAGATAAGAATTGAAATTTTGCTCCACAACCTTAGCGTGAATCTGACAAGGAAACTGGCTTTTTCAAATCAGCTAGTTAAGTAGTGCAGCATAGCAGTGAGCTAGGAGTTAAGGATAGGAAATTCTTATGTCAGATGAAATTTTAACAGAAGTCAATCAGAGGTTGAAGTTCTGAAAACAAAGCTGAAAGGCTTCTGAAGTCCAGAGTTTCATACAAGAAGATTTACAGAGCTAAGTTGCAAAAACTGGAAATTCATATGGAAATGGCATAAGCTTCATGGTGGCAGGCAGATGTGGTAGAGGTTCTGGTTCTGGTTCTGGTTGTTAAACTAGAAAGCTCTTCAGCTAATAATACTCCTTCCTACCTACAAAAGTTCAGCTAGGTAGGGATAATTCACAATTGCTGGGTATGCCTATGAATTCAACCACCAAACTAATTCCAAGAGAAACAGAAGTTAAATTGCATCATTAAGAAAAACCTTCATGTAATTTCCTACATAAATGAACTCTATACAGCTTAGAAATTTCACACTATGAAATATTCAAATGGCTAAATGAAACCATATTCCATCTAATTTAACAAGAAGCATACAAGTAGTTCAAAGAGCTCTAATACAACAGGTTACAACAGCAACAGCCTAACATTCATGAGGGATCTACTTATAACATAATATGCTGAAGATTCAAAAATGTTTACATTGAAGCTTACGCCAGATTTCCACCACTCTGCTGCCACAAATTGATGATATCAGTAGCCTGATTGAGAAGAATAATGATCTGCTTTTGAGATATCCAGGGCTTGCTTTCAAGTAAAACCTTGAGCTCCTCCCAAGCATCTTTCCTTGGCCAAAAGTAGTAGGGACTCAGTGGGATGGTGCCATGTCCAGGTATCATCCGGTCGAGCCCAATGCCAACGTTCTTCTCCATCCAAATGAATTTCAATACAATCCGCGGTTTCTCCATTGGCTTCACAACCACCCCAAGCTTCTACAAATATTAAGCAAATAATCACTTTAACCACTATTTCTTGCTTTGGACATGGAGAAAATGTGTTTATTAAAAGAAGGAAGCTTTTATTGCTTTCAAATTTTCAATTAAATAAGAAATATATATATATATATATATATAGTTGCACATGCTCCCAATGAGTTTTGAACCAATTAACTCACCTTCCACCTTGTTGTTACAAGGGGAAGGAAGCACCATTTGAGCTGAAGCTCGTTAGCCACGACACAGCTGTATTGTGCCGAATAGTTGTATTTGGCTCAACAGGGTGTAAGTTTTCAGTTATTTGTATTTAGGGTGTCCCAAAAATATAACAATTTTACTAATCATAGTCTGTTTAAAGTAAGCAATACATTTTCTAAGGAATAATTTCACTAATGTTCTCTTCATTAAAGAAACACATAAAGAACATTTTTTTTTTCTTAATAACAATTCAGTACACAACTAATACAAAGAACTCAAACCTTTTTTGATAAGTATATTAAGAACTCAAACTTTAACTCATATAATTGACCCAAAAGCAAGAACTTGAAAGTTCCCCTTGTCCACAAATTGTAACAACAAAACAAACATCATACCAATTTTCCATTTTCTCTTTCCCTATTTTGCCAGGAACCAAACATAACACTTAAAACCCAAGTCCCAGTTGTTAAAATTTACTTAAAAAAAAAAAAAACCATTAACCACACAAACATAAAGAGAGAGAGAGAGAGAGACCTCTTTATCTGGAGGGGATTGGGAGATGAAATCATCATCTGAGACAGTGTGTTCTTCAGCAACTGTTGCTTCTGCAGTGGCTGAGGCCCAAATTGGTTTGACCAATTTGGTTGTGGGAGTGTAAGTGTGAGTGTGACAGTGGCTACTGAGCTTTAAGTTGGAGAGTGAGGTTGTTTTACTTATTGGGTTTGCAAAGATTGAGGCTTTTTCTAACAAGGGTTTAATCTTCTGGGAAGGGAACGCTAAGGGCTTCAGAGAGACATTCAGGTTTGGTTGAACCGCCATTGCTAACATCACACACAGCGTCGTTACAATGCTTCCGTTTTTGGTTGCTAATGCCACTACGGTGTTAGGAACTTAGGATAAGGTGAATCGGGCAATCGGGTATGGGTCGTTTTCTTACCCGGGTCACCGACATGGTAAGCTTCATCGTGCAAAATAAAAATAACGAATAGATGAAATTAAAGCATTCCTTAATGAAACATTTTAAGAATGTTTAGATATCTCTTTTATCTCCATCGCATCCATTGATGTAACAGTCATTCTATAAATATAAGTATTTATGGAATATAGCGGGCAAGGGCTGGAGTTTAAGTTTTTAGGAGAGAGTTTCACACAAATATACATTTTATTTTATTTTATTTTTATAGAACACAAATATATACTTAGATTAAATTATAGTAGAATTTCTATCTTTTATAAAAAAATATATCTCTTTCATGGGAAATATAAAAAGGGTTAAAAAGTTATTTACTTTTTTTTTTCATAAATTAAAAAAAAAATTCTAAACTAATGCTCTTAAGACATCCGTTAACTTTTCCTAATTACAAATTGCAACTTAACTAAAATTCAATTCAGCCATTTAACTTTCAAGTTTATTCACTTCCTATAAGTGATTCCGAAGGCCTCATAATTTCATGAATATCCATGAAATCCTAATTTTAAAATCTCTTGCGAGCATCTTGAGATCACCTTAAGGGATTCCTTCTTCTCATAAATTGTTGTGTAAAATGGGGGATTGTATACACCAAATGGAATAATCAAACCCTATTTGGTACGCAAGTTTAAACACATATTTTCAGTTTTTAAATAACATTGCATATATTTCCACACAATTTTTTACTAACACGTATTTCTAAAAAAACTGAAAACTCTTGTTTAAACACATGTATTAAATGAGGCTCAAATATTTGAAGAAGTCTAAATACCAGCATTTGTATTACAAAGCAAATTCATTTTTGGTCTCCTATCATTGTTTGTTAGAATTTCCTCATTAGTTACTTCCAAAATGATATAGTTTTAAATTTTTTTAATTTAAAAATATGAAAATTTACTAAAATATATATATTTTAAAAAGAATAAAATTAATTTTTATTTTTTTTAATAACTAAACATTTTACCATTGAAAAAGAAACGAAATTAGAAATTAGCTCCCCTGCTACATGAAATTTTTTTTTAATGATTGTATTCATCTTAACCTTGCTATCCACAGCAAGGTTTTCAAAACCGGACCGGACCGAGAGGTCAGACTGTGAAAATGGGGAACCGGGATGAAAACCGGTTTTTTAAGCCTAAAGAACCGGATTTTTTGTTAATTCCATGAACCCCCTAAAACCTGGGTTGGACCACACGAACCGGTGAGAACCGTGCGGTCCAACGCTTTAGCAATTTTTCTTTTTAAAAAAAAAAACAACTTAACACAATTTTATTCTACTTAATTAAATTATCCATCTCTTACAAGGGATAAACAAAATTATAATTAAAATCCTTCAAAGATATTCAATTTTACTTCAAAAATTAATCATAAATTTTAATGTTTTTATGGTTATTATTTTATTTTATTAACTTTCTTATTTAATTATTAAATATATGCTTGAAAATCATTAAATTTCCCTCACATGTATAAATATATTGTCAATTTTGCTAGTTTTATAAATTTAATATCTATATTTAGGCTTTAATTAATTATTAAATTAATTATGACATCATCACGGTTTGACCTCGGTTCGACCTTAAAAATCTTGAACCTCTCCCTTTTACGATTCAATGAACGGTCTGGGTTTGAAAACCTTGGTCCACAAACTAGTGAATTAACGACAACAATAACCAACCTTGAATTGGTTTTCAACAATAAAAGTTGAAAACCAATTCAAGGATTCTTAATTTAATTAAAATATTTCCTCAAAAAATAAATAAGTTAAGGTAATCAAAGTCTTGAACTAAAGATTTTTGGATTCGGAAATTCGGTTACAAGTGAAGAAGGTGTTTAGATACCCATACCTATCCAAAGGATAATACCTTACTTAATTTAATCACAATGTTCATATTTTAGAAAAATAAATTAATTACTTAGCATTTGTTTTTTTTTTAAATATTTTTTGTACAAAACAATACATATACATAACATGTGAATATCTTAGTTACATATATAAATAACATGTGAATATATGTGTGTGTGTGTGTGTGTGTGTGTGTGAGGGGAGTAGATTAAATTCTGGGCTGAGGCCTAAAGGGCTTGAAAGCTCGCACTAAAAAGGATGAGCTAGGCCTACCTTTATGAATCATAAAGGGAAGTGTTCCCCCAAATGATTCTCGAGGAGTTCTGGATATGCCACCAACATTAAAACTCTCATTTGAGGAAACAAACATGGGTGACCTTAGATAATACAAAAGAGTGATCCCAGAGAACCAATTTCCTTTTTGTAAACCGAGGTACCATTCCCACTGAAAATACCTCAGGAAACTCCCTGAGAGGATAAAGATCACAGAGATTGCCACCTCCACATTAATGAGAGGTTCTCCACCTAATTCCTGTCACATTGAATACGTATAAGACAACTTGGACAGTACAAACACCCCCCAAAAGTCCTGTTTCAAGATAAGAACGGAGGGGAAACCAAAAGGAGAAGGAAAAATATCCTAAAAAGATCTAGCTAGGGGTAAGTCGGCTGGAAGGATAAGGAAAGGAAGAAGCTTATAAGAAAGGGGGAGGGGGTGACAAAAAGAGGGGGCATGAGAAAAAAGAGACTAAGTAAAAGAGAACAAAAAAAAACAAAGTTGAGAGATTCTTTATCTTTGAATCCTAACACCACGAGAAAAGAGTGTAAAGGTTGTTGCTAATAAGATTAATACAATCTTGCTTTCATAAATTAGTTATTTGGATTTCCCATTGTGGAGATTTCACCTTGTACATTAGATAAATAAATTGTGCTAGTTGGATATCTAAGTAGAAATTTTTCTTAAAGGGTGCCAGACCTTTTTTATTATTTCTGCCCCCATAATTGGCGTTGTCTGTGGGAAAGCTCCACCAAGCAGTAGGGTCAAAAGTTGATATTTTTTTCTTAGAGTAATATGGCAAATCGATCAAGGAATGGGCCCGCCGACCTCTCTCATCCAAGCATCTCCAAGGAATCCGTTCATGAGGACAGATGATTGCGGTTTAAAGTTCACAAGGAGAATCAAGTACAACCTTCACAAGTCCAAAGTAAGGAACCTATATCCCACTTGTAGGATGAAATGTCAGCCACCACCACGGTACCATCTCAATCCAATAGGGATAGAGAGATGGATATGTTAAAATAGTAGGTATTGGCCCTACAATAGCAAGCTAAAAGGGACGAAGAGCTTTTTTGCCGAAAGGGCCCCAGTCCTGCACCGAGTCATTCATGAAAGGAAGAACATAGCATGGGGGAACAACAAAGGGAATGGGAAAGAAGGCAATCACCACCTCACAAGGAAAGGGTAGTTTCCCGGTCGCATTGAGTACGAGAGAAAAGGCAATCCCTACCTCACAGGGAAAGAACAGTTTCCTCACCTCTTTGGAGACATAAGAGGAAAGAATCCCCGCCACACAGGGAAAGATCTAGGGGACCACCTCCAAAACGTCCGATGTTTCAAAGCCTTGAAGACCTTGTTACACCCCAAGCCTCTAGAAGTGATGCTATAAGTAAAGCCTTGCAGCAAATATCTCGATCTCCATTTTTAGAAGAGATAGAAAGTACAGAATTGCTGTAGAGATTCACTAGGCCAACCTTCATCATCTATAATGGTAAGACCGATCTCGTGGAACATGTTAGCCATTATAATCAAAGTATGACCATTTATTCTAAGAACAAGGCCTTGAGTTGATGTGCAAGATATTCCTCTCCAACTTAGGGCCCACCGCGATGACGTGGTACAATGGTTTTGGAGAAGGAATCCATCTGAAGTTATGATGATTTGATAAGAGCATTTGGAGCGCGGTTTGTGGTGTGTAGTAGAACTCCAAAGCGATTCTCTTCTCTTCTCACCATGTCTATGAAGGAAGGAAAAACCCTCAGGACATACTCAAATTGGTATTGGGAATTGTACAATGAGATAGGTGGGGATATGGAGGAATCGCGGCCAGCACATTTAAAGCGAGTCTTCCCATTGACTCCGAACTGAGGGCTTTGCTCGCCCTAAAGCCAGTCACGGATGTGCATAAGCTGATGGAATGGGTAGAGGAATATAAGAAGCTAGAAGATGTTCAGCTACAGGATAAGGTTAAAGCCAAGGCGCCAATAAGGGAGAAGAAAGAAGTCAAAATGGATCAAGCCTCTTGGCCAAGAAGAGATTTCTTCTTCTAGGTTCAAAAATCGAGATCTGAGATGCTAAGTTCCCTATACAAGGAATCGGTCTATCGAATAATGGAAAAGATAAAAAATGAACCTTATTTTCATTGACTGAATAAGATGAGTGGTGATATATCACTAAGGAACTAAAACCTTTTTTGTTTCTATCACTGGGATAAGGGTCATACAACTGAGAACTATCGAACTCTGAAGGATCATTTGAGTCAGCTTGAGAAAGCAGGATACCTTAAGGAGTTTATAGCCCGGAACAATCCTCGACCCCAAGACACGAAGGGATTAAGCACATCACAGGCCTCGGCTCCCTCCTAGGGACTTATAGAGGTGATTCATGCTATTAAGCACTTAGCTAAACCAGGGCAAGCCACTTCTCAGGTTTTGACTGTGGCCCTAGTTTCAGACCCAGAGATGGAAGCATCCCTTCCCAAAAAGTGGCAATGGGAGGAGGAATGTTTAGGTTTTACAAGAAAGGACAAGAAGGGCACTATTTAACCCTATGATGATGCACTAGTAGTAATGTTAAGCATCGTAAGTTTCAACATAAGAAGGGTAATGATAGACCAAGGAAGTGGGGCTGAAATGATATATCTAGATTTGTATAAAGGATTGGGCCTGACTTCCGAAGACATAACCTAGTACAACACTCCCCTAGTAACCTTTGACGGCACCATAGTCACACCAGCTAGAAAAATAAGGCTAGCCGTAGAGGTGACTTTATAGTGGTTCATTCTTACTCCCCTTACACGGCCATTCTTGGTCATCCATGGATTCACTCAATGGGTGTTTTGCCTTCCTCCTTGCATCAGAAGGTGAAATTTCCTACTGATCATGGCATCTTCAAACTTCAAGGAGATCAAAATGTTGCTCAACGATGCCAAATAGCTGCCATTGGGCGTAAACAGGTGAAAGAGATCAAATTGGCCAATTCATTATAGTAGTTACAGTCTCCCTCAAAGGATTTGTGTGAGCAGTTAGAGATAGATGTTTTTAAGTGGGAAAAAGCCTCCCAATCGCAGAGAAAGTGGAGCTTATACTTTTCCTGATAAACAATGTGGACATGTTTGCTTAGAGCCTGTATGAAGCCCCTAACATAGACCCAGAGTTTATATGTCATCGGCTTAACGTAAATTCCAATCACCCACCGAAGAAACAAAAAGCTGCACCGATGCTCGGATATCCATGCCGAAGCAGTAAAAGAAGAAATGGACAAGTTCCAATGAGGCTAGGGCTATCAAGGAAATTTTCTACCTTGAATGGTTACCAATACGGTGGTAGTGAAAAAGAAAAATGGAAAATTTCGAGTGTGTGTGGACTTCATGAATCTAAACAAAGTTTGTCCAAAAGACCCCTTCTTGGTGTCGAAAATTGACCAACTTGTGGATGCCACCTTCAGACATTTGAGAATGAGTTTCCTTGATGCATTCCAGGGTTACAATCAAATAACCCTAGCTCCTGAAGACCAAGAAAAAAACCTCATTCATCACTCCCACATGTAACTACCATTATAAGGTTATGCCATTCAGGTTAAAGAATGCGGGATCTACATATCATAGTATGGTTACTAAAATGTTCAAGAAACAATTAGGGAGAAATATGGAAGCTTATATAGATAACATGGTGGTGAAGAGCAAAGCCGTGGGAGAACATCTTTTTAATCTCATGAAACATTTGAGACTCTTTGGAAACATTATTTAAAGCTGAACGCCTCTAAATGTGCCTTCGGAGTAAGCGTTCCTCGGATATCTAGTAACGAGTAGGAGTATCAAAGTGAACCTGGATCAGATTATAGCATTGTGAAACCTAAAACCCTCGAGAAACCCAAAGGAAGTCCAATGCCTAATAGGTATGACTACAACTTTAAATTGATTCATCTATAGATCTGTGGAAAAGATTAGACATTTCTTTTAGTTGTTGAAGAAGTGGAAGGATTTTCGATGGTTAGACGAATGCCAAGTGGCATTCGATGAGTTGAAGTTGTATTTATCTTGGGTTCCAATCCTATCCCAACCAGTAATAGGAGAAAAGTTGTACATGTACTTAGCTGTGATGGACTACGTGGTAAGTGTCGTACTAATCCAGTTAGATCAAGATATTCAGAAGCCAATCTTCTATGTGAGTAAAACTCTCGTGGAAGTGGAAACACACTATCTCCCCCTCGAGAAGGCTGCTTTAGCACTGATCCACGCTACTCAAAAAATGCCTCATTACTTCCAAACTCATACAGTGATAGTCTTAACTGAGCACCCCTTGCAGGCCTTGCTCAGGAGAGCAGATTTCTCGGGTAGAATAGCGAAGTAGGGGGTATCTTTAGAGGCCTTTGACATTTAGTACAAACCCAAAACCTCCATTAAAGGGCAAGTCTTGATAGATTTCATCGTGGAATTCACCCCAAGGCACCCCGAAGTAATATGTGTCGAAGGAAGTAAGCAAGAAAATCCAAAGCAGGAAGCGACATGGCAGGTATATATGGACGAAGCCTCAAACTGCTGAGGAGTAGGAGTTGGCATAGTTCTAATCTCCCCGAAAGGTATCATGTTAGAAAAGTCATTTGGGTTTGGTTTTCAAGCATCAAACAACGAAGCAAAATATGAAGTTCTCCTAGCAAGGCTTTAGATGTCTAAGCAGGTAGGGGCGATTAAGCTGCAATTTCATTGAGATTCTTGGCTTTTCGTCAGCCAAGTTAATGGAGAATTTGAGACTAAAGATTAAAGAATGGTAAGCTACCTAAAAGAAGTCAGGATCTTGAGGGGTCAGTTTGAAAAAGTGGACATTTTGCAAATATCCAAGGGAAGTAACTGTCATGCTAATTCTTTGGCCACTTTGGCTTCGTCAGTGGTAGATCCACTCCCGAGGATTGTATCTATAGGGTTCTTGCCTTCTCCCAACATTTTACCCCCTAAAGAGGCCATGACCTTAAGTATACATCCATCTTCCAGCTAGATAAACCCCCTTGTGGTATACCTTCAGGGAGGAAATCTTCTTGAGGATAGATAGGAGGCCAAGAAAATTAGATGAAAGTCACCCAGGTATTGGGTATTCGAAGAAGGAAAGCTGTACAAAAGGTCATACTTAGGACCTTACTAGCTATGCGTCCATCTCAAGGTGGTCGAGGTACTCCTTAAGGAGTTACACAAGGGGATATGTGGGAGTCAAATGGGAGGGAGGTCTCTTGCACATAGAACCCTGACCAAAGGATATTGGTGGTCAAGCATGCAAAAGCAGGCACAACAGTTTTCTAAGAAGTGTGACCAATGCCAAATATTCGCTCCTACCATCCATCAGCCTGGAGGAGTTCTTAATCCGATGTCTAGTCCTTAGCCATTTTCCTAGTGGGGACTAGATATAATGGAGAATAACGAAGAACATCGAAGAGGCCTAAGCCGTGGCACTGGGATCATGGTACGGAAAAACAAACCCTACAGTACTGGACCCTATTTTTGCCTTATGAAGGTCTTAAGTTGAATTTTCTGCCTTAGCCTAACTCCAAGGTCACTAACATAAAGGAAATTGAGACTTTAACCAAAAAAAAAAAAAGTACAAACCCCATGGTACTAGACCCTGTCTTTGCCTCGGGTAAGTCTTAAGCTGAATTTTCTGCCTTAGCTTGACTCTAGGGTCACTGACAAAAAAGAAAATTGAGACTTTAACCACAAAAAAAAAGTACAAACCTGTGGTACTAGACCCTGTCTTTGCCTCGGATAAGTCTTAAGCTAAATTTTCTGCCTTAGCCTGACTTTAGGGTCACTAATAGAAAAGGAAATTGAGACTTTAACAATATATACATATATGTGTGTGTGTGTGTGTGTGTGTGTGTGTAAACCCCTTGGTACTAGGCCCTGTCTTTTCCTTGAGTAAGTCTTAAGCTGAATTTTCTACTTTAGCCTAACTCTAGGGTCATTAACAGAAAAGGAAATTGAGGCTTTAACAAAAAAAAAAAAAAATGTAAACCCCATGGTACTAGACCCTCTCTTTGCCTCGGGTAGGTCTTAAGCTGAATTTTCTATCTTAGCCTAACTCTAGGGTTACTAACAGAAAAGAAAAGGGATAAAACCTATTTTAGTCCCTATATTTTCATACGATTCTCACTTTGGTCCCTAAATTTTTTTTCACCGCTTTTAGTCCCTATCCTGAAAAACATGTCTCGTTTTAGTCCCTGACGTTACATCAGAGGCGGAAATTGCATAGCTGGCAAACGGAAAAAATTAAAAATATTAAAATAATATCCCCAAATGCCACGTCATTTTTTAAAAACAAAAAATTAATTTGTAAATTTTAACTAAATGCAAAAAAAAAAAAGGAAAAAAACTGAAATAAAAATAAAAACCCAGAAGAACAAGAACAAGAACAAAAAATTCAAAACCCCGAGATTATTTTTTAATCTCACTCTCTCTCTTCCTCTCACTTTCAGAGTTTCTCTCTTTCTCCCACACTCTCTCCTCTCTTCCTCAGATCGGCGTGGCACAGATCGGTGTGGAGGCTTTGGGTAGGTGGGATTCAGATCGTCGTGGTCCGGTGTCTGCTCATGGGTAGCGTGGCTCGCCGTGGGTGAGGTGGTTGTGGCTCGACGTGGGTCACCATGGGTGGGGTGGTCGTGGCTCGCCATGGGTAGTCCTGGCTCGTTGTGGGTCGATTGGATTTGATGGGTTGGCTGGGTTGGATTCGATGGTGGCTGGGTTGGCTTCAGTGGTTGTTGGGTTGGTTTAGCTAGTGGGTTTATGGCTTGGTAGAACTGAAGGGTATGGATCATAGGTCTTGCGGGTCTTTGAAAACTGAAGAGTATGGATCTTAGTGGTTGTTTGTGGCTTGGTAGTGGGTTTTGGTATGAATCTCAGTGCGTTTGGGTATGAATCTCATGGGTAGTCATGGCTCGCCGTGGGTGAGGTGGTCGTGGCTTATCGTGGGTCGCCGTGGGTGGGGTGGTTTTGGCTCGCCATGGGTGGTCTTGGCTCGCTGTGGGTCGGTTGGATTTGATGGGTTGGCTGGGTTGGATTCGATGGTAGCTGGGTTAGCTTCGGTGGTAGTTAGGTTGGTTTAGCTGGTGGGTTTGTGGCTTGGTAGAACTGAAGGGTTATGGATCTTGGGTCTTGCATGGGTCTCTGAAAATTGAAGGGTACGGATCTTAGTGGTTGTTTGTGGCTTGGTAGTGGGTTTGGGTATGAATCTCAGTGGTTTGGGTATGGAGGTTTGGTAGTGATAGTGGTATGAATTTTCTGGGTTTGTTCTTGTTCTCCTTCTCCTTCTAGGTTTTGAATTTTCTTACTTTTCTGGGTTTTTATTTTTAGTTCAGTTTTTTCCTTTTTTTTTTTTTTTTCATTTAGTTAAAATTTACACAAAACATCAAACACAAAAATCAAATCCAGATTTTTGGAATATAGGTTTGAATTTAATTTTTTGGGTTTTAAATTTGCTAGGTTTGTGTTTTGTTGATCTTGTTCTTGCTGGGTTTTAAATTTGTTGTTTTAATGGGTTTGGTTTTTATTTTTATTTTTAATTTTTTTATTTAGTTAAAATTAATAAATTAATTTTTTTAATTTAGAGGCTGACGTGGAAAGCCACGTGGACACAGGGTGTATTATTTTAATATTTTTAATTTTTTCCGTTTGCCAGCTATACAATTTCCGTCTCTGATGTAATGTTAGGGACTAACACGAGACATGTTTTTCAGGATAGGGACTAAAAGCGGTGAAAAAAAAAGTTAGGGACCAAAGTGAGAATCATGTGAAAATGTAGAGACTAAAATAGGTTTTATCCCAAAAGAAAATTGAGACTTTAACCAAAAAAATGTAAACCCTATGGTACTAGACCTTGTCTTTGCCTTGGGTAGGTCTTAAACTAAATTTTCTGCCTTAGCCTAACTCCAGAGTCACTAACAGAAAAGCAATTTGAGCCTTTAACAAAAAATGTGTAAACCTCGTGGTACTAGACCCTGTCTTTGCTTCGGATAGGTTTTAAGCCTAATTTTCTGCCTTAGTCTAACTCCAACATCACTAATAGAAAATAAAATTAAAATTTTTAAAAAGAAAATGGTGCTAGCCCGTCCTGCGAAGCTGAACCTTGTTTCTCTACTTTCATTAAAACAAACTTCCTAACTTAATGAAAATTCTAGAGTTAAAGGAGAAAAGAGGATTGGAAAAAAATAAAGAACGAAAATAAACGTTTTAGAAACACTGGAATGCAATATATAAATGGAAAGACAATAGTTTGAACTACAAAATTAACCCTTTAGACGGGGCATATAAAAACAGGAAATAAAAGGAAAGCAAACTAGGATCTAAGAAGCTTTAAACCATCCCTCCAAAAGATGGCTCCTCTTCAGAATTGGCCAAGTCATTTGCCACTGGGTTGACCGCGGGTGGACCCCTAGCCTCCCTCACTGAGGACTCATCATTGATAATAGTTTGGATCTCAAGGTTTGGGACTATTATCAATTTAGTTGGGATTGGGATACTATCATCCTACCTCAGAGAAAAGGAAGCCTCCACCTGCATCTTATCTAAAGCCGCAGCCTATCCCTTGGTGAAGTACACTGGAACGTTCTACTGCACTTTAGGATTCACTGAAATAATGCAATCAGTATGGCCTTGATAATATGCAGCTTGAATCTTCTCGTCATCCATAGTGACAAAGGCACTCAGCTCGGCCTCCTTCTCTTCCGGTTTCTCTTTAGCTTCCTAAAGCTCCCTCTTCAAAGCTTCTTTCCTCTCAGTTATGGCCTTGGTATTCTCCTCGGCCTCATAATGTAGCCTTCTGACTCGGACACTTTATTCATCACGTTCGAGATTTTTTCGAGGAAATACTCGTTATCCTTGGCCAGCTCCTCCAACTTAGCCTTAATAGCCAAGTACCTTCTCTCCACCATTGTGGAACAATGATAACCCTACAAAGTAACAGTTAGAAGCAAAATTTAACTTATGAAGAAAGAAAGAAAAATAAAAGAAAAAATGGGCGAGGAGGGGGGAGTCTTCAAGGGTGAAGGATCGTCACCCTGGGACCAGAATTCCCCCTCTCTCCCTTTTGTCATTTTTGTTGGCCTCGTGATCTGCAAGATGGAACAGTAGACATGGGAGGTCTGAAGTCAACACAAGGGCAACCGAGGCTTGAACCTAAAAAGCAAGAGTATCCTAGGCTTGAGTAGAAGGAGGTGTGCCCAGAATTTGGCTTAGAGTGACCCGAGTCCTTGATAAGACATCTCTTCCGAGGTAACTTTTATGGAAGGAATGGCAGGGAGTTCCTTTCAAATGACCACACATTCAAAAAGAGAAGGCAGCTGATCAACTCCACAGACCTGAACAGGTTGCTGAGATTTCCTATATATCCTTACTTGTATGGACAACTTCGGGGCGTATCTTACTCTCGGGTATACTCCTGTGTATTGGAGCTTTCAAAACATAGGAAGGGCAATCATGCAGAATCACCTTTTACTCCCTTATATTGACGTTCAAGTAAAGGGGTACGCCTTATCTCTGTCTAAGAGAGCGTGAATGGACGAAGGGAAAAGGCATTGTGATTCTCCCCCCCCCCCCTCCCTTTCACCCCTGTAGACTTAGGGGTTACGGTAGCTACTAATGCTGATTGCCCGCGCTATAGAAGAAGAAGAAGGATGGGTAATTCCCCTTGTTAGGACATATGTGATTTAATGTTAGGAACATATATCAATATTGAATTGGCTAATCCTTTGACAAAACGCACTTTATTTGTAATTGGGTAGATCTAGGATGTGTTTAAAGCTTTAAAGAACAAGGTTTCAAGTTCAAGTGTTAAAGCCATGCAAGTTTGTCCAAGAAACAAGTAAAGTAGTGCTGGATTTTAAACCTCGACAGCTAGTATCTATCAAGATTTAAAAAGCTGTTGAAGCCCGATGCTCGACAGCTAGCTCAATAGATAAGCAATCTATCAAGGTTTATAAAAATCAGTTTTTCAGAGTTGATTTCACTTCAATCCGTGAATATATATTTGGGCTTTCTTTTCTCACAACCCTAAACATAGATAAGGGTTTTTTTAAGGGCTGTCAAAGGTTGCACAAGGGTGAAGCAAAGTTGTGTTCATGCAAATTGTGACCGGAGACAGAATTTGCCCTAATTTATCTTTCTCTTGGAGAAGCTGCTGTTTTTGTACACCGTAGGGTTTTGTAACCAAGTAGCTTCTTGATCTTCATCGTGTTGATGAATTGAAGAACTTTGCAGCCAACATCTTTCTCAAGTTGGTGAGTAAGCCGCATATTGGGATCCGCACATCGAATTAGTTAGTCACGTATTGGGAGCTGTGCATTACAAGGAGAGATTGTCACTACAGAACAAGTCTAATTAGGTATTGGGGTCAGGGTTCAACTGTATGTTGGTATAAGGTATTGGGATTCCTTTATTTTATAATCGCTTGTTTTGATAATAGTGGATTCTTGGGAGTGGTGACCTTAAAATCACCTAGTGGGGTTTTTGCTGTGTAGGTTTTCCCCATTCATAAACAAATCACCGTGTCAATTTAATTTCTGCTGCATTTAGTTATTTGGTGATTTGTTTGTGCTACCACACGTATTGCATGTTAATTTAATTAATAAATTAATTTGGCTAATTAATTTGTTAATTCATCACAAGGGGTTAATACATTCTTGGCCTATCAAGTGGTATCAGAGCAGGCACACTCTGATTAGGTTTTAATCTTTGCTGTGTGATCCATTGACCCCTGCTATCATGGCTGCAACAGGCTTGAAGAGATCCTTATTTTTAAATACAACTTGTTTTTCTAATCTCTACTTGTTTGAGTGTATCAGAAAATGCAAGTCTAAAAGTTATTTGAATTCTATTATGATGACTATTGGAAAAGATCTCATCTTGACAAAAAAGAAACTAGACTGTCTCAGAATGAAAATGTGCAAATGAGTTCGTCTGAGAAGAGTGAAAGTTAAAGGGTTTGTTCATAAAATGCAGATGAGAGAAAACACCATTCCCACTATTCTGTCATCTAAGTACAAAGCGTGCTTCATGATGAAGTCTGCATTTAAGGTTATGGACACGTGTTTGTGGTACCTTGACAACAGCTGCTCAAGACACATGATTGGATATCAATCTCTTTTCAAGGTTTTCGAGTCTAAGAAAGGTGGTAATGTCACTTTTGGTGATGGGAGCAAATCACAAATTTAAGGAAAATGAATCATCTCTCCAACTGGACTGCCAGACATTGCAAATGTGCTATATGTAGAAGGTCTGAGAGTGAACCTCCTAAGCATAAGTCAGATATGTGATCAAGACTTCATGGTACTATTCTCAAAAGGAAAATGCCTTGTCATGGATGAGTCTGGGAAGAAACTCATAAATGGTGTTCGCACATTAGACAATTGTTATGGTTTGGTTCCTGATGCTGATATTATGTGCAATGGCATTCGTTTACCAAATGAAGATCTATGGCACTAAAGGCTGGGACATGATAGTTACAAACATCTTTCAATAGTATCTAAGCATAAGTCAGGCTTAGGGATACCAAAGCTCAGTAGAGTGAACAATGTGGTGTGTGGACCATGTCAGCTTGGAAAACAGACGAAAGGTAAACATCTGGGCACTCAGACATCCGTTTCATCTAGACCATTGGAGCTACTGCATCTTGATCTCATGGGTCCAACTAGAACCGAGTCTATTGATGGGAAGAGATACATCATGGTTGTGGTAGATGACTTTACTAGGTACACTTGGGTCATCCTCCTACAATCCATGTCTAAAGCTCCTGAGCACATTGAAGCCTTGTACATAAGATTCCAAAATGAGAAGAGCCTGAAGATTGATCGAATTCGAAATGATCATGGTAAAGAATTCGAGAACTTATACATGGAGTCCTTTTGCACAAGATCAGGTATATCTCAAGAATTCTCTGCTCCTATTACTCCTCAGCAGAATGGTGTAGTAGAAAGAAAGAACAAGGTTATTCAAGACATGGCTAGAGCCATGTTGCACAACAAGGATGTGGCTAGAAACTTGTGGGGAGAATCCATTAACACTGCATGTCATACGGTTAATAGGGTATATTTTAGACTCGGTATCAAGAAGACTCCATATGAGTTATGGAAGGGAAGGAAGCCAAATGTTAAGTATTTTAGAATTTTTGGAAGTACTTGTTCCATTCTCAAGGATAGAGAGAAAGTGGGAAAATTTGACTACCGAAGCTTTATATATAATTAATATCATGCTCAATTAAGTTAAGACCGAGACTCCTAATAAGAACATCTACGCTACTAATGACTTTGAACACATGAGGGGTACACTGGTCGGGCACACTTTGAAATGCCTCAAAAAGTTAGTTAACAACTTGCTCCTGGGATCCTGACCCCTACCCACTAAGGGAATGACGACCTTATCTTCCCCCCTTGAGAATATTGCCTCAGATTTAGGGCAATTTATCACCTCTACATCCTCGGGGATACTATACACCCTTCTAAACTCAACTAGTCTTTCAAGCATATCAACCATGCTTCTAAACTTTCCCATTAACTAAATTTGATATGTAAGAAAGAAGAAGAAGAATAAGCAAAAAAAAAAAAAAAAGAAGAAAAAAAAGAAGAAGAAGAAGTTAAGGACTTACAAACTAGAGAAAGAGAGATAGAATGCCAGAGGACACCTGAGTAAGGCTAGAGAAGTAGCTAGGGAAGAGGAGTATGAAGAACTTGAAAAAACTTGAGGAGATAGTGAAGAGAAAAGGAAAATGGGAACTCAAAAACTGTTCTGAGTTCCCCCTTTTATAGAAAAGAAGAGAACGGGAAAAAAGGAAAAAATAACCCTTGGTTTTCCGCACCCTTTTTGGTTTTCCAGAATGCCCATCTAGCCATTCATAAACATGCGTGCCATTAATCAAGGGACGGGAAGCTTGGGCATGTCCAGAACATTTATTACTTGATGTCGCCACCTCACATCAATGACAGTTAATGATTAACCCCCATCAATCTCAAACCATGATCTCTATCTCAACACTAATGACATGGAGATCGTGGGGGGCTATTGTGAGGGTAGTAGATTCAATTCTGGGCCAAGGCCTAAAGGGCTGGAAAGCTCGCACTAAAAAGGACGGGCTAGGCCCACCTCTATGAATCATAAAGGGAAGTGTTCCCCCAGATGATTCCCAAGAAGTTCTAGATATGTCACCAACATTAAAACTCTTATCCGAGGAAACAAACATGGGTGACCTCGGATAATACAAATGAGTGATCCCGAAGAACCAATTTTCTTTTTGTAAGTTAAGGTACCATTCTCACTGAGTATACCTCGGGAAACTCCCTGAGAGGATAAGGATCATAGAGATTGCCACCTCTGCATTAATGAGAGGTTCTCCACCTAATCTCTTTCACATTAAATACGTATAAGACAACCTGAACAATAAAAGCACCCCTTAAAAGTCTTGTTTCAGGATAAGAACAGAGGGGAAACCAATAGGAGAAGGGAAAATATTCCAAAAAGATCCAACTAGGGGTAAGCCAACTATAGGGATAGGGAAAGGAAGATGCCTACAAGAAAAGGGGAGGGGGGGGGGGGGGGTGGCAAAAAGAGGGGGAATGAGGAAAAAGAGACTAAGTAAGAGAGAACAAAAAAGCAGAGTTGTGAGATTCTTTATATTTGAATCCTAGCACCACGGGAAAAGAGTGTAAATGTTGCTACTAATAATATTAATATAATCTTGCTTTCGTAAATTAGTTGTTTGGGTTTCCCATTGTGGAGTTTTCACCTCATACATAAGATAAATAAATTGTGCTATTCGAATATCTAAGTAGAAAATTTTCTTAAAGGGTGCCAGACCTCTTTGATTATTTCTGCCCCCACTATACACACACACACACACACATAAATAGCAGTTGAACCCATTATCTACTATGTTGTAAGAAGGTAAATACATATAACTAGCATGTGAGTATTATATTTACTATACAACATAAAAAGAAAGAGAAAAGAGGAATGATGTCACCTTATTCATTTTAAAGCAACAAACCAAATTTATTCTCCAAGTTTCATTCTCATGCATAAACTCCAAAAATGAAAATGGTTAGTGTTAAGAGAGGGGAATGTGTTAGCTGATTGTAATGTTGATACCATAGTTTGTTCTATCTCAATTACCAATATATGGGTTTAATCCCTAAAAAGCAAAAGTTGCGACTTTAAGCATAAAAAAAGACGAAGAAGGAATTACATGAAAAAAATTCTATTTACCTTTTATTAGGCCTTGGATAAACCATTTTAATGACCTAAGGGTTCAAAATCCCAAACTTTCCATTTTTGGCTAAGTTTGACCAACATTGATTAACCATAACTGGGATTAGCCAAAAAGTTGACCAAAATATCTGACCATTTGATCAAGATAAATTTTTGTCCAAATTCTCTTCAAAACAATAGTTCACGAGCCAAAATTTATTTGAAATGGATGAAATATCAACAAAATATCAAAACCCTTATTAAAAATACAATTTCATTATTTTTCAAATAAAAAAGTTGTTTTTGAGATGTTTTCACGCAATAAATTGTACGAATCCAGTCACAAATGGGGCAAAATGCCTGGACCAGATTGAAGCCTGATGGATTAGCTACCCAAAACAAAAAAGGCTTGATGATATCCTATTCAAATTGGGAGAAATTAATTTTTCAAGAAAAGTTCTACAAAAATTTCTACATTGCAATCCCTCCATTTTGAGCACGATATTTCAACAACCATAACTCCAAATTACTTGAGATCAGAGCTTATGGAAACTATACATCTAGAAATTTCTGGAAATATCAAATTCAAAGACAATCAAGCTCTCAAAGACCTCTAAACAAAAGCCCAAAAATAGGGTCGAAAAAGAGGAAAAACCAAATAGTGGATAAGTATAAATTTGTTTTTTTTGGTTTTTTTTAATAAAAAAAGAAGAAGATAAGGTGGCAAGATCCTGCATGGGGAGCCGCTACCACCCCCTTGCCGCCCAAGCAATAGCCTCACCTTATCCAAACTCTCTAGGATTCTATATAGATCTATTTTTTCTCTCTTTCTCCCTATAATAGCTCCCTAAACCTAGAAATTCTAGCCCCTCTCCTTCTCCATTTTCACCCTCCAAACCCATAGGTGAGCCTTCAAATTTCTTCATAGAGCTAGGGTAGTGTAGCTACTACCATAGCTACATCCTCCTTTCATTTTAATGTTGTAAATATTGTTTAAATCCATAAAGTTCTTTACTTTTCCATGCTTCTTTATTTTTTTTCAATTCATTTACATTGTGTTTGGTTGGAGTGAAAATAGAGAGGATGGAAAACATAGAGAGGAAAATAGGGTGGAAAATAGTGTTTTCCACTGTTTGGCAAAGGAGAGAAAATGGGGAGGAAGGAAAACCCGAGAGAAAGTTTTCTCTCCCGGGCCCACAATTTTCATCCTCCCAAAACGGGAGGAAAATCTGGAGAGGAAAGTGTTGTGAAAGCACTTTTACCCAAATACCCTCTCCCAACGTCTACAACAACCCAACGCGGCAAAATAAGAAGGAAGTAGAAAATAACCATCAAACCCAGCACCACCACCAAACACCGGAACTTAGCATAGAAAACTAAAACATACCACAATCAAAACAAAAACTCAAAACCCAATCAAAAGATTTGAAACACAAAAACAATCTTTCTCATAAGTCTAATGAAATCTGAACAATGAAATAAAACTAATCAAACCAGAACAAAAAAAAAAAACATGTAGGCCGATCTGTGTAGAATGCCGATCTCCACTTCTCTGCCGGTGATCTATGTGTGTATGAGAGAGAATTTGTTTGTGTGAGAGAGAGAAAGAAAGAGAGATCTTCTGCTCTGGAGTAGACGAAGAGAAGAAAAGAAAAAAGAAAAAAGAAAAGTGAAGAGAGCACCAGTGGAGTAGACGAAGAGAAGAAAAGAAAAAAAAAAGTGAAGAGAGCACCAGTGGAGTAGACGAAAAAAAAAAAAAGAAGAAGAAGAAAAGTGGAGAGCACCAATGGAGTAGACGAAGAGAAGAAAAGAATGAGCAAAGTGAAGAGAGCTTAGACCAAGTGCCAAAGAACAAAAGAAAAAAGAAAAGGGAAGATAGAGATAAGGGAAAGGTGTGGAGGAGAAAAAAAGAGAAAAAAAAAGAAAAAAAAATGTGTGGATAAAAAAAAAATAGGGAAAAAAAATAAAGAATAAGAAATTAAAATTGAGAAATGTCACTACAATATTTTCACAATACTTTCATAATAAATTTTAAGTGGTGAGTTGTTACTAACTAATATTGAAAAAAAAAAAAAAATTTAAGTGATGTGTTCAAATTAAAATTAGTAATAACTTACCACATATGATTTATTGTGAAAATATTGTAAAATGTTAAGGACGTAGTACTTTTTTTTTTCAACGTGACCTGATCAAGTTGTACATTATTGTAATTTTTACATTATAATAATAAAAATAATAACATAAATTTATATATATATGATGTGGTAAATTTTATATTATTTAATGAGTATAAATAAATTTATTTCTTACCTATTATGTAACAAGGGTATAATAGTAAATTTACATAAATTACATTTTCCATCATTCCCTTTTTCTCTCCAACCAAACAAAAGAGTTTTCCATCTTCCCACTTTTCCACCCCTCCAACCAAACACATAAGAGGGAAAACTAAATATTTTTCATCCTCCCACTTTTCCATCCTCCCACTTTTCCACTCCTCTTTCCAAATGGAGCCTTAAATTCTTGCTCTTTACATTTATGCTCTTTACATTCAAGTCATTTAAATTTTTGTTCTTGATATTATGTTATTTAATTTACAAACTTTAAATTTATTTCATTTGAATTATTGTTCTCTTCTTTTTGTTGAAAAGGTTGTGTTTTCCTTTATTCTTGATATGGATATATGTTATGTGTGGAGTTTCTTGCCTTCTTTTACATATGGACACATTAAATCCTATTGATTTAAAGGAAAAACCAACTTCACACCTTGTAAATTTTTATGTTCTACTATTATGGTGAGTGGAGGACTAGCCTCATGCACAAACATTTTAGTTTAACATAGATGTGAGAGACCGCAAAAGTGCCTCTCAAAAAAGAGAGTTTTGGGTGCACCTCTCTTTTTGGGTAAGCGGTGTGGAGTTGCCACTTATTTTTTTATACAAAAAAAAAAAAAAAAAAAACTAAATACAAAATACATGATTGAATTGTTCCATTCTCATTGATTGAATAAAATAGAATACATGTTTGATAAATTGAGTATTACATGGCTTTGGATCCTAGTTACAAACTACCAAATAATTACATGGCCTTTTGTCCTAAATACAATCTACCCAAAATAAAAAACAAAAATAAAGCCTAGGTCTACCTATCCAAAGACACTAAATTCGGAGGCTAGGTTACGGAATGGGAAGGTGTTAGGCACCCATTCCACCCAGACACAATCTGGTCTTCTAGACTCTTGTGACCATTGTACCCCTTTATGCATGACATGAATAATATGTTGCACATATGAACAAAACTAAATCACATAAGTTTATTTATGAATGCATCCTCTTCTTTGTTAAAAATTTAGATCTGTGTTGTGATAAAACTTGATTTTGGTTTAGAAAAATGAGATCTGTTTTTATGTGTAGAAAAAATAGTTTTTGGCATAGAAAAGTCAGATATGTGTTTATTAAATAAAACAAAGTCTTTTGGTTTTAAAAAATATCAAATTTGTTTTTTAGAACTAAAAAAACTGGTTTTTTGGTGAAAGAAAAATTAGATCTATCTTATGATAAGAAAAAAAAAGAAAAAAGAAAAAAAAGATCTGTTTTTATATGTGTAATGAAAAATTTAAAAAAAAAAAATTTTGAGAAGAGGACTATATTCGTGAAATAAATATATGCTACATGCACTAAATGAAACAAACACAACTATTCATGATCCCTTTTTTATTTCAAAATCTGCTATGCTAAAAAATCATATCTACATCTAAAGAAAACGTAGATCAGTTTTTTAAATAAGAAAAATTCATATTTGTATCTAAGGAAGATACAAACTAGTTTTTGATTGAGAAAATTTTAGATCTACATCTAAGGAAGATGCAAATCAATTTTTGATTTGAGAAAAATTCAAATCTGCATCTAAGGAAGATGCAAATCAGTTTTTTGATTGAGAAAAATCTAGACCTTCATCTAATGAAGATGCAAATCAGTTTTTTGATTGAGAAAAATCCAGATCTGCATCTAATGAAGATGCAAATTAGTTTTTTGATTAAGAAAAGATATGATAACAAGTAGATTTTTGAAATAAAAAAAATAGATCTCAACAATAAAAGCATCATAGACATGTTCTAATAAAGAAAATATTAACAACATATGAGATGAAGATTGAAAAATCAAACTAAAGACATATTTATTTATGCATCACAAAATTAAAAGAAATAAAAGAAAAAGTAAAGAAAATCTACCTCTTGCATGGACGTACTCTTTTTTTCTCAAGAGAATATTTTAGGGTTCAAAGAAATTTATGCAATTGTCTTTGAAACCTAAAAATCCTTGCTTACAAAAAAGAAATTCTTAAGACTAAAGCCTCCAGAATCTCTTTAACGTAAGAGAGAGAATATTAGAAAGGGTAGGCAGAAATATGAGAAATTTGAAAGTGTGAAAAAGTGTGTTGAATTTTGAGATCCAGTCTCTATTTATAGAGGCTAGAAGACTCGAAAAAATAGCTTAGATGATTAAAATATGAACCGGGATGCATCCTTTCGCTAAAAAGTCGAAAATGATGTATTTTAACATCACTCGAAGACCGTCAGGCCAAAACCCTAATGTGTGCCATTCGGCACTTTAAAAGTGTCATTTGGCACTCCAAAAGTGCTGAATGGCACTTTTGGATGCCAATCACACTTTTGTGTTTGGGTGAGTTTTGGACTCATTTTTTAGGTTTTCTTGAGCCGGGACTTGCACTTAGATGTGTTTTTTTATCCGTATTCTAAAATTTTAACTCTTTTCTGGATAATTTAGGTATTTTCAGCAACAATTATCTTGTAGATAAATATTCTAAAATAAATCTTGATAAAGTCTAGATTATCCACAATTTTATTATTATCCAACTATCCCCTTTATTCCCATGCAAGCAATCCTATTTTAGACACTAACTATCAACCAATCACAAAATTATTTAATTAATTTTAATTTTTTAACCAATCAAAATTAATTTAAATTAATCATGCGTGGTCGACTCTACCTAGACACAATGCATGCTGACCGTCAAACTTGATCATACTATATCTTTCGATCTGACAGTCCAATTTGGAAATTGGGCATACCGTCGCAACAGTTAGAACCTCAAGATCATTTTTATGATATGCAATGAACAAATTAGTGCATATAATGCAATCATGATTTTTGGGTACATGGATGGTCATTCTAGTCATTCTCGATTAAATCATGGGTACAAAATCGAGTGTCAAGAAAATGCCCCTCATTGACAGAGCTTGGAAAGCAAATGTCAATGTAAAACAAAGACACTGATTTTAGCAGCCATGATTTAATTGAGGTTGAATTTGCAAAAATTACCTAGCCCTCGAACCTAAAACTTTGGAACATGGAACTAGTGCTTTACCTTTTGGAAAAAAAAGAAAAAAAAATTCTTGACCTACTTGATGGCTAATGAACTTTGAAATGATTCTTGATAATTGAGGTGACCGAAAGGCTTTTCTATCTTAGTCTTGAATGTGGGTGGTAACCAAGGGGTTTTTCTACCTCGGATCTTGATGACAGGTAACCAAAGGGCTTTTCTACCTTGGATTAGAGCTGTGGCGACCAAGGGGCTTTTTGACCTCGATCTGAGTTGTTAAAATGTCAATCAAATGGCTTTTCTACTTCAATATGGACTACGCTGATCAAAGGGCTCTCCTACTTCAATCTGGATTGTTAAAATGGCGATCAAAAGGGCTTTCCTACTTCGATCTGGACTGTTGAAAAGGTGATCAAATGGCTTTTCTACTTCGATCTGGATTGTTAAGAAGGTGATCAAATGGCTTTTCTACTTCAATCTGGGCTGTCGAAATATTGATCAAAGGACTTTTCTACTTTAATCTAGATTGTTCTTGAAATGCCGATCAAAGGGCTTTTCGACTTCGATCTGAGTTGTTCTTGAAATGATGATCAAATGGCTTTTCTACCTCAATCTGAACTTGCTGGAATGTCAATCAAAGGGCTTTTATACTTCGATCTGAGTTGTTGAAATGTCGATTAAAGGGCTTCTCTACTTCGATTTGAACTGTTGAAATGTCGATCAAAGGACTTTTCTACTTCGATTTAGACTGTTGAAATATCAATCAAGGGGCTTTTCTAATTTGATTTGGACTGTTGAAATATCGATCAAGGGGCTTTTCTACTTTGATCTGGACTATTGAAATATCGATCAAAAAGCTTTTCTACTTCGATTTGGATTGTTGAAATGTCGATCAAAGGGCTTCTTTACTTCGAATATCAATTAAAGGGCTTTTCTACTTCAATTTGGACTTGCTGGAATGTCGATTAAAGGGCTTTTCTACTTCAATCTAGACTGTTGAAATGTTGATCATAGGGCTTCTCTACTTTGATCCTGCCGTTGCCTACAAAAAGTCAAAATTTGGGATTAGACTTCAAATGATGAAGGCTTTGTGGTCCCACTGTTTTTGAGGTGTGTGATTTCCATTTGTTCCTTTTTTATTTGATTTTTTTCATTAGCATGAAAACCTTGACAAATTTTTGTGGTTCCTTGAAAAAGATTTTTTTCTTTTTTGAAACTTGAAGCTTGGAATTGGAAATTGGAAATTGGAAATTTTGAATTTGAAACTTTGAAAATTGAAACTTTGGAATTTTGAGACTTGAGATTTTGGGTTGAAATTTGGAACTTGAAATTTGAGATTTTGAAATTTTGCAACTTGAGATTCTGAAAATTGAAACTTGAGATTTTGAAAATTATAATTTTAAACTTGGGAATGAAAATTTTGAATTAAAAATTTGGGATTTGAAAATTTTGAAATTTGAACTTGAATCTTTTATCCTTAATCCGCTCCAAGAATTTTATTCTCAAATATTTTTTTTTGGAAATCGATATGACCCTTCTCTTTTCATGATTTGATTTTTGATTTTTTTAGAAGAAGAAAAGAAAAAGGAAAAAAGAAAAAAAAAAAAATTTTTTGGGGGAGTTGACTGAGTCAACTCAGTTTGACTGAGTTGACTCAACAAATTGCTGAGTTTTAAGTGTAGGGGCTGAATTTTTGCCCCCCACTTTGGCTTGTCTCTCTTTTTTCTTTTTGCTTTTGCTTCCTTCTTCATCTTTTTTTTTTTCACCATTAACACTATCCATCTTCTTCTTCCCCTTGATTTTTCTTCTTCACCTCACCATTTCTTTCTCCAAAAAACACTTTTCTAAGCTTCTCAACCTTCCTTTACTCATCTCCCTTAATATTTTTTTAAATCCTTGTGTTCTTGAGCACTTTTACTACACACCCATTTTTGGTGAAACCCACTTTCAAACCCATCTTTTCATTGCATCAAAATGTCCCTTTCTTCCAATGGACCCTCTTTTCTCACTTCTCATGGCAAGAAATATCATCCATCATTTGAATGGAATGATGAGGAGGGGATCCTTCAAGACCCCAAGACCCATGCTCCATATTCTCACATGGAGATCAAGGTGAGTTTTTCTTTGGTTTTTTTTGTTTGGAAAAGTGTTGCTTCATGCTTCATTGAAAGTTTGATGGTGAGACATTGTCATTTTGTTGTGTGATCTTGTTGGAATTTGGGGCATTGTATGATTGATCATGTTGTAATGTTGGTTTTGGAGCATTTTTGAAGTGTTGTATTTTTTTTTTTTTTTGGTCATGGTGTAATTTGGACAATGTTGGTGGCTTATGGAATTTTGGGTAATGTAGATAATTTGTGATGTTGTTGGATGAATTTTGGCTTGGATTTTTGGGGCATGGACATAGTGAAAAATTTGTGTTGTAGGCTTGGATGAATTTATTCATGATGTATGTGGGAAATTTTTGTTGGCATGTCTAAATTTTATGGGTACGAGTATGGATAGATATGGAAGAAATTTATGGGCATGAGATTTTGGCTATGGAAAAATTTTGTCGGGTATGTGATGTTAGATCATGGAAAAAAATTTTGTGGTTATGATTTTAGACGTGTAGGGATTTTTTGTTGTGATTGGACATGTAGGAATTTTTGGTTACTTTGGACATGTAGGAATTTTTGGTTCACACATGTGAAAAGTTTTAATTGAGATAAAATTTTGGTGGGGCATTGATTTTTTTTTGGGTCATTGATTCTTTGGTCATGGGAAATTTTTGTTGGTATGGAATGAGATTTTTTGTTGGCATGAAAATTTTGGCATGGATTGAGAGATTTTCTCTTTTTTGTTGGTATGTGATTTTTGGCATGGAATAATGGGCTAAATTTTTGTGTTGTAGAGCCTCAAGAGTCGAGGTTAGTCTCCAAATGTTGAAGAATATATGAGAAGCATTGCCTCTTGACATCAGGAATATCATCAATTATGCGGGCTTTGGTACTTTCTTTGAAGCTATATTAAATCAGGAGACTCATGAATACAAGGACCTCCAACTACTCCTTGCCTTGTTAGAGCGCTTATGGGACAACACGTGTACTTTCCATTTTACGGGCATTGGTGAGGTAATGTTGACACCTTACGACTTTTCCGTCAACACCAGCTTGAGGTTGGGTGGTGAAAGAATCTGTGTCAATGAATCCCTTACTTCAAATGAAATTAAGAAACTTCTAGGCATAGTGCCTTCCAAAATGAGGAGTAAAAATGTCTCTTTGATGTGGTTATGTGAGAACATTGCAAAATGTGATACTGTGGCAAAAGGTACCCGCATGTTCATGCTTCTTCTCATTGGGATTTTCTTGTGCCCAGATTTAGGCAGTATAGTGAATCTGCGTATTTATGGAGCTTGAGAAGAATTAAGAAAATCAAGAATTACGACTGGGGTGATATGGCTTATGCTACCCTTTTGCATTTCATGACTCAACTTTCAAGGCGGAGTCTCCCAAGCTTGGGTGGTTCTCCATTCGTGTGGCAGGTAAGGTTTGGAATTTTTGGCTATGTGTAGGTTTTGGAAAATTATTTCGGCTATGTTGTAATGGTGTTGTGAAATTTTTTCAAGTTTGGATGTATGAATACTTTGGAGTTGGTCCTAAAATTCGAGGGGAGGTTATTGAAAATTTTCCTAAATTTCTCCATTGGTTGCCTAAATACCATTTGGCAACACCCTCTAGGCGTTCTTTGGAAATTTGGCGTATGGTGATTGAAAATTTGATTGTTGATGATGTGAGTCCTTTTCTTTTGTGTGGGATCTTTGGTGTTTGATTATGGTTTGGTCTTTTTCTCATTCTGGGGTTCTTTTGTGATTTTTAAGATGTCTTTAGATCCTTGGGTTGGATGTGAGGACTATGATGAGTGTGAGTGGGCTTTAGAGTTGAATAACTGTCAGGCATTGTTTGAATGTGGGCATGGGAGGCATTGGTATCTTGGTTGATAGCATGTGTGATTCATATGTGGCCAATAACTTGACTCATGAACCGCTTCAATTATTTGTTGTGCTTCTTTGGCAGTTACATAAAGGAGATGAATTCCATCATATGATCTTCTGTAAAGCCTTTCACCACAAATAATGTAATTAGTAGACAACCTCCGGATGGTTAATTGATCGTTCTTGACTGCAAACTTCAGGTATGTCCCATCCTTGAGGTATTGTAGAATGTCTGAATACCATTCACCTTCTCCATTCTTTTCCTCATCCTCCTCTATTGTCATGCAATAGGCTGGTTCTTCTTTATGTTCCACCACTATTAGTCTAGCTTCATCTTCTTTTGGCCCATCCATAATGGATACCATGGTTGCTAAAGCATCGACAATCTGATTTTGCATCCTTGGCACATATTGGGAGAAAATGGGCTTTTGCCCCTATTGAGCAACAAATTAAGCTATATTTCCATATTTCCAAAATATATAGAGGTGTGTCCCTGTTTTGATACTTGACCATAGCATAATCGGGTTATATAGGAAACTCAACTATGCTGAAGCCGAGTTTTGATTAGGTTTTTGCCATGCTGGATCACCACCGTGGCTTTTTCGCAATAAAATATTCCATATGTACTATTCATAACACGGTAGTAAAGAAATCGAGTTATTGTAAACTCGATCCTAACAAAATCGAGTTATTGAGGAAAGTAAAATCACCTGTTTGCACGTGAAGTATTTTTGTCGTGTACTTAACCTGATTAAAGCAAGATCGAGTTTAGTAACCCATACTCGACTCTAGCATCATCGAGTTATACTGCTATTTACACAAATGCACATAATTTCCTTGTTTCCTTCATAGCTATTCCTTAAGAACCACAGCTATACATTCCTAGACCCAGTTTTATCTCTCTATCATCTTATGTAAGAAACTCATTTTCTTGTTTGAAGTACACAGAGAATTTTATGGTGTAGGTAAAGAGTAGTTTTAGATATTATAAAAGTTTATCATCCATAATGTATGTTTTTGTTAGAGAATAATTTTCATTTGATAGGTTGTATTACTTATGCTTTGGTATTTTCTTGAATGAGTGTTATGTGAGTACATTGGGGTTATATTAGTTGTTTGGTGTTGTAAATTTTAATTACTAAAAATGACAATCTTTAAATTTGCTACAAGTAATGTACAATAAATCTAATTTGGTTGATGAGTGTTATGGGTGTACATTGGGTTATATTGAGTCTTTGGTGGTGTAAATTTTATTGACAAAAAATGAAAATCTTTAGATTTGCTAAAACTAATGAACACTTAATCTTTAGATTTGCAAAAGTTGAATGTATATAATCATCATTTGTCAGACATTAACAACAATATTCTGTATTACACACAACGTGTAGACATTAACAACAACGTCTAATGTTTATGGTTAGATGTGAATGTTTGCATTTCATTTTTAGCATGTAATAGTACACAAATTTATGAATGTCTTTGTCGTGTACCATCTTATGCAGTTGATGCACACTATTAACTCAATCATTTGATGTTATTGTATTCAGTGTCAATATCTGGTTCTGGCAACCCTTACAACTATAGGCCTTACAATGTGTTCACTGTGATGGGTTGTTGCTGGCAACCTTTACACTTCATTCGATTCGAATTTGCAAAATAGTGCAAGGGTTCACAATACCATGAGGCAGGAGTGGGTTTGGTTACTCCGTGAACAGGAAATGTTTTATGATGAGTTAGTTGGTTATAAGTTGCTAGTGCCTCGGCGACTCGCATCGCAGATGCCAAGAGACACGATCGATGAACTTCGTAGAGCATTGAACTGCATAAGAGAAGAAAATAATCGAATGAAGATACGTCTTAATTGATATCAGACCCAAGTCGAGATTCGAGAGTTAATGGAGTGTAAGTTCTATGAGCAAGCACGATACATGCAATCATTTCTTGTAGCAGACATTTATCAGTCAGAAGTAAAGATGTTAGATGAAGAATAAACGAGTCATGGTGTAATTGGACTTTGTTGGAGAACTATTTTCTTTAACTATGTTTTAGATGTATGTGTCACTGTTGTTGCATTTGTACTATAAGTTGCCAATGCCTCGGCTACTCGCATCTCAGATGCCAAAAGACACGATCGACGAACTTCATAAAGCACTGAACCGTATAAGAGAAGACAATAATCTAATGAAGATAAGTCTTAATCGATATTAGGCCCAAGTCGAGATTTGAGAGTTAGTGGAGTGTAAGTTGTACGAGTAAGCACAATACATGCAATCACTTCTTGCTGCTCCATTTTATCAAGGTTTTGAAACCCGAATCGGACCGTACAGTCTGACTGGGAAAACCTCGAACAAGCCATTTTTACGATCTGTTAAACATGAAGAACCATTCCATGCAAAAAACGCAGTGAACCGTACGGACCACAGTTGGACCTCCCGGTTTTGTGAACCATGACTGGTTCAGGCGGTTCACACGGGTCCTTTGTTTCAAGCCTTAAACGGCACCGTTTTGGACTCTCTCTTCCCTGTTTTTTTTTCCTATACGGCGTCGTTTGGACTTTGGAATTGGATCTTTCTCTTAAACAAGAAAGCCTCGCCTCACTCTTTCAATCAAGAAACCTTCGATAAATACCGGCCGAAATTCAAGATTCAGTCGGCATGGAGTTTGGACTGTAAAACTAAAATCTCAACCAAAAAAAAAAAAAAAAGAAGAAGAAATAAATGAAATAAACAAATGTGGCTTACAAAAAAAAAAGCAAAACAAAAAAGCCACAGTGAGAAACTTGAGCGAGAAGTGGAGAAAAGTCAGATGAGATGAAGCACTCGTAAGTTGAAGAAGACGCACACACAGGAAAAAAGTAGAAGAAAGAGGAAGACAACATAAAATGACAAAGATGAGAGGAAATTTAAAACTAAGAAGAGTGGAAATCGAGGAGTGTGACTAGACGTGTGTGGATGAGAAAATAGAAGAGAAAAAAAATATATGAAAGGGAGTGAACTAGCTGGTGAGGAAAAAAGGAGCAATATAAAATATTGAAAGTATAATTGGTTGGGCAAAGTGCAAGCCAACCTTTTTTTTTTTTGTTGCATTAAACGAATTAATTAGTATACTTTAATAAAATAATAGTAGTTTGAGTAAATGATCTTATTAGTTTTAAGATAACAAGTTTTATAAATGTATTAAAAATATAATTTTTTTTTGTAAGTAATAAGATATGAAATTTTATATATATATATATATATATATATATATATATATATATTTGCAGTAGTTCTGAAATGGTACACTGAAATGAGCCGGTATTGAACCAGTACTAAAACATTCCATTCCAATAGACAAACTGAAACGGTATTCATAACATTGGTTTTATATATTTTTGTAAGAAACAATGTGTAATGGATTACACATTGTTACTGTGAAGTGGTCAGTTCTGTGAAAGCCATTGTTACTGTGAAACCTACTGTTGGTGGATTACTTTCAAACCTTGAGAGAGATTAAGGGCTAGTGATATAAAAGATTTGCTTGGTGAAACACTCGTGTTGGAGCTTGTTAGTTAAATCCTTGGTGAATTAGACTATTTTAGTTAATTTTTCTATTTTTTATTAATTTAATATTTTTATATATATTTAAAATAATTATTAAATTAATTATGACGTTATTGCGATTCGACCCCAGTTCAACCTCAGTTCGACCTCAAAAACCTTGAACCTCTGCCTTTTACGGTTCAATGAACGGTTCGGCTTTCAAAACCTTGCTTTTTATCAGTTAGACATGGAGATGTTAGATGAAGAGTAATCGTGTCATGGTGTAATTGGACTTTGTTGGAGAACTATTTTTCTTAACTATGTTTTAGATGTATGTGCGTCATTATTGTTGCATTTGTACTATGTAAACCTTATCGTTGATTGTGAGAAGCATGCACGTTATTCGTAATTTTGAATATTCCCACATAACACATAAAAGTTAAATATTCCCACACAATATGTTTTTCAATATGCACCTACGACATATTGAACCATTTTATTACACGCATAACACAGAAAACTTAAATATTCTTACATAATTCCAACAATATGCATGCACTGCACATCGAACACTAACAATACTAACATTATTAACTTAAGCCTAGACATAATACACACACCACATAGAACCCAAGTAGGCAATGTCGTACATAGGCATTCATTCTGACAAGTAGTCATCGTAGTTGAGGACATTATTACATTCCGCTGGAGTGAGTTGCCTATTGGTTACAGCGGCCAGCTCTTCCGCAAGTTGTAGCATGTGATACCTACACCTACGGAGTAGCATACGATTGTTCTCCTTTTTTATTTTAGCCACTGTACGCCTATATTGGTCCATGTTTTACCGTGGCAATGTGAGCTAGATACGGTTGACAAGAGGTGCTTTGAGTCGCACAAGATCATCATGCAAAACGTCAGACTCGTTCAAGTGGAAGCCCCATTCCCGCCTCAGTCCGGTATAGTATTCCCTCTTATCAGAATCTATCTCCCTCCTATAGTTATCTGGAAAACAAGGTAGTATCCAATTGCGCATTGACATTGAAAAATGTGATTTCAGATTGGTATGTGTAGATGTTTTGCAAGGGTATATGTAAATGTGACTATATATAGGAGTTTTGCAAGGGCAAGTATTCACGTGAATGTGGATGATAAGACTGGACAGTGTGTGAAACAGTGCCAAGCGGTTGAGCAGCACATGCGGAATTGCGAACATGACTTGGTTGAACAGTGGCATCTGTTGGCACATGTGGTTGGCTGAAGGGGTTTGATATGATTACAACTGGTGTTATAGCAGCGGGCCGGTGATGTGTACTGCAAAAGAGATTGCGTACTTACTCATGTGAAGATTATTTAGCATTCCTATGCTTCATCTGACTTGACTTGACAAGACAGTGCCAAACTATGTTAAATGTATCATAAACTTTTTAAGGATCCTCTACATCCTTGAAAATAGTGCATTGCAAAAGGATGCATACCTGTGTATTGACGTGAATGTGGATGATATAACTGGACAGGGTTCAACAGCGTCGAGTTGTTGAGTAGCACATGCAGAGCTGCGAACATCAGTGTAGCAATGGTGGACAGCATATCCCCAAAATTTTGCATAAAATTTCAGGGATCCTCTGCACCCTAAAAACAGTGCATTGCAAAGGGTTGCATATCTGTGTATTCACATGAGTGTGGATGGGTACTTGTGGATAGGGTTCAACAGTGCTGAGTAGTTGAGTAGCACATGTAGAACTGCAAATATGACTTGGCTGAACAATGTCGAGCTGTGTTAACCTTCTCTAACCTTACTTGCCAAATGCTACCATTAGGAGTAGTAATTGTAGCAACGTTGGAGAGTTTATCCTCATATTCCCTTACAAACTTTTCAGGGAGTCTTTGTGATTACAAAATTTAGTTACATTTTCTTAACATCAATGTAAAACTAAATGAAGAAAACTGTGCTTCCAAGGTTTACATCAATGGCTTCTGATCATCACAATTGCAACATTAGGGAGATTTGGAGCAATGTTATAGCAAACCAATAACTTGAATGAAACATTTTAGAGATTGATCAGGCTTTTAGGCTTTTACCAAATATCCTTGTGACAGTATGTTGTGTGAGAATAAATTTTTCCTGTGACAAGTTAAGAAACTTGGTTCTTATTGTAACTCACTTTAAATGAAGGAAAAAAAAAAAAAAAACCTCCTAACCATCGTAACATTTCAAATTACACAAACAACATGTTGGAAACAACAACATATCTAACTGGAGGCATTTCACTTCCCAAGGTGTTTCCTACATTACAAAGCAGAGGACATTGTCCTACAAAAGCACAAAAATCATATGTAGCAACAAAGAACAACAGCGAAAAAAAGAGCAAGTGAGGACATATAAACTTAGCCAAAGTAGAAAACATTGCAACATACTGACATAGCAATGTAATACATTACCAGTTTCATGTCACACATGGTGAAAGGGAGTATTATCTTGAAGAAATGCGAGTGTCTAGACCTTGACAGCCGATAATGGTCCTAGTTGGGCCCCACTCTACTCCTACGAGTCCTTGCTTTATGAGCCATATGGTTTTTCTGTGGAAAAGTGGTTGGTCTGTGTGGTTTGGATGAGTCTCGGAGTCTATATGTATTGAATCTATTAAATTTGCTCCAATAAATCTAATTTGGGTGATGAGTGTTATGTGTGTAACATTTCAAATTACACAGACAAAATATTGGAAACAACAACATATCTAACTGGAGGCATTTCACTTCCTAAGGTGTTTCTTACATTACAAATCAGAGAACATTGTCCAACAAAAGTACAAGAATCATATGTAGTAACAAAGAATAGCAGGGAAAAAAAGAGCAAGTGATTTAATATAAACTTAGCCAAAATATAAAACATTGCAACATACTGACATAGCAATGTAATACATTACCAGTTTCATGTCATGCATGGTGGAAGAGAGTATTATCTTGAAGAAATGTGACTTTCTAAACCTCAATAGTTGATGATGGTCCCACTTGGGCCCCATTCTACTCCGGCGAGTCCTTACTTTAGGAGACATGGATTTTCTGTAAAAAAGTGGTTGGTTTGTGTGGTTTGGAAGAGTCTTAGAGTTTGTATGTATTGAATCTATTAAATTTGCTACAAGTAATGTACAATAAATCTAATTTGGGTGATGAATTTTATGTGTGTAACATTTCAAATTATGCAGACAACATATTGGAAGCAGCAACATGCCTAATTGGAGGCATTTCACTTCCTGAGCTGTTTCCTACATTACAAAGTAGAGAATATTGTCCAACAAAAGCACAAGAATCATATGTAGCAACAAAGAACAATAGGGAAAAAAAGAGCAAGTGATTTCATATAAACTTAGCTAAAATATAAAACATTGCAACATACTAACATAGCAATGTAATACATTACCAATTTCATGTCACGCATGGTGGAAGGGAGTGTTATCTTGAGGAAATGTGGGTGTCTAGACCTCGACGACTGGTGATAGTCCCACTTGGGCCCTACTCTACTCCAGCGAGTCCTTGCTTTAGGAGCCATATAGTTTTTCTGTGAAAGAGTGGTTGATCTGTGTGGTTTGGATGAGTCTTAGAGTCTTTATGTATTGAATCTATTAAATTTGCTACAAGTAATGTATAATAAATATAATTTGGGTGATGAGTTTTATGTGTATAACATTTCAAATTACACAGACAACATATTGGAAATAGCAACATATCGAACTGGAGGCATTTCACTTCCTAAGGTGTTTCCTACATTACAAAGCAGAAGATATTGTCCAACAAAAGCACAAGAATTATATGTAGCAACAAAGAATAGCATGGAAAAAAAGAGAAAGTGATTTCATATAAACTTAGCCAAAACTAATGAGTAATCAATCTTTAGATTTGCAAAAGTTGAACGTACATAATCATCATTTGTCAGACATTAACAACAACATTCTGTATTGCACATAATATGTCGACATTAACAACAACGTCTAATGTTTGTAGGTAGAAATTTTTGGAAATCATCATTGCTTGAATCTGAGAAGTCTAAAATATTTCTTTCATCATCTAACGAAGTAATTTCATTAATAGACTTGATGGCTCGCTCTTGCGCCTTCCCCTTTAGATGCTTCCTAGCTTTTTGGATTGCATGAAAACGGTTTAGTTGCCATTGCATTTGATTGTTCTCCTGTTTAAGACGAGCAAGTATGTTGGCAGGTTTGTCTCTAAGTAACTCGGTTGAATGTGCCTTAGGAACTCATAACTTATGCCATCGACAATACACCTTCAACTCACACCTCTTCTTATATAGGGTTGTCCATGGTGGTTCTACTACGGCGAACTCCGTTGCGTCTGTACTTAGTTTTGTAGGTTTGCTGACCATGATGTGCCTGACGCTTCCAAGACTCTCGTACATGTAAATTGGAATATTAACGAAATCTCTTTTCTTTCCAACCCATTTCCCTCTATAGTGGTTTGTGTATGTTTGTAGTTGTTGATCTGCTAGAACTTATGATGATCCATTTGTTGAAATAGATTCAAACTTGTTTCATGTACGATTTGATGTTGAGGCATTGTGATTCATAGCTTAGTCAATCTAAGAAGTTAGTGGGGTAGAAATAAGATCATTATTGCATTTATAACCTCATTTCATGGTCCAAGCATTATAATATCAATTATCAAGGCTTGTCATGTCAATACAGGTTGGAAAAACAATATATGAACAGGATTATCCATGTTCCCAATGTTACAGTGAAATTTCAACATGTGGGTAGTAGTTGCAGTGTACTTGAATAGAGCATCATCTTTAATTGACACAGTGCTATGTCCCTAGCACCAAGGTACGATTATTCATATATTTATGTTATGGTCAGATGTGAGTATTAGCATTTCATTTTTAGCATGTAATGGTACACAAATTTATGAATGTCTTTGTCGTGTACCATCTTATGCAACTATACATTATTTACCAACAGTTGATGCATACTATTAACTCAATCATTTGAAGTTATTGTATTCAACATCAATGTTTGGTTCTAGCAACCCTTTCATTTATAGGCCTCATTCATTGCGATGGGTCATTGCTATGTATTGGAAGATGATTTTAGCTATCCAATCGATCCAAATCTGCAAAATAGTGCAAGGGTTCACAATACCATGAGGCAGGAATGGGCTTGGTTACTCCATGAACAGGAAATGTTTTATGATGAGTTGGTCAAATATAAGTGGCCAGTGCCTCAGTGACTCTTGTTGAGCTGTTTAGCAACACATGCAGAACTGCGAACATCAGTGTAGCAACGATGGACAGCTAATCCCCAAAATTTTGCAAAAACTTTTCAGGGATCCTCTACATCTTTGAAAATAGTGCATTGCAAAAGGCTACATATCTGTGTATTCACGTGAGTGTGGATGATATGACTGGACAGTATTCACATGACTATATATAGGAGTTTTGCAAGGGTAAGTATTCATGTGAGTGTGGATGATATGACTGGACAGTGTGTGAAATAGTGCCGAGCTATTCAGTAGCACATGCAGAATTCTACCTAAGACTTAGCTGAACAGTGGCATCTGTTGGTGCATGTGGTTTGCCGAAGGGGTTTGATATGACTATAGTTGGTGCTACAACAACGAGTTGGTGATATGTCTTCAAAGTTCAAACTTGGTCATCTTCAAACTTCGCTATATTAATTGTGTTTGGTCTTTCACACTGAAATTTCACTATATTAAATTATTAATTGTGTTTGGTCTTTCACAAAACATTAAACTTCACGGTGTTTATTATTTTTGGTCATTTTCAAGGATGCTAGTCAAAATGTTTTTCCCATAATCCGTGACTACTAGTAAGTAGTAATAGCACATGGTAAAGCCATCTTGAACCCTAAAACTAAACATAAGGCACAATCACATGTCATAAATATGTACTTTAAAAGCATCATTTTACTCTTAAAACCATCACTCTTACAAATTAAGCAACCCCACAGCCTGAAACACTCAAATATCTCTTGTAATCGTACCCAATTATTGTTATGCTATAGCTTTTGAATACATATTTACTCGGTTGTTCGATCAAACATTGTGGTCATACTTTTGATTATGGGAGCTAAATCAAAGACTCACCAGTCTAAAGTGAAGCCCAACTAGAATTGACTTTTAATCTGTTATAACTTTGTTATTGGTGGCTTGAGCTAACTTTTAAATCTGTTTAATCTACTTTTATGATCTCTTTTTCTTTTTTTGGTATAGCCATGGCAGAGCTAATTGATAATGCATTTGATGAGGTAGGATCCTTTATGTTATGAAGATTATGACTATAGTTTTTCTTGAAATATGCATATGTTATCAATGAGTTTACCTTATCCACATTCTAGTTGAAGGAAAAGAAGAAAGAAAATGAATATTTAGAATTAAAATACTGTAGATGACTTGTTTCCTTCTCACCTCCCTCTCCCTCTCTCTCGCATATGTGTTGTTATGATGATTTGTAGTCAAACTTAGGTTTTGATTAAGGGTTTCATACACTATTTATATTGTTTTTGTTTGTATGAGCTAGATACCAAATGGTGCTACTTTTGTCCTTATAAACAAAATCTCAAATCCACAGGATTCTAGTTCGGCCTTGCTAATCCAAGGTACATGTATGAACTCATCTCATTTGATTAAATGAAATCTGTTAGTTATTTTCTTCTAATACACTAACAAGATCGCCATCTAATTTTCTTGCTTCTCAAACTGGATGATTAATAATGAAAAGATGACGATGGTGGAATAGACCTAGAAACTATGAGTCATTGCATGAGCTTTAGATTTTCAGATAAGAAATAAAAATCTACTGTTGGACAATGTATGCGTTGGATTTCTCCATTCTAACCTTCACATGTTTTCTCTTATTTCTTTATTTATTGGTTCACTTGCATCCTTTCAGATGGAAATGGCTTCAATCCAAGTTCTATGAGACTTGGGGCTAATGTTATTATCTTCAATCGACAATTAAAAATGGGGTATGACCCTCTAAGAACATTACAAATGGTAACTTTATAGATTTTGTTACAAAAAGTGGAGCTAAGGGAGGTGTTTTGCATAGATTATGTTAATACAACTACCAATAGTATCTTTAAATCGAAGTCGTTCCTAAAAAGGATCATTCAGTATAAAAGTCATCAAACATTGTGAATATGATCATATTATCATAAAATTAAAACCATGTTTGTTGACCTTGAAGGGTACATATAATAATATACAAATACTTGAAAATCACATTAAATAACTTTCATCTAATGCCCTGTCCCTACCTACCTACAAAAGCTACAAAAAACTACTCTCCCCCCTAAGCTACAATCTCTACTTCCCTTATCTCTTATGTATTGCCAAAGGCAATCATCAAGAGTCAGAGGGTGGAGGAGGTGGAAAAGCACTCCTATACTCTAAAAAATCCACTCTCAAAGCAGCAACCTCAGAAATAAGCCCCTTTAAAAGCTGTCCATGAGCTGCTTGAGTTGTCATAAAGGTCTCCATCATAGCATGAAGAGAGAGATGAGGAGGAACGGTGGGCTCCACAGCAGTAGTGTCAACAAGTAACTCATCATCACCACTGTCAACAATAGCAGTTGTAGGATCAACATGACTCTCGTCAGCATGAACATCTCCAACGGTTAATTGTACCTGTGGTCTTTTTGATGAACCAACACTCAGTCCAACATTCTTCTTTTGTGCACTCTACTGTTTGAGAAAGGTGGCTCTTATGGGGGCTGTGATGTGGTCAACTTTAGGGAAGGAAAATTTTCTAACTGTAAAAAGTTTAGAACCCTATAGATGAAAACTGGAAAGAATAGACCATGTTTCCTAGACTTGCTCCTATGCGCCTCAGCAAGCGTTTGAATGAAAAAGGAAGGAAAAAAAAGGGAGGCATCAATGACGAGGGCGTACAAAAAAAAAACGCCTTTTTATAGGAATAGTATGGACATGAGAGATGGGGAAGATGTTATGACAGGCTATCTTAAAGAAGATATAATTAAACTCAGTTAACTCACTTGAGTTAATTCTTGGGTTAGATCCCCATGTCACTGATCTTCTGCAAAGAAGAGTTATAACATCAGATATACGAGGACACTCCGAGTATGGATAAATAGGTCTATGACCATGAGGTACATTAAGAGCACCGAATACTACATCCTTAGTTATGACAAAACTTTGAGCTCGAATCCAAGTACTTAGATTATCATCAGAACAAATATAGAGATTGGAATATAACTCTCTAATCAAGGCAGCTGGAAGGGGTTGTAAATCTTTACACAGAGTCAACCAGTTTCTACATTGTAGATTCCTATGGACAGAAAGAGGTAATTTATCTAGATTGATTTGTCGTTCTGCCCAAATAGACCTATCTTTAATTAAGGTTTCAAACATTTGCTCATTTGTAACTGTTTCAAACCTTATTTGATTAAACGCAACTACAGGCTTAGATGAGGAGCCAGACACTCTTTTGGCTTTGGTTTTAATGGTTTTAGACTTCTTATGAGCCATAACTAGGATCTACAGAGAGGAAAATGAAAGCACAACAGAAAACTAATTTCAGAACTACATTAGAGACATATAAACACATTGTATATATGCCAATCTTCAACCACTACTTGATGCATGGATACAATTAGGGCATGAATTAATGCATTCAAATGATCAATTTCCAGAAAATATATGAAAATTGACCCATGGAGTCAAGTTTTTGAAAAACTTGTGAACCCGTACTGCACATTGTGCAGTGGGTGTAAAACCAGTGACTAACAATCCATCAAACTTTAGACGGTGGTCATTTTGAGGCAATTATACCCAATTGAACAAAACCCCAAATTCCATGAAGAACAAGATTAACCCTTCAACCATAATTTTCTGGAAATGTGAAAAATTTGACTATATAGGATAGAGAACATGTCACCAACATGCATACACAACAACCCATGAAACAGTTCAAATCAAAACTACTCATATTCATCAAAATCCCCAAATTCCCAATATGAAGACATGGACTCTAATTTCCCATTTCTCACTAATCATGAATTTTTTTGCACTTAAAGGGTAGAAAACATATGTACAACATGCATAGAAAAAAAAAACCCAGTACATATTTCACGTCAAAACACCCACACCCATGAAAATCCTCAAATTTCATATGAACACATGAACCTTAAATTGAATGGGCTTCAACAAATCATGAAGTTTATGTAATTAAAGGGTAGAAATCTTATGAACAACATGCATACAGAAAAAACCCATGAATCATTTCAAACCACAACACCCAAAATCACGAAAATCCCCAAAGTTACATATTTCGAAATTTCAGCATAGAAAGGGAGATTAATGTAAGGTTTTCTGTTAATTTCAATGGGAAGCAAGGGTAAAAGAGTCTTACTACACTTGAGGATCGATGTTTGGAGCCCAGGAAGTCACTTTCAAGCCTGAGGAATTAAGAGCAATCAAATTGCTGCTTCTGTAGGGAGTCAAGAGTAGCAATCCAACACCAGTAAAATGCAAAACAATTTGCCACAGCCCCAAATATGAAGATTATACATAACTTGATAATAAAATAATCAAGTATTACATATACTCAATAAGGTGATAGTCGAGTATTACTAATACTCGATTACTCAGTGATCGAGTTTTTTAATTGTTGGAGCGATCTAGTACCCATCGAACACCAATAGAATTTGACAACAAGGTTTGGCCTCATTTATTAATTTTTTCGATCGCTTGAACCCCAGTTTCGATTGATCCAAACCAATGGAAAATTGCTTCTCGATACTCGACTCCTACAGTATCGAGTTGTAATAGTATAACTCAATATCAATAAGGCCGAGTATTGTTTGCTTGACTGATCGGAATAGCAATCTACCAGGGATCAACTGAGCCAGAGAGGATTACACATAACTTGATTACACGAAAATCAAGTTATGTGCAAACTGGACAACATAACTCAACAAAGTGACCATCGAGTTCTATGGAAAATCCTACCACAACAATTACTAATCTAAGCATGTTTTAGATTAGTCAGCTATTAGGATTAGTGCCCTTAAATCCTATTGTATGATGTTATGTATGTTATTATGTATGACATTATGTATGACTTAATGTTGTGATTAATAAAGTTTCTTTATTATTATCTAAAATAATGGTAACATGAATATTTGGACATTATCATATAGTCCATGAGATGCATAGTATGTGATTTAGTCATAGAAGATATAGATCACAAGTTCTTTGTAAACTTAGAATTTTGGTTCGTAGTCGGTGATGAAATTAGGCATTTCATCTGTAAAGACTATAACATATCAACTAAGATGATTTGTCTTGATCATGGAAGTGAAGACTTCTAGTTGATATGTTGATATGTTTTAAGAGTTAAGACATATTGAACTGGACCGCTGTGAGATTTATTATTCTCCTAGCGACTATCAAATGAATAATAAATCTCATGACTTCTATTTGCATGAACTCTTAATCCTGAAAGAATAATGGACCTGATCATGGACTATAAGTTGCTTTGATATATCAGGAGTAAGATCTAAAGTAACGGTCAAAATCTTAGTGTGTTGGGCAATCACATTTAGTGTTGATGGAACATATATTCTCAAGATGGAATTCATAGTCTCTTAACGAAGATATAAAATATTTCCTTAAGATAAGTTTAATGGGTTCAGTTATTCAGAGAGTTAGGCCTAACCATTTTAGTAAGAAATTACTAAAGTATATATTTATGAAATTGGATTTCATAAATATATAATGAATAACTTAAAGGATTAAACTGGGTACTTAAGAATTAAGATGTAGTAATCTTCAAAGTGGTAGTCTACATTCATGACTTTGTATTACTACGAATATTTTATGAAGGGGTTGCATGTATAATAAAGTCTTGGGATATAATTTATAAATAAGGCCTAGAGTGCAATTATATTTATATAGTGGTATTAAATATAATTAATGGTAACTTTGGACTTGTCAAGAGTTGACAGAAAAGCCTAAGGCCCATTGGAGCTAGTGTCTTATTGGTCCATTTTGGTCCCACTCCAAGCCACACATTAAACCCAATTGGAAAGGCCCAATAGGCCGGCCCAATTAGATAATCAATTAGTTATAAAGGGAGAAACATACAGAATTTTATTTTAAGAGAATCATCATTGTGAAGTGGTGTGTGTGTGCAAGTGAAGCCACTCGATTATTCTCCCTTAGAAACTGATTGAGAGACCACACTTCTTGGGCGTAAAGTGGAATTGGAGTGAAGATTAAAAGTGTTCCCAAGTACTTCTAATCTTTTGTTTTGAATTTCGCCGCACTAAGGTATGCTATCTTGTTCTTAAATTCTGAAAATTTACATAATGCATGTTATCAATCATGAATGAAATAGATCCATATTTGTTGCTTCCGCTATGTGTTTTGTATGAGATACAAAACCAAATTTACCAACATTAGCTACAACTCATAAAATGAATGTTAACTTAGCATTATGAGAATTTCCATGAAACTCATCTACATATGTGTTTTATAATTACTTTTGAGATTGCCCCTGCTATAAATAATTTTTTCCACCAAGTTGTAGAAACCAGAAATCATACTAAACATAAGGCACTGCTTGTAATAACAACAAATTACATGTAACTGAAACATTCTCGACCAACTTAGTATCAACCTTGAAAGTACATAACATTAATGCCATTAACAAAGTGCATGACCACATAAGTACATAACAAAGTACATAACTTAGTATAAACTTCCAAGTCATATTCATATAACACAATCTTGTTGTCATGTGCCCATCGAACTGATGTGGTTCGAGTGCTTACTTAGGCGGTGGGGATCCTCCTGGCTGTGTAACATACGTCCATTATCGATCACCTATCCACCTTGGCTACCATCCATAATTACAATTCAAATATGTTAGGTTTCATGGATCTATATAAGTTATTAACAAGCAACATAGTCACAACAACACTCAGATTCATAACTTACGATGAAGGATGTGACAAAACTATTGAACAACCTCATTTCATGATTCTCCAGTGAACATCATATTTAACTAACAATTTCTTATCATTTGCCTATCCAAGCATGAACACCAATGTTTGTTTCATCTTTGAACCAAAAATTCATGTCATTTTATTCCTAATACTTCAATGGCAACATAGGTTTATTAACAATTTACTAATAGTGAGTTGCAAGCATTACTCCCAACCCAACATCACCATAAATTCATTGCTTAGTCAATGGATAGCAACATTTTTTCAGCCATGTTAGAAAGCACTTGTATATAGTCATGTAACGATTTATATGACAAAAGTTGTTAAGAAATGTAAGCTTTACCTATGATGCAGCTCCACCGCTTGTTGATTCCACATTTTGAGTTGGACATGTTCTACGATTGTGCCCCTCTTGGCGACACAACCCACATCTTGACTTTGGTCCATTCTCGATCCATAGGGAGGTCGGCAGCTCCCATTCATTCTTGTCCATCTCATTGCAAGTTTGTGTGGATACAGGCCGAACTTTGTTCTGAATCAATTGCGGGTTGGGCATCACTACTTTAGTTTCTTCCAGATCCGGCCATGCTAATCTTTCTTTCAATGGTTGGAATACCGGTTTGTAGTTGTGGTACCATTTTGACACTCTATAGCAAGGATCAATAAATTGCTACGCATTATGCTTATACTTAAAACGAATTGATATTACATGTGAACACGGGATCTTGTATGCTACCCATTTCCTTCATGTGCATGTCATACCCCGAAGATCAACCCTATGTGTGTGTTGTCCGCCCCCGTTATTCATAGGATTACACAGTGTGTCAACCTTGTATAACTGCGCTTGTGTGCACATCCATGTCACCATATGTTCCTTTGCCTTCGCTTGATTTTTTTCGAACTTGTCCGTGGCATATTTGCACCATTCTTAACCCACTTCCAACTGATCTAGAGTGAGATTATGATGAGCATCAAAATACGAGTTCACTTTGAAAAAGGTGAACCTCAGCATTGCAGTTATTGGCAAGCTGTGTGAACCTTTCAGTACTCCATTGAAGCACTATGATAGGTTGGTTGTCATTGCTCCATATTAGTGCCCTTGGTCATGTGCAAGTGTCCACTTTTGTTTGTCTTCAACTTTAAGGTAGGTGTATGCAACCGGCTTGACATTGCCAATTAATTCCAGTGCGACTTCAAACTTCCTGACTTGATTTGCACTTACTGCCTTCTATACCAAGTTCTTTAACTCCGGAATTTTCCATTTTGTGTTAACATTGCTGGCTACAAGGCAGAGGCAGTATCGATGATGGGCCTAGGGAGGCTGCAACCAAGTCATACTTTTGTCATCAAAACAAGCTTTTATCCAAGAATGGTCAGAGATGATGCAAAGATTGTCTCGATCCGTAACAAATCATGTCAAGCATGCTAAGAACCATCCCTAGGTCTCCTTGCTCTCACTCTCAACAACAGCAAACGCGAGCGAATAAACCTCATTATTAGCATCCGTTGCCATTGCTATCAACAACTTCCCATTGTACTTGCCATAGAGGTGCATTGCATAGATGCTTATCATCGGCTTGCAATACTTGAACCCTTCAATACATGGACCAAAAGCGCAAAAGGCACAGTTAAATGTGCAAGTTCTCGGCACACCATGGCTGCCGCACTTCAACTGTGTCACTGTGGTTGGATCTGCATCTTTTAACACCATCAGAAACTGATGCAATTCTGCGTATGACTCATCGAAATCCCCGTAGATAATTGCAACCGCCTTCTGTTTTGCATCCCGAATCTTATAGTGAGATGCCCAATGCTTGTGCTTTGCATGCAAAAGACTACGTAGGGTTGCTATTGTTCTTGAAATGTCTTCCTGTATGTATGTCTCAAGTGTGATGGTAATGAACTTTGAATCCACCATCCTTCTATCATAATCTACTTGGAGTAACAAGCAAGTGTGGGGACCCTTACATGTTGTGATCATCCACATGTTGTGCTTTTTGCTAAAAATAGCTCAAACTAACCATAGACATGCATCATGTACACACGTTACAACTAGCCTTTCGAAGCCTAACTTGATGTACTTATTTTTCTTATTGTGCTCCATAGAGAACATGGTTAACACATGCTGAACCGAAGCTTTATTTTTGAATAGCATTCCCTTACTCGGCTGGTCCCCCTGTTACCAACTTGTCAGACATGTTTCCATGGAAGCTGATGGGTCATGAATGTTATCCCATGTGTTTGACATGAACTATTCAGGGGTAGGGTTCGGAATGGGGCAATCATCCATATTGTTTTCAACTCTTTGTTCATCAAAAAATTCTAGATTGTCCTCCAGTCCATCATTATCAATGAACTCCTCGTACACATTTCAAGTGTCATCCATTTTGATTGCCTCATCCATGTAGGTTTGGACATCTTCATTTTTGTAAGTATACCCTCGAACCTCATGGGTGTGGATAGACCCTAACACTTCGGCATCTTCAATATTGTCCATATCAACTACATTGCATGGTCGAACGTTGTAGGGCAAAGATATCTCAACTGTAACTGAAGGGTACACATTAGTTACAGGAACTGATACTAGCTCTCTAACTCCACTAGCATACTGTGAACCCCCGCTGACATTAAACCCAATAGCATCAACAGTTACATACAAGTTAAAAGCTATGAATTGTGGTGTTCGCTTTATCACTCCCCACATTATGTCCACATCATCGTCGCATTGCAATTGAATTGAATTGTAGAAAACTTGGGTACTCACCAGTTGCTGAGAAGCTTGATATACAATGGAGATGTCATGGGAATCCTTGTCTAACCCCAAAGCTAACATTATCTTCCATTTCATTTTTCTCATGTGTACCCACATTTCAGTTTAATAAGCTTCTACTTTTGGTTCAGACCTCAGTATGATAGCCCATGCAAATCATTATAATATGCCTACGCATCGTAGTAAAAGTAGAAGTAATGCAGGCTCATAACGAACTTGAACCACAGATACTACCCAATATCATGTTGTGTAATATTGTGAAACTGTAGGCTAATTATATATGTCCTATGTTTGGGTGTTCATGTAGCTAAAAAAATTGAGCAAATTGTGCTAAAAAACCCATCTTTTTTATCATAATTTTTTTTTCATAAAGTTTTGATGATAAAAAATACTATTGAATAATTGTATCATCTAGTCCATCAGACTGAGCTTTCGAAAACAAAAATGTTCACACAATGTGTTTGGGTTTTACGTAGGATACTATTAAACAAATGAGAATTCAGAAGCATTGCAAATAACCGAGATAATTACTAGCATGTAGCACGTACCACATTATTATGTTCAAAGACAACCCATTCCAATTACAACAAGCAAAGAATTTGTGTTATCATAAATTGTACTAGAAGTGTGATCAGTTATTACCTGTCAGGTGAGATGTTGATAGAATGGAGAAGACGTGGACAACAAACAATTACTACACTTGGTGAAGCTGGTCAGTTGAAATTGAAAGTGGCACCATAACTTGTGAAAAAATCACATGGAACTTTCAGAGTCTCAGACTCTGCTCAGATGTTCAGAGAGGAACCCAAACAGTTCATGCATGGCAAATGGTCAGTGGTCCCAGAGGAGGGAGGATAATAACAATACTCGATTCTGAAAGACTCGAGTTACTTCAATAACTCGATTATTGCTATGCCGATTATTATTTAAACATCATATAGGTTAGTTAATGTAACTGAATTAGGGAGATGTCAAGTTCTATGTAACACGTAACTTGTCTCTCCAGAAATCGAGTTTTATTGAACACATCGTACAGACGTTGGGCAGCAATTATACATACTCGACTCTCTAATAGCCAAGTTACATAGGAATCGAAGATGAATCGAGTAGGAGTCCAATTAGGTAGTGGGGAGGCCATGGGAATGGAAATTGTGTTCAATAGGTCGAAACTGCTCGGTAGTTCGAACAACAACGCAACTTGATTATTGAATAATCAAGTATTGAACTCGATTCCTCTGATATCGAGTACTACTTCCTTCCCTTATAAAAAGGTAGACTCCTTTCATTTTGGTTGGGGGATTGAGAAGAAGAAAATAGTCAGAGACAGAGAAGAGAAGCCTCCTTGATTCTAGAGGTAACATACCCACATGTTTTTTTTTTGTAGTTATGATTAAACAAGTCAAAGGATATACAATTTTCATTTATGCAATTGTTTGTCAGATCTTGGTAGAAGCAATGTCAAGGTTGGTGTAGTCCAACGGTGCATGTTGGTAGAGCGAAATGGTACATGTTTATCTAATTTACCTTTCAAAACTTGTTAAGTTCTAACCCCTAAATAGCTCAAGCGCTTTTAACATATAATCCTATTGTACGTTTCTCTTTTAGGGTGGCAGATACTATGTTTTTTTCATTGGTCATGCTCCTAGCATATACGACAATTGTAGAAGCAAGTAGACAAGTTCGTAAATTCGCAAATGCTGAACACAGGTCATACAAAGATCAACGAGAAGCAGAATCCGCATACATGGAGTTCTTGCAACGTAATGGTAGGAATGTGCAATATAGTGCTTCCCCATCATGAACATCTCCTAACATGTCGACATCAAGTCCAGGGGGGATGTCTCAAAGTGAAGGAACTAGGTATTGCAATGGAGACGTTAGGAACAGTTTGTTAAGGTATCAGTTAGATGTTGCCATTGAGGAGCATGACCACGCAAGGAGGATTGCAACCTTGAGTACTAACATGCTCAATGACATGGTAGCCCATGTTATGGGAGATGATAAAGTTCATGATTCAACACGACAAGGAAGCACAAAATGAAAGTGAAAGTATGGCTCTTGCTTGTGGAATTTATGAATCTAGTATTATTACCATGTGTTTTTATGCTAAAAGTGAGATATTGCCTCAAGTTTGCACTAGAGATTGGCTGAAATGTTGTTGAATAGCCTTTTGGTTTCTTTTTAGAAGTTTATTTTGGAAACTGTCTTGGCCTGTTGGTCTGTAATTGCTTGTATTCTTGTTAACATTGGCTAGGTTGTTTTAGTAATTGTACTTGGCTTTAGATAGCTTATAAGAACTTTGTCTATATATTTTTGCTTAGTTCAATAAAATACACTTGTTCTGAAGAAGTTGCAAATACAACAAGTAATTTGAAAAGTCATAATGCTTATGTAATATATCCCCTATCTGTTATGATTTTGCAGCATGAAATGAAGCCACCTTGAAACATAAAATCCAGAAATGAACATCACCTAGCAATGAAACAAAAAAGACATTTGCCAAACTTTTTCATTACCTAATATGCAGTTAAGCACATATGGATCTTACCATATAGAAATGTACATTTCCATTGCATTTAAAGATATTTGTCATTTTACATATATCATTAATGCCTAACTAGAAGATGCTCAAACATGCAAATATAGAACCTAATATGTTTGCTGAGCTTCATTAGTTACAAAAATTGTTAGATATTATTTCCAACAAATTGTCCAATATGTTGTTGTCCACTAGCTGTCATTTGTATGTGCAATATATTGTCCATTAGCTGTGCAAAAAATTGTCCAAAAATATTAAGTAGCTTGGCAAGTAAGACATGCTCTGCAAAAATATAATTCAGAAAGTCTCCAACATGGTGCTCTTTAAGGATTGTAAATTATCATCAACAGCTACAAAAACCTGCAAATATGCCACCAAATATAAATACATGTATGAGAAAAATAAAAGAAAAAAAAAACCTAGGAATAATAGAGGTTCAAGCTATAGCAAAAATCACAACGAACTAATTCACACGTTTATCTTAGTATTTCAAGTAGTGAGGTGTTCATTCAATATATATATATATATATATATATATATATTGAATGCCTATGTATCGTTAGTGTTTGATATGTACGACATTGCGTACCTGTTGATAGGCCACAAACTGAATGACCCATTGTGATAGAAATTAATTAATTAATTAATTAATTAGCCAAGTTATTAATTAATCAATTTATCGTGCAAAGGCGTGGTAGCATAAACAAATCACCAATAAACTAATTATGCAGTGGAAAATAAATGACATGGTGATTTGTTTACGAATGGGAAAAAACCTAACGGCAAAAACCCCACTGGGTGATTTTCAGGTCACCACTCTCGAAATTCCACTATTATCACAACAAGCGATCACAAGCAAGGAATCCCAAGTACCTTACTAACCTACAGTTGAACCCTTACCCCAATACCCAATCGGACTTGTTCTGTAGTAACAGTTTCCCTTTCTGATGCACGGCTCCCAAGTACGTGACTAACGGTTGCGCGGATCCCAGTACATGACTTCAAAACACCAATCTGAAAAGATTGTTGGCTGCAAGGTTCTTCAGTTCATCCACACGATGAAGATCAGGAAGATGCTTGGTCACAAAACCCTATGGTGCAAATACACAGCAACTTCTTCAAGAGAAAGAGATGAACTAGGTCAAGAACCTTGTCTCCAGTCACAATTTGCTTAAACAAAGTTTGCTCAATGCTTGTGCAACTTGTGTACCATTTGACGGCTCTTAAAACAATCCTTTTATATGTCTAGGGTTAGGAGAAAAGAAGACCCATAGACAGATTCACGGATCTCAAGAAAATCAGAGTTGAAATCTGAAATTCTTAAACCTCGACAGATAGGAGGTGTTGAGCAGGTATCGACCAGCTGTCGAACTTTAATGAATTTGCACTCTTGCTTGATTTCTTGAACAGACTTGAAGGCTTCAATACTTGATCTTGAAACATGGTTTCTTGAAATAGTTAAACACATCCTAAGTCTACCTAAATACAAGTAAAGTGCATTTTGTCAAAGGATAAGCCAATTACACAAAATCATGACATATGTTCTATAACGTGAGAAACACATATGTCCTAACAATCTCCCCTTTTGGCAATCAGTGACAAAACCACAACTAACAAATGAACATATGAGAGAAGTCATAAATCACTCAACTCATATTCACTTGTTGAATACAATAAAATCTATCCTAACACAAACTCTTGAAAAACTTTGCAAGAAGAGAAATTATGGCATTGTAAACTTTGACAACCTGTATTTCTGAAACACTTTAAACAAAACTCATCAAGGCATTTTTGTGTGAAACAGAAATAATAGATTGCATACAAATAATAAGAAGCATGTGTATAAAAAAAGAAAAGAAACAACACATGAAAGGGGTAGGTGAAAGAAAAACATACATCAACAATATAGAAGAGAAATAAGTGCAATGTATGTCTATAAATGGTCACAAGACGTCATGTACGAGAACAATGTATCTAAGAAAGAAAGAAAAGAAAAGATACATAATATCCTCACTACATCCCTCAAAAGAAAAAGATAACAACACTCCCCCTAACACAATGATCCCAAAAACTAACTCTCCCCTTAAGAGTAACTACTCTCATATCCAAAACTACTCCCCCTTTCTGTCATGAGTGACAAAGGGTAGATTGTCAAGTAGACATCTCATCGGTAGGGCTAGCATCTCCATCATCATTTGAAGCGTCAACGTCATCACCATCATCATCATCATCATCCTCAGCATCAGAATCAGAAGCAACTGGATGAGGTGGTGAAGGAGTAAGCTCAGGTGCAAAGCCGCCCATAGTCGCCTGCCGAAGTGCAATACGACCAACATGAACGTTTACCTGATACAACTTCGTAGAGAGTGTATTTAGGCGAGCATCCATGTGCTGCAGCTGCTCCATGACGTCTCCTAAAAACACATCACCTATAGAAGAAGGAGCGGATGCGCAGAACAAGAGGAGGGTGCTACTGAATCTGTTTGCCATGACCGAAACTGGGCCTCGCTACGTTTAACGGTAGCATAATCTATAGCACACATGATGGTAAAGTGGTCGAAAGAGGGAAAAGGAACGAAAAAATGGCGTAAAATCCTCGTGATAGCGGAAGGAAAGATGAGCTTATCACGGGACACCGAATCTAAATGAACATCTATGATAGATAGAATGAAGTGAAAGGGAAAATCTATAGTGAGATGCTCAAGAAGAGATAGCAAAAATCGAGCACGAGGCTCTGTGATGGAGTTATAGTGAGAAAGAGGACGTAAAACAAATGTCATCACCATGTTCACGAATCTAGGACCTTTAGCAAAAGGTCGACATGGTGTAAAAAGACTCTCACCCTAAGCAGTAGGGCACTCACAAAAAGAAGACATGAGCTCATCCTTAGACACTGTCCTCAGACGCTCACAACTAGGATAGTCAGGAAACTCTATCCTAGGGACACAAAGCACATCCACAACCAGCTGCTGTGTGACAGGAATGCGCGTACCTCGAACGCGAGTGAAAAAGAGAGGTACTGAATGATCAATCCTGTGCATGTTGGTGTAAAACTCCTAGATAAGCACGAGAGGACATGTGACCGGGACGTCACACAGTGACTCCCATCCCCTACTATGAATGACAGAGGGAAGGTCAGTGTCGGCAAAGTCCGACAGAATGACTTGGTGTTCCAAATGAGTGCCTCGTTTGGAGAAGTTCTTCGAAAATCCCTTAAAGACATCATCATCATGGAACCGAACAGTAGACGGTGAAGGATCAGTAGATGAAGAAGCACCGGAATGAAGAGGGTTCCGAGCAGGAGTGGATTTACGTTTAGGTGCCATAGACACGACTAACGTAAACAGATTTAAAGGGAGAAGAAGAGAAGAACAATCATAAAAGTCCCAAGCAATTCAAATATATCAAATATATGAAAAGGAGAGTACGTATGCATGGGAAAATCATGGGCTCAGCCTAATCCAATCCTACCAGCATACAAGCATATTACACACATCTAAACGCATGAAAATACCATTAAAATGCAAATGGAATGCAATGTATAAGGTTTTAAAAACATTTAAATGAAAACCCAAACCAAAATTTCATTAAACACTCATCAATTTTGAAAAACCCCAAAATTTTCAAAAAATCCCAAAACCTAGGTTTTAAAACATGAAATGCATGAATAAAGAGGGATTAGAAGCTTACCAAGTGTAGAAAAACTTGAAAAAGCTTGAAGAAAACTTGAGGAAGAGGTTGGGAGTGAAAGAGAGAGTGTTTGGGAGATGAACAGGCGCGGACAGATCGAGAGAGATCGAAGAAATGAGAGACGGATTGCAAAGGAGGTTTAAATAGGACCTTCAGTAATGCTTGACAGTTGAGGTATCGAGAGGTGTCGAGGAAACTATCAATGGAGGTGTCGAGAAAGTGGTTGTCGACAGTTGAGGTATCGAGCAAGTATCGAGCAACAAAGAATCAATTTCAAGAACAGAAGCTCGATCGATCCACCAAGTGTCAAGGAGCTATCAAGGAGGCAGGAGCTTTCTCGATCAATCCACTAGGTATCGAGGAGGTGTCGAGATTGCATTAAGAAAAAGGCTTAAGAAGCTTGACAGATAGCAAGGTATCGAGGAGGTGTCGAGCCAGCTTTTCAAAACAATTTTTCGAGAGGAGAAAAACACAGATATGAATGCAATCCAACATACAATTTAACCAATGATCCAATCAACACAAAAATCTCTCAAAATAGTCTCTCAATCTAAAAATTTTGAGCATAAGGATCTCCAAAACACACACACACACACTAAACAAGTCTAACCAATTTTATATATCAAAAATAAGTCAAGACAGTTTAGTGAGCATACATTACCACATGTAAAACTTGTGATGGCCAAATCTCATTGAATCTGCACATGTATCAAGAATAGCAAAGAATATTGCGTGTTGTGTGTGAAAAAAAAAAAAAAAACATCGCAAGATTGCATAAGTGTATACATGTTATGACGATTTAAGATATGAGAGAATCGCTTTAACTCACACATAATCATAACTGCTTGATGGGGACTATCACTTTCAAGGTACATCCTATAACTCCCACATCTCCTGGAATACATGCTTGCAATCATATTTAAAAGCATTTTTGATCTTTTTGCTTTTGATTTTTCTTTGCATATTTCTCTTTTAAGTATATCATACATGGGCTTATTAGAGAGATAAAAGAAATACCCAATGATATTTGACATTCCAATTTTGCTATGCCTAAGCACACAAATGTCATTGACATCACACTTTTGCTACGCCGAAACATACAGATGTCATACATGATTGACGGGCAATAGTGGTGAGATGGTTATTTATGCCTTTCTCTCAGGATTTTTTAGTCATTCTCGTCAAAAAGAGTGATACGAGTGTTTAAGTATAAGAGACAACTCAATCTTACTCATCACAAACAAGAGCCACAAAGCTCACTTGCTTAGTTATGCATAGAAATGCTCATCTAAGCTACAAGAGATACAAAATTTAGAAAACTTTGTTTCAATGGCTATCCAAGGTACACAAGTACCAATGTACACATAGCACACACTGTTTTTGTATTTTTCTGATTTTTCAATTTTTTTTTAATCTTTATATCAAAAAACAAAATAATCAAAAACTGAAAATAAACAAACAAAAACATGTTAAACAAAGCAAGGCATAAAACTAGACTAACTCAAAATAAAAGCAAAATACACAAGTAATGCAACAAACAAAAACAAGAAGATAGAAGAAATTGATAAAATCACTTAGAGTCCTTTTTCTTCCACACCTTGGAATAACATTTCCTTTGATTAAATGCTTGAACCGATGGTGAGGGGGAAGAATTGAAACCATTCAAGTTCGAAAGGAACAGGAGGACCTTGAGAAGATCACCGAGAGGAGCGAGAGATGATTGAAGTTGATTTTGGCTTCCAGATGCTATCATGTCGTTGCTCTGTTGAGTGGCTAACCACTTATAGCAATTTGGTCGAGTATGACCGGTAGCTCCACAATGATGACAGAGATGCTGCTTCTTTTGTTTAGGCTTTTGAGAGTTAGCCTTCTTAGCCTTAGGATTTTTAGCATCTTTCTTATCTAGTTTAAGGAATGCTCCTAAGATAGATTTACCCTTGTCTAAGTTCTTACTAGCTAGACTAATTTTAACATCAGTGTTCTCAATATCAGTATTGCTAACAGGAGGAACAAAAACAGTAGTACTAGTAGAAGCAGTATTAGAGGAAGAAAAACCATACCCTAAACCTGTTCGATCTGAAGCAGATTTCTGAATACTGAGCATCTTGTCAAGCTTAACACTTGAAGTCCTCTCCAATTGAGCTCTGACTTGAAACAGCTCCGCCTCAAGCTTCTTTGTCTTCTCAGCCAGGAAATTGTTTTCAAACCTCAGTGCTCCAATGGTCTGATTAGCCTCATCAAACTTAGTGGATAATTCCTCACGGTCAAGTTCCACATCACTGAGTTTCTTGGTGGCCAGCCTATAAAGTTTCTTATGTTTTTCAGAAACTTTGTACAATTTCTCATAGGCTCTATGGATGTCATCTTGATCATCCATCTTCTCAAATTTGGACTCCACCAATTCTTCTTCTTCGTCCACATCTTCAACAATCCCATCAGTAGGATTGACAGTGGCAGTGAAGGCATTCAAGATTCCGTCATCCTCATTGTCGGAATCTTCCTCAAGCTCAGTGTCGCTCAAGGTAGCAGCAAGTGCCTTACTCTTCCCAATGCTCTTGCGATACTTAGGACACTCATATTTCATGTGCCCGAAGCCTTGACACCCAAAACACTTAGGTATTGTGGGAACAGTGTACTGACCACCTTCCTTAGCATACTTCTTCCCTTTGTCTTGCCCTTTAAACTGAAAAGAACTGGATTGTCTGTGGTCCTTTTTGAAGTTCCTTCCATTGGCATTCTTCATAAACTTTTTGAACTGCCTTGTAATGTAGGACTTCATCTTGGAATCTTTATCATCGAAAGACTCATCTGTGTCATTGCTCTTTGCCTTCAAGGCCATGCTCTTGCCATTTCTCAACTTTCCAATCCTTGATAACCCTAGCTCATAAGTCTATAGATTACCAACCAGCTCTGTCAAAGGAATTTTGTCAATATCCTTTGATTCTTCTATTGTTGTAATCTTGGCATGGAATCTCTTGGGTAGAGATCTGAGCACTTTCCTTACAATCTTGGGTTCAAGAATGGTTTCCCCAAGATTAAAGGCTGAGTTTACTATATCCTTGAGCTTGGCATAGAACTCATCAAATGACTCATCCTCCTCCATCTTTATTTCTTCAAAGCTTGTAGTGAGCCTCTAAAGCTTTGAATCCTTGACAGCCTTTGTACCCTTATAGATTGCCTGGAGGATGGTCCATGCTTCCTTTGCAGTTTCTGTGGAGGATATCTTCTTAAACTCCTCATTAGTAACTGCATTGAATAAGGCATTCAATGCTCTGCTGTTAAAGTTAGCCGCCTTGATCTTTTCTTCATCCCAATCGGCTGGCGCTTCCTTTGGCTTGGTCCAACCAATCTCTATAGCTTACCACACCTTCTCATCTAAAGACTACAAGAAAGCTCTCATGTGTACTTTCCAGTATGCATAGTTAGTGCCATCATATAAAGGAGGTATAATTAATGACTGTCCTCTATCCATGACAACAGGGGTCAATGGATCAACACAGCAAAGATTAAACCCTAATCAAAGTGTGCCTGCTCTGATACCACTTGATAGGCCACAAACTGAATGACCCATTGTGATAGAAATTAATTAATTAATTAGCCAAGTTATTAATTAATCAATTTATCATGCAAACGCATGGTAGCACAAACAAATCACCAATAAACTAATTATGCAGCGGAAAATAAATGACACGGCGATTTGTTTATGAATGGAGAAAAACCTAACGGCAAAAACCCCATCGGGTGATTTTCAGGTCACCACTCCCGAAACTCCATTATTATCACAACAAGCGGTTACAAGTAAGGAATCCCAAGTACCTTACCAACCTACAGTTGAACCCTTACCCCAATACCCAATCGAACTTGTTCTGTAGTGACAGTTTCCCTTTCTGATGCACGACTCCCAAGTACATGACTAACGGTTGCGCGGATCCCAGTATGTGACTTCAAAACACCAATCTGAAAAGATTGTTGGCTGCAAAGTTCTTCAGTTCATCCACATGATGAAGATTAGGAAGATGTTTGGTCACAAAACCCTACGATGCAAATACACAGCAACTTCTTCAAGAGAAAGAGATGAACTAGGTCAAGAACCTTGTCTCCGGTCACAATTTGCTTGAACAGAGTTTGCTCAATACTTGTGCAACTTATGTACTATTTGACGGCTCTTAAAACAATCCTTTTATATGTCTAGGGTTAGGAGAAAAGAAGGCCCATAGATAGATTCACGGATCCCAAGAAAATCAGAGTTAAAATCTGAAATTCTTAAACCTCAACGGATAGGAGGTGTCGAGCAGGTATCGACCAGCTGTCGAACTTTAATGAATTTGCACTCTTGCTTAATTTCTTGAACAGACTTAAAGGCTTCAACACTTGATCTTGAAACGTGGTTTCTTGAAGTAGTTAAACACATCTTAAGTCTACCCAAATACAAGTAAAGTGCGTTTTGTCAAAGGATAAGCCAATTACACAAAATCATGACATATGTTCTATAACATGAGAAACACATATGTCCTAACACCTGTCAGAATGAATGCCTATGTACGATAAGTGTTATGTACTTTTTTTTAATGGACTGGTTAGGAGTGAGTTCACCTATGTGTTTAAGTGATTGCCCATGTTCTTTAAATTCTTGAAATAGTGGGCTTAGGGCTTATACATATAACTCATATGAGTGAATGGCTTGTCACAATGCATGTGTGTAACACATGCTAGTATATCATCACAATGCATTGTGACAAGTAATCAAAACAGGGACATGCCCCTAGTATATCATCACATGCTAGTATATCACCACTAGTGTATCATCACAATGCATCGTGGTCATGTAGATTGTTTCTCTCTCACCCCCAACGTTCATTCTCTCTCTCTCTGACTAGTTTATAAATAACACCAACTAAACCCTTTGTTTTACATTGCTTTTCTACCATTCCTCATTTGACAAAAGAAAACCCATTTCCAATGAGGAATTGAAGTTTTTTATGGCATTGATGGTGGTTTTGATGGCCATCTCTTCTATGCAAAAGGCTGCTGCAGCTCATGAGGCTCCAACTCCAAGCCCAACATCTGATGCTGCAATCTTTGTGCCCACTTTTTTTGCTTCTCTTGCTGCTTTGGCTTTTGGTTTGGTCTTCTGAGTTAGCTAGCTATAATGGGTCAATTCCAATGACCCACATAGAGAGACAGCATGATGATTTCATTTCAATCCCAACCCATTTTTCATTCTCTCTAAATTCACTTTGTGTTTAGAGTTTTTTCATGACTATGTGAGACAGTAAGAGAGGAGGCAAATGGGTTGGTATTTTATTTCATTATTTTTGGGAGGTTCAGCTGAAGTTAATTATTGTTGATTATGTTATGATGGGATTTCTATGGTTGTGACTTGTGATTGATGTTTTTTTTTTGGTGGTATTGTAATATAGATTTTATTTAATTGTGTGATTTCTTCATCTTCCTCTCATTTGTATCTGTGATCCCAATTGATGTAATAAATTCTATTCTTGTATTATATTACACTTCTGAAAATTTCAGTTTGTTATTTTATAGCATTAGTTTTGCATTGGACAAGGATTTGAGACTCATAAGTTACTATTCCCCTACCCCCACCAAAAAAAAAAAAAAAATGTTAGCATTAATGTTAAGTCTGTTAGGTAATATTTTTCAAAACTCAAAAATCTTCTGACATCAATTTATTTGACAATTCAATCACTTAAAAGCAGTTGGGAAAAATTTATGAACATAAAATAATGTAGATTTATTGTAATCTTAGTGATGAGCCATGGCTTGGCAGATTCTGAATGGATTTTGTGTGGCTGTGTTGATGAACGACAGTAATTGTGGGGTCTGAAATTGTTTTGCTATTATTAATGTCATAACCAAAGCCCAGAGGCATGTGAATTCAGAAAAGAAGGTGTTCCAACTTCCAAGTGGAGCCTAACTTTTTGAATAACAAAATACAGATAACATGAAGTATCTCTGAAGCAACTACTTATTATATTATTTAAGTAAAAAGAAGTCTCATTTTGTCAAGATACATGTGAAATTTGTGGAAGAAATTGGAAATTGGAAGTCATTCTATGGCTGTGTTTTTATTTTATTTTGCTAAAATGTAGCTTTCCAACATTCTTTAGAACACCTAACGAATATCTTGGATGTGTATTCTTCTGTCTTACTCTTACATATATGATATATCAACTAATAATAGTATTTTTTGTTGTTGTTTTTTTAACATAGGTATCCATCATTCTTAGAACAACCTACGTAATCTCTGATGTTTTATTCCTACTTACACCAATATTTAATTAGTGTTTTAGTCTAATGATAAATGACAATTATTAAAAGCGGACGTTGTAGGTTGAAACTCCCTCTTTAAAAAAAAAAAAACTACTTAGATGGGCAATTTCTTATTGTTACTTAAAACCTAGGTTGCACAGACACGCCATTTTTGGCGTCGTGTCGGTGTCGGACACTGGTACGGGTACGACTCGCCTGATTCCGGTGTCCGGCGAGTGTCTCTTTTTTTTTTTTTTTTTTGCTTCTTCGACACGGCTTTGACACGGCTCCGAATGGCTCCGACACGGCTCCGACACGCCAGCAGTGGAAAAAAAAGGAAAATCACAGATGTCTGACCTCTCACCTCTGCTCGCTGCCGCTGCCGCTACCCTCCGTCGCTCGCCGGAGCTAGATCGAGCCGATCGGCGAGCTGCTCCTCTCTCCTTCTTCTTCTTCTGCTTCTTTTTCTTTTTCTTTGCTCTCTCACCCAGATGCCTTCTTCTTCTTCTTCTTCTTCTTCTGCTTCTTTTACGTTTTCTTTCTCTGTTTCGTTCATTTTAACTTTTCTAATACTTTTCTTTATTTCCTTTTTGTTTTGTGGGTCTTCTGCCACCCCACGTGAAAGTCACTTTAACCATTGAGTACCATATGTCAGCCATGATGTCTTTGATATGCCATTGGTCCAAAAGAAAATAATTTATATTATTATTTTGATTATTATTTTTAGTTTTAGAATTTGAATGTAACCTATTTAAACTTTTGATTTGTACTCTAAAAATTTTATGTGTATTATTATACTATTTTAGGTGTTAATTTACTTATTTATAGCTCTTACATAATTTAAATTTTAGACATAAACGTATTTTATGTCTAAAAATATTAAAAAATATGTCTAAATATAAAATTTAATTAATTATTTAACCGCCGTGTCCCCGCCGTGTCGTGTCCTTATTTTTCAAAAATTGCGGTATCCTCGTGTCCGTGTCCGTGTCCGTGCAACAAGTTAAAACCCAAATAAGTTATATAATTTTTGTGTTTTAGAGTATGTTACTTGGATGGCCCATATAAAACCCAGTAATGAGCCAGGTCTCTAGTCTACACTGTGTCATATTTCTAGCATATTTGAGGAATTAACTAATGACTTAAATAACTTTAAAAAATTGTGGTTGTGAATTGTGATGAACCAGAATCATAATTCATAGTCACATGGGAAGATATTTCTTTGTGAAATCACTGAAATATGGACATGTGGGAGAATTGATTGAAATTCAGGTGCTGGAGACTTCTGGATGGCCCAGATGAAACCATTGTTGTCAGAGAAAGCTTTCTTCTTCTTTTTTCCAATGCAAAAAGAATAGGTTGCCTCAACCGTCAACTCGTACACACATGGTAGTATATCACCACGATGCATTGTGACAAGCCATTCACTCAGGATTAGCTTGGACAAAGACTTGATGTGGCTGACCATGCTAGTATATCTTCCTTAGCAGGTTTCATTAAAACCAAATATGGGAAGCCTGATATATTGGCAGGTTTGAAAATGTTCTTGGTGCTTAAGCGAGCCATTTGAATTTTGTAACTATTGAAAGCTGTGATATGTGTTTTTTATTTATTTATTTGGAATATGAATGACATAGAATAGGAAAGAGACAGGTACAAGGTATTGGAAATTTGATATGAGTGTAGACTGTAGAGTGTAAACAGTTAACACTATACCTTGCTAAAAATGCATAAAAATTTGCACATTGACTCAATCGATGAATTTTCAACTAGAACTAAAGCTATGTTGCAGAGTGCTCTTGTTATAATCTCAGCTTATTTACTTCAAATTGAAAATTTTGATATGATTGGTCAATTATCAAGAGTTTAGAGATTCTCAACAATACTTGCTATAAGTTATATCTTGTTCATAAGTTGAATTATTGTTGTTATTAATATTATTATTATTGTGATTATTATTATTATTGTTATTATTATTATTATTATTATTGAGAATAAAAGTAGCTTTTATAGACTAAAATTTGTGAAAAAATAACCATATACACAACCGTAGTCATTCACAATTAATTCACAGTTATTGATAATATTATATGCATTTAGTCCATTGGCATATCTAAATGAACTATTAGCTTGACATTAATGAAACATTTGGTGGGATGGAAGTTTAAATGAAGAGAATCTCAACAACTGCACTATATATACATGTAAATTGGGTCGTTTTCCCTTTCACAGAAATGCATGCCTGCATGCTTGTCATCTTATTGTTTAATTAAAAAATTTGGAAGAAGTTCACAAGGAATGCATGGTATTTATCGTCACTAGTCCCGCAACCAGGGGGATGTATGTCAATGCGGAGTGATCTTTGCAACCCATGTACTGGCTCAATATTTTCACTCCGTATTTATTCAATCTGTGCAGCCGGTTCATCGGGGTTAGGAAGTGAAGGTTCCTAGGTGGGCTCAGCTTGAACTATAAGTGGGGTTGGTCAGCCAGGTGTGGGTACAAATATATAGCCACCATCGTGGGCAGATCCGCTAAATAATAGGGGAGACAGCCAGGTGGTTACTGGGGATTGAGGGCCGGCTTGAGCATGGGATGTGTGTTCTGCACTATCGTCATGGCTAACGGGGTGGGATGGCCCAACAATAGCGTCAGACATGCATCGCGATGACCCGACGCCATCCACGTACATGTCCCAATCGCCCTCCAATGTCTCATCATCTGTACAAAAACAATTGTATTTATTAAGATGACAACAAGGGATTGAGTCAATTTGATCCAGGATAAGTGAGAATCGTTTGAGTTTTGGTAATAGAGTGGTGTTTGAGGCATTGAAATTTGTGAAATTAGCAGAATGGAATATTATGTGTGGCTGTGATGAAAATATACTTTACTACCATAATACGTCCTCTACATAAATTACAACTGAAAGTATTAGAATTGGAAGTCAGTAAGAATTGGAGGTATTAGAGTTGGAAGTTACCCGACTCATCCTTATCCTCATCCTCACAACTATGTACGGGCGTAGGCATACACCCACGACCACCTCCACGACCTCCACCATGTCCATGCCCTCGAGACCCACCACCTTGCTCGCCACAGCCTGTGGCCTGTATGCTCGCCTCACTCGCCACACGCATGTTCTCCAGTGCCACTCGGCTCAACTCTCCGACAATATCTAATGTACGCTTCAGGTGGTTGTACATAGCAGAATCTGGTTCACATTGCAATAGTAATGTAACATTGGACTCAACCTGTGAAATAAAGGAGTCACGTTAGGACAATTGCAACATAACAACATAAAAACAATTGCAACAAATTAACAATACCATAGCAAGATATAACAACAATGGGAATGAGTCAACAAATTACTCTGCACGCCCAATGACTTTAGGTTTCAGCATCTTTAGAAGGAATATCTATCAGCCAAAGAAAAATTATTCCTATCTTAGTCTTTATACCTGCTACTTGTATCTTGCTTCCAAGATAGGAAATGGTACCAAAGTGTCATGAATGGATGCAACCTTATAAATCTCATGTGCTTATGATTCATAATCATAGATTCAGTTCTATAATTGCAGAAGAAAAGAGACCCACACTTACAAAGTACAAATCAGAATAAAAGTAGATAAGTGCTATAAAATTTCAAATATAAATGCAAATAACTAATAGCCAATCACAATAAAACTTAAAACCAAATATTTTTAATACAATCTCTCAATGTAACTATGATTTTTATAGCTACTGCTAGCTTGTAGCAGAGAAGGTCCAACACTAGTGTCTTAGATATATGGCACAGTTCATGTAACATTGCTACAATGACCACACCATGATTGTCTCACAGTATTGAACATGAACTTTTGTAGCGCAAATACATAGAGAAATAGAGCTTGATGAAATCATGCCTAACAGATCTTAGTAACTGTCAATTAACCTAAGACCATCTCCATAATGAAAGCATGAAAATTAGCTAGAAGCAATTGGTAAACAATTGTAAGCAAAACATGGAATGTGTGTTATAGCATCACTGAGATTAGTTGAAACCAATTTATCTTTTCTCATAGCTCCCAAGCTCACAGAATCATAGGTCACAGAATCATATAGTTTAGGTGAAATTGAAATATTGTAGTTCTTAAGCTTTCTTTTTCTTTTTAAATGCTATACCTTTTACAAATTTTTGTTGGGTAATGAGATGGCATGAATTATTAACTTATTATAAACTTATTCATATATAGCGCTACTATTGAAATGGCACACCAGTACATATTGGTTGTGAAATATTCTGTTCTAGTAGCAAGAAATGAAATGTTCTCTAGAATGAATGTCTAAATATTGATTCAATGGCTCCATAAAACTTAATTTTCAAGTAAAAATATTCCCAAATAGATCCTTATATGTCACCATACCATATAGGGACTCAAAATTTTCTAAAACACTCATAAAATACTCAACCGCAAGCAAATAAAACCATGCACTAGAAAAACCTGAAATTTACATACAAAAAGAAATTCCTCCAATAAAAGCGTGTGATGTCCTACCTCAGATTCTTCTACTTCAAAAAAACTTTTTATCCATTTAATATCCGGGATTTGGAATCTTCTATATCAAGAGAACAAATACTTCGAATACTTTATTTATCAAAAACTAATAATTTTGATTACTTCAATCCATAAATTGAATTAACAAACCAACTTGAGAAATTTTTTTCTTCGCAATCAATGAGTAAAATAATGGTAAGCTATCAATGAGTATATATATGAAATTAAGGAGCGGAACAAAATGCATGCAGCAACACACAAATCAAGAAGCATCGAATTGTTGCCTTACCAAGATTTCCCAATATGCTGACTCTTGCGTAATGTACCATCTGGTCATGAGACGATACCATTCCATGTAAGCAGCAAGGTACGTCAGTGCATCGGCAAGAAGTTCCCCTCTATTGGCCCATCGCTGAATATGGGCAGCATGTTAATGTTCCCAATTCCTCTCTAGTTTACGTTGGAGGGATATTCTGTGGAGATCAACTGACATATCCACAAGACCCGGTGGCACTTGCTTCATCCCAAACTGACGAAAGATACATTCGGGATGATGCTCCTTTGCTATCCAAAAATATATCAACGGCACAACGGCCCTCCATATATGTCGGCCAGTGCAATATAGGGGTAGCGAGTCTAGGACATCCCTACACAGCTCCTAGACAACCTGAATTAATGGTCAACAAAAAAACAAATCAAATACATACTTATTTGTGTCAATCCTCAATCTGAGCAAATATGTAGAAGACCATTGAAGAACCACTTCACTAAAAATCCTAAGTCATTCTTGACCTATTTCCCCTTCTTATTGGATTTGACATGTTAAGATGCACCCTGATACTACTTGTTGAACTAGTTGAACCCGAGGGAGAAATTTTAAGGGTTCACAGCTAAATATGTGTGGAATCAATACCACAAATGACAAGATTATTATTACTAATCAAGGTACTTTATATTGACTGCCCACATCTGTGAATTGTTCGTAACTAATTCCTTGTATAAATATGGTTTAATCGACCAAAGTTACATTATTAACTATACACATGCAATGGGAGATTAAAAGCCTTCTCATCGGCATACTTCATCAAGTCTTCAAAATGAGTCATGAATGTGAACATCCATAGTTTAAAAAAAAAAAAAAAAAAATCATTATTAATCATCTCTTGCTAAATTTATTTTTTCATTGGTTAGCCTATCAATTCCCGAATTTGATTCAAAATGTTCGTTGACTAAAAATTAATCACTAAGTGTTATCAAACTAAACGCCCATAGAAGATGTGGATTTAATGGGATTATTTAGCTTGATGTAAAGCATGTCAACTAGCCTCTTTACCACTGATGAATCGCCAAAAAGTCGAAAAACCATGGTTTTTTTCTCAATAAAACACTAAAACTTATGTCAGTCTCAGGAAGGAAGATTAATTCTTCTTTCAAAAGAGATATCATGAAAACCAGTAATTAAAACAAAGACATATTAGTGCTTCAAATGGAAGTTACTGGTCTAAGATTCAAGATATTGTTCCTGGATAGGTTACATGGATATCCATTACGTATGTTGGAAAATATAAGCATAAAAAAAGAGGGCCATCATGACTAGTGATTTTTGAATTAGGTAAGTTCCTATCAATCTGATAATAACAAAGCCAAACTTAAGCTAAGAAGACAGGACTATTTCAGCTAGGAATTTCAAGCAATGCTCACAATTGACTTCAGTTTGCATAAAAACTCAAATTAACTTCGTCAATCAAAGAGCTATAATTTCTTGATAGATCAATGATGTGAGTAAAATGTCCTTTGATCAATTGAATTGACAAGCATTATCAATGAATACTGATGGCCCTAGAATGTATTGACCCTTTGTGATAAATTAACCAATTAATTAGCCAAGTGAATTAATTAAGTTAATTAACATGCAATACGCGTGGTAGCACAAATAATTCACCAACTAAGTTAAATGCAGTGGAAAATAAAGTTGACACGGTGATTTGTTTACAAATTGGGAAAACCTCCAAGGCAAAAACCCTACCAGGTGATTTTAAGGTCATCACTCCCAAGAATCCACTATTATCACAACAAGCGGTTACAAGTAAAGGAATCCTAGTACCTTATACCAACCTACAGTTGAACTTTTACCCCAATACCCAATTAGATTTGTTCTGTAGTGACAATCTCTCCTTTCAATGCACGGCTCTAAGTACGTGACTAACCAATCAATGGATGGATCCTAGTACATGACTAACATACCAACTTGAGAAAGATGTTGATTGCAAAGTTCTTCAGTTCATCCACATGATGAAGACCATGAAACTCTTTGGTCACAAAACCCTATGGCGTACAAATGCAGCAGCTTCTTCAAGAGAAAGATGAAGTAGGACAAATTGTCTCCAGTCACAATATGCTTGCCATAACAAGTGCAACAACATTATGACGGCCTTTAAAATAATCCTTATATATGTTTAGGGTTGTGAGAAAAGAAAGTCTAAATACATACACATGGATATTCATGAAATTAGATCTGAAAAAACTGATTTTCGTAAATCTCAATAGATGCAATCTATCGAGCTAGCTGTCGAGCTTTAAAATACAGCACTTCTTCACTTGATTCTTGAACAAATTTGCATGGCTTCAATACTTGAACTTTAACTCTTGTTCCTTGAAGTATTAAACACATCCTAGATCTACCCAATTACAAGTAAAATGCATTTTGTCAAAGGATTAGCCAATTCTAAATGACATATGTTCTTAACATGATTCACATATGTCCTAACACATACATAGTACCACAACCAAACTTTCACATATGTGATCAAAAAGAGCACAACGAACAACACACCACAATTGCAAATCAACAAATCCTGTGTCTTGACCAACCAAATACAGCTTTGGACACAAGATTATGTACAAGGTTTCACCCTAAGTAACACTTTAATCTTCACCCTATGCACTCCATTATCATCTTACCAAAAAAAACAGTGTAGTAGTTTGTGAATTTTAGGTAGGTATCTTACTCCACAATTAACGAATAATTTGATAATGACAGAGCCAAACTTAAGCAAAGAAGACAAGAATATTTCAGCTAGGAATTTCAACCAATGCTCATAATTGACTTCAGCTTAAGTCTTGAAATTAACTTTGTCAATCAAAGAGCTATAATTGCTTGATAGATCAATGATGTGGGAAAAATGTCCTTAGATCAATTGAAATTGACAGATAGTAACAATGCATACCTAATACTTAATACCATAACCAAACTCTCTCTTATGTGATAAAAAAGAGCACAACACACCACAATTGCAAGTCAACAAATCCCGTGCCTTCACCAACCAGATTCAGCTTTGGACACAAGATCATACACAATAGTTGACAACCCTACCAAGTGAAAAACAAAACTAGGGAGAATTATATCCTCATGACATGAAGCGGTAGAATACCCGGTGTGCCCGTATCGTAGACAGTGATGCACGATACGCAGCTAACACATGTGTGGCATGCTTTGGCTCTTCGGCCCCTTCCATCTAGTAAACATACAACTTCAGACAATGCTCATTAGTTATTTACACAAATCCGAAGCAACTTTGATTATATAGATAAAAGTACAAGTAGTAGAAATTATGTATGTTAACAAACATACAATCCTAGACTAGCTCAATTTGCCTAGTGTAATTTGGTCATTTTTCTTTTTGCATGACAGATTGGAAACCATAGTGGTGACTTCTTGAATGAAAGTCTCAGGTCATGTCTACCTTTGATAACCATAGTAGAGGGACAATAACAAATTGAAGGCAATCCTAATCTAGTCTCTTAAACACAACATCTGATTTGGATCAATCCATATATCCATCAAAACTTTGAGAAATTCAAATATCAAAAGTTTGTCTATTTCAGGGCAAATGACTAACCATACAACAAAAAATTAGGGGAGAATTGACAAGAATTAACTAGAAATTATTTTTTTGCAACACTTCATCAATTGTAACTAAAGATCCATCCAAATTTTAAGCCTTACAAAGGATTTAGGTATTTCCTTACTTATTTCTAATAAGTATTTTGCACCCAAAAAAAAAAAAAAAAGGAAAAAAGATTGATTAGAGTATTGTTCTAATTCATAACTCTTGTATAAAGTTCATCACTATCCAAGCTCATTAGTTTACCCCTCGTCTATCTATAATGATTGGCCTCAACTCACAGGAACAAATCCTACGCTTCACCACCTAGAATTTGCCTACAAACCATAGGCTTCACCACCTAGGGGTGTTTCGCATCATCGCCAAACAAAGAGAACAAATGAAGAGATATATTCTTAACTCATCAAAAAATTATTCTTATTCCAACTATACTACTTTTCACCAATGCAAGAGTGTAGTTAAATAGGTTTTAGGGATTATAATAACATGGAAAACATCTAATCAAATTCCTTAAAACCCTCAACATCAAAAGCAAAATCAAAATTTAAAAGCAAAAATAATTTTAAATTCAAAAATAAAATCTTAGATGATTTTAATGCTCCTTGCATCAGTATAGTGATGTACTGATATGTTATTGAATCATTGTGATGAGCAAGATACTCTTTATCATTCAATAAGGGCAACTAAATATGAAATACATGACAATATAATATGAATTGTATAGCAATGCTTAATATCTATAAACTATAGGTCTTCTTTTGGACCCTACTGAGTACTGCCTACAATGGTCATCCACTATACTCAACCATGAGATTTAGATTCTGGTTGTAAAACATATTCACATGGTGTCATAATGACACATGCACGGTGAATGACAAATGGCATGACACTTATATCAAACTAATCAAATAACATACCAATTGGCGAGGGGACCTGCCTCCACTGGCAGTTGTGGCGACCTCACAATAGCGCATATCAATGGGAACCTCAAATATGCCCACAGCAACACCAACATCAATGCTCCTTAAATCTACATCGCCTTCGTCTCCAATGCCTTGCATAGGTGCCTGTACAACCAGGCTAATGCTCCACTACCCCCATCTGTACCTCTTCGCATCACTGATTGGGTTTAGGAACTGTAGAGGCATCACCGACACCCGATTTGCCAACTTGTCCATAAACAGAATGGACTCCAACCACAAGAGTATGTGATAATGAGCATGTTGCTGCACTACATCATCAGTAGCATCCACAGCTAAAGGACCTCTAAACTATGCCTCAAGCCAGCTGACTCTTATCCTCGCCCTAGGAAGGACAGACTTATTTTCGTAGGGATGCGATACCGTGTCTAGAGGTCGATGACCTAGTAAATCACAACACAACACAAACCAATCCATCCTCACACTCCCAGTCATGGGCAACTCATCAACAGGAACCCCTAGCATCACCTCAATATCTTGTAAGGTGATACCCATCTCTCTATGTAGTAAATGGAACGTGTGCATCTTTAGACGCCAACGCTCGACCAGTGCTGTGATCAATGTGTGATCAACTTCCATCTTTGGAACCTTGAATAACCCTTTGAAACCTGCCTCAGTTATGTAACGGGTGATCCAAGGGTCTAGCCCACGTTGGGGTAACTCACAAGATCGGCGTCTACACTTTAGCATGCCTGGCACTACCTGCAAATGAAAGAGCGTTGTGTTAGGATAGTGCACACAAAATAACTATAAGAATGCAACATAATAATAATATGCAAGAAATAGTAGGCTAACTAGTTAGCCCATTACATATCGCAATATGTTAGTTACGATGTTAACTGGTTATTCACTTTAGCTCAATAGCAGATAAGATCAATTTAGGTTGATTTTATGCCTACACTCTGATACAGCTTGTATAAATCGGCATTTACCCTTCCGTTGTAATCAGTAAGTTTGAAGCTAACCAAATATGTAGCCTTCAGTGCTAGTTAAGAGAACTAGGTATTTTTTGATATTGAACTTGCATCCTAATTAATCAACCAAATGATTAACTTGCATCATTCATTTACTGAAGTATGTTTGATAAACCATGAAAGAACCAAAACATTTTGAATATTAAGAACAATACTTTTACTAGCATCAAGCCTTGTATAAAGGTGCTCAATATATATATATATATATATATATATATATATATATATATATATATATTTTACTTAGTACAAAAAATCATTGTTTAAGTTTAAGAGGATTAAACTTAAACAATGATTTTTGGGATCAATCAATCAATCCAAATTGGGATATTGTCCCATAAAATGTTTGTGGACACTTCATGCTTAATTAAATCTATGCAAAATTTTAATTTTGATTAAATAAAATTCTATCTAAATCAAAAGTGATACCATTTCTAACATCTATTTACAAATAAACAAAGAACCCTACAAAAAGAAAAAGATATGATTTTGAAATGTCTGAAGTTCAGTACAACTACGTACCTGACTAGAGGCGGGCATCCCCCACAGCGCAATGGATTGATGAGCCGGCTACCTCGTCAACTATGTACGATCCACGGGTCTAGGATCTACGCCAACTACGTGCATATTTGTCATGCATGCAATCATGTTAATAAACCATTGATCACAGGTAGACATTAACAAAATGATACTTAACTATATTAGGCAAGCATAACATATTAGGAAAATTCAAAAAGACACGGATCAAATTCATTGAAAAACAACCATCTTCAGTTGGGATTGTTGAAATATGAAATTTAAAAGCAAAATGTGGTTACATAAAAAAATGTTCAAGCAATATTTATGAAAGAATATAAAAGTTTTGAACAAGTTTATGGGGGTCCAAAATATATGTCCTCTTAAAAAAAATGATAAGATGTTGAAGGGTGGGACGTGTGGTTAAATAAAATGTCTCTAGCCACACATACCACTACCAAAAAAAAAAAAAAAAGAGGTAGGAAAGAAAGTAATGTGGGAATGGTTGGTTGCTTTTGCGACATCACATGAGTCCCAAAAAAATATATATATATATATATATTATTAAAGCAAAATACCTATAAAAGCCCACACCTCAAAAGAAGTGGAGTAACCTGCCAACTATCTGAAAAGTGGAAATAGTAGGGCACGGCTGACCATGAAGTTAGGAATTGTGGAAGAAAAACTGACTTAGACTGCTCCATGAGCTGATTAGTTGAGAGGAAAATAAGGGAACAGTTTCTTTGGAATTTCTCTGTAAATAGAGAGAGTCACACACAAGGAAAAAAAAGGGAGATACAAAAAAAAAAGAGCAAGTACACACACACAGCAAAGACATAGGGAGAAGAAAAAAAGAGAGGCACGGATAGAGAAAGTAACATCAAGCAGAGGAGGAATATGCAGCATAGGTTTGTATATGGGATTTCATCGGTCCTTTTCTTCTCTAAATATCTCTCTCCCTCATTCTCAAATCTGAATTTTTGCTTGGTAATGCAAATAGGATCGGGTTTCATGGGGAGTTCCTAACTCCATGCATAAAGGTTTAAATATGAGTCCTTGACTCTTTACTCCTATTTGTACATTACCAAATAAAAATTCTCTCAAGTTGTGATGTAATGTTCTTTTTAATTGGAATCCTTGATTCTACTAAATTAATGGAGTCCTTGACTCTACCCCATCAATGGAGTCCTTGACTCTACCAAATTAATTGGAGTCCTTGACTCTACCCCATCAATGGAGTCCTCGACTCTACCCCATTAATAGAGTCCTTGACTCTACTAAATTAATGGAGTCCTTGACTCTCCCCCATCAATGGAGTCCTTGACTCTACCAAATTAATTGGAGTATTTAACTCTACCCCATCAATGGAATCTTTGACTCTACCCCATTAATGGAGTCCTTGACTCTACTAAATTAATGGAGTCCTTGACTCTACCCTATCAATGGAGTCCTTGACTCTACCAAATTAATTGGAGTTCTTGACTCTCCCCCATCAATGGAGTCCTTGACTCTACCATATTAATGGAGTCTTTGACTCTACCCCATCAATGGAGTTCTTGACTCTACCAAATTAATTGGAGTTCTTGACTCTGCCCCATCAATGGATTCCTTGACTCTACCCCATTAATGGAGTCATTGACTCTACTAAATTTATGGAGTCTTTGACTCTACCATTTTAATGGAGTCCTTGACTCTACCATATTAATGGAGTCCTCAACTCCCTTGAATAAAATGAGAATTCTAATTACTTCAAATTCCAATATGACTAATTCTTTGGAATTTGTAATCTCTTAATCAAGATCGGAATTAATAATTCTCATAATAAAATGACAATAAAAATTGATTTAAGGAAATTTTCTAATTCCCAATGTTCATAAAAAATAAAATTGCTTCAAAGGAGTTTTCTTTCTCTTAATTAAATTTGGAAACCTCAATCAAAATATCATTAAAATTCCTACAAAGAAGCAAATGAAAGAAAGAGAAAATTGCTTGGAACTTTAACTTCTCAAAAAGAGAATCCTTGATTCAATTTCCATAAAAACATGGTCCTTGACTTATCCTTAAGATTAAAACCAATTATCTCACCCAAAAGCAAAATTAAGTCGATGCTTAATTAAATACAAAGTATATGACTTAAATGTCCATCATTTAAATTGGGCAAAATCAATTTGAGGATTTTGAATCTAAAACTTCAAATTAAGAACTACGAAGTGGCTTAATCCCCGCCAAGGGTACTTAGGCAACCTAAACAAATTATTAGGTGCAACCACAAATAAATAAAAACACATATCCCCTTAAATATAAAAATAAATAAACTCATGTACAAAGACAACATGGTTGGAATCAAAAGGTCTTCCCTTGAAACAAGGGATTGTAATTAAGAGATACATTATTTTGAATGGGTACTACTCACATCAAGAAAACTCATACGCCAAAAGGCCTATGAGTAAAATTATGTTTGATGAATTTGACTAATTTGACAATGTTTGTTAAACATAATTTAACAATATTTTTTAAACATAATTTGACTACGTTTGTTAAACATAAATTGACAATTATTGTTAAACATTGGTTAACAATTTTCGTCAACATGGATGATATTTTTCCAGTTTTCTTTCTCTTATATGGCAGCTAATGAACTGGAATAGTATTAATCCCTAAGTTTAGTTGGGATGATATTATGGCTTGGGGAGAATCTGAGTTCAAACGTAAAAGCTTAAAGGCTATGGTTTGCAATTGCTTTGTGGGCTGCTGTTTATCACATCTGGTAGCACATAAATGTTGTAATAGTGTAATACACAAGGGCAGGCATGAGACTAATCAAGTTGATTAGATGGGAAGTTAAGAGCAAGGTGGAAACCAAATGAGGCTTTTGGTAAAAAATAAGAGGACAGTATGCGAAATTATAAAATTTCTTGACCAATCAAAATCCTAGGTAAGTTCAAAGTCTAAATAAGTATTTGATTAATGACAAAGTTACATGTATTATATACTAATAAAAAATAAAAATAAAAATTCTGTAGGAAGCGATTTTCTATTGTATGGCAAAGAATGGATGAAAGAACCGTTCTAAGCATCCTTAAACTAATGCATAATCACTTATGCCACACACCTCATGCAAACATATAGAACACAATTGCTTCAAACTAAACATTATACATAAGATTGCTGGAGAAGTGCAAAATATATTAGAACAAGACCAATAAATGTTCAAGAAACACATATTTGTTAATGATCTAACAGTGCTACAAAACAAGACCTAAACATATTCAGCAGAGCCTTTCCTATAGAAATCCACATACGGACTATTCAGAAGTCTACAAATCAAATAGCATCAATGACTAAGGACATGAACAAATTAAAGAGCATCAATGACTAAGGACATGAACAAATTAAAGAGCATTTTATTTTTTTATTTTTTTTTTATAAGGAGCATTTACTATAACTTGGAACTATTCGAAAGTCTAAAAATCTAGATAGGGACTATTCAAAAGTCTAAAAATCAGATAGCATTAATGACTAAGGGTATGAAGAAAATCAAGAGCAATTACTATAAATTGGAAATTTTTATTTTATTTTTTTTATTTTATACAAGATAGAATTCTACTCTAGCCTAATCTAAGTGTATATGTGCGTGAAGCTCTCTCCTGGAGACTTGAACCCCAACCCTTGCCCCCCACACCCCACAAGCACTTATACTTGTGGAGTAACCATCACACCAAGGGTGTTCGGTGTACTATAAATTGGAACTTAAAGAAGAGAAAAAATAGTAATTTTTTATTCAGTAACTTAATTTGGCCCTGAGAGGCTTATGCTGTGAGCTTGTGACATTACACCACACAGTGCACTCAAATATTACATACAACTCCTCTTATCCCAAAGCTTAACATTTCCAACACCTCAGAACACAAGTATAAGTGCTCTCTTCTAAGCAGAATTTAAGTTAGTAATTGAAGTGTGCCCCAATGTGTTATACAGACACAGAAAATTGATAAGATCAATCAATTAACTGCCTTGCACATCCTATCAGCTTAACTAAAACAATATTGACAGAAAAAAAGGTTCAGTCATCCCACATTCAGGAGCCGCAACATAATTGTTCTGATGCTCCATAATATTGCATGGATGTTCAATGAACACCTTTGATAGAGCTTTAGGGAACAAAGTACCAGTAATTAAAAAATCATACACTCTATGGTTCTGGTGCATCTGACAGGCTCAAGCAGTATGATTTCAGTGAGATATCATATAAAGAAAAAGCCAAAAACCTTTCTTGTTGGTTCAGTGCAACTAGCCAAGCTATATACTTATAATGATCACCTATCTAAGTCTAACATACATTCTTTAGTTTTGTTTGTTATGCTTATGCATCTATTTTGTACCCAAAAAATCTGGGTTAATGGGAAATTTCTTTTAGCCATCTTCTCCTAAAGCCATTGCTCCAATCAAAGAGCCAGTGGCCAGGCAAGCTACCTATTTTGGTTAATCACACACATGTACTGACAGCCACAGCTATTCTACGCAAATTCTCGGATTAATACCATATAAACATTCAGAAAAGCTTACAAGTAGACTGGCAGCACTAGTTCCACCAACCATAGTAAGATTTGAACCTAGAGATCCACTGCAATTCCAGCCCACCCCTTACCACTTGAGACATCAAGCTCCAACTGGCAGGACATGCTCAGGTTGGTCATGGTAATTTAGTAATTGGTATAGGACTTTGTTCAAATCATACCTCATGCAAAATAAAGATCACACAAGCCTTTAAAGGAAGAAATCCAATAGTAATTAAATCAATTTCAAGCAATATCACCCTTATTTCCTTCATTCTATCCTCCACCCAAACAGAGCTTTCTACTCCATTTCTTTAAAAGACACAATTTTTCCCTTCTTTAAACAAAGTGTAAAGTTCTATCCTTTTACTTTTTCCCCTAATCTTTTAGTATCTCCTAACACCAAAACAAACAAAATGGGGTGTTTCTTTTTCCAATGAACAATTTACTAAGAAACAAAACTACCCATTAAAACAACCCCCCCCCCCCCCCCCCTCCTAACCAAAAAAAAAAAAAACCTTCAAGTATCACAGAAAAACAGCAATAATACCAAAAATATCATAGTCACACATGGAAATGCATCAAAACCTGGTTCAAAACCAAACCCAACAAAGCTAAAACAGCAACAATAATAATAAAGAAGAATTAATGCAAATTAGGAATTTCAGGCAAACCCAAATCAATGCAAATTAGGCAAACTTTAATAGAGAAAAATTAAGAAGCCAAACTCAAATCAGAGTACATGCACAACCCAAACTTAAGTCAGATTAAATGCACAAGTCAAACTTAACTCTAATTAAATGCAAAGGCAAAAAAAATTGAAATCAGAAGATGGATTGGGTTGAGCTTCGGCTATGGTGAGAGTTGCAGGTGTGGGTTTGGGTTGAGCTTCGGCCTACAGCTAGAAAGAAGACAACTTCAAAGTCTAATGAACTTGGAAAGGGTATACTGAACGGATGGAGGGTGATAGAACGGACTAAGGTAGACATTTGAAACTACTGATTGGACTAAGGGAGACAAACTGTTTTGTAGACATTACATTCAAAATTCCATTTTATTCTGCAGATAACTCGATTTCATTATTGCCGAGTTCTGAACAGTCCAGCTGGAATATTTTAATGCGGAAAAGCCACAGTGGCGATCCAGCATGGCAAAATCTTGATCAAAACTCGGCTTTAGAATAGTGGAGTTATTTATATAACTCGATTATATAGTGGTTAAGTATCAAAACAGGGACACGCCCCTATATAGTTTGGAAACAAGGGCATATAGCTTAATTTTTTGCTTAAAAGGGGCAAAAGCCCATTTTCTCCGCATATATTGATATTGAATCTTGCTGAATTTTGATGCCCACTTCTAAAGACATTCATGATAAGGCATCAGCCTTTCTTCTTTGATCTTCCATTTATTCTGAATATGGGAGATTATCAAGGCTGAGTCTCCGTACACCTCCAACTCTTTCACCCCTAGGCCTAGGGATGCTCGTAATCCCATGATACAAGCTTCATATTTAGTGGCATTATTGGTGGCAGGAAAGTTGAGTCTGCCATAAAATGGGATGTGTGTCCCTATTGGAGAAATTAAGAGAACTCCAATACCACTTTCATTTTGATTTGTTACTCCATCAAAGTACATCTTCCATGATTCTACCTCAATCCCCATGATATCTTCATCTGGAAATTCTCCTTGGATTTCTTTAGCTTCTTCTGGTGAACAATGGGCTAAGTGATCAGCAATTACTCTCCCCTTCACAAATTTCAGGGTCACATACTTAATATCAAATTCTGACAGAAGCAACACCCATTTAGCTGTCTTCCCATCTTGTACAGGCTTTTCCATTAAGTACTTCATAGGATCCATTCTTGCAATCAACAAAACCTTGTAAGCAAGCATATAATGTCTGAGTTTACGAGTTGCCCATACAAGTGCTATGCATGTTTTCTCTACTGGTGAATAATTTTCTTCATAAGGCAGCATCTTCTTGCTAATGTAGTAAATTGCATTCTCCTTTTTAGTCTCCTCTAGGTATTGAGCAAGTAGAGCCCCCATTGTTGTATATGTAGTGGTGAGATACAATAACAATGGCTTTTCAGGTGTCGGTAGGACGAGTATTGGTGGTTTCATAAGATAATTCTTGATCTTTTCAAAGGCTTCTTGGCATTGTTCATTCCATACTATAGGAACCTCCTTCTTAAGTAGTCGGAAGATTGGTTCACATGTCATGGTGAGTTGAGCTATGAACCTGCTAATGTACTGTACCCTCCCCAGAAATCCTCGGATCTCCTTTTCAGTTCTTGGAGGTTTCATCTCTACAATTGAATTGATTTTGTCTGGATCGACTTCAATTCCTTTTTGGCTTACCATAAACCCCAATAGCTTTCCGAATGTTACACCAAAAGTGCACTTCTTTCGATTCAACCGCAACTTGTAGAACTAGATCCTTTCAAAGAACTTCTGTAAAGTTGGCATATGTCCTTCACGGTCTTTGGACTTGACTATCGTATCATCAACATAAACCTCTACTTCTTTGTGGATCAAATCATGCAACAAAGTGGTGGCTACACGTTGGTAAGTAGCACCAGCATTTTTAAGGCCAAATGGCATAACCTTGTAGCAATATGTTCCCCATGAAGTAATAAAGGAAGTTTTCTCCATATCTTCTGGAGCCATCTTAATCTGATTGTACCCTAAAAATCCGTCCATAAATGATATCAAAGCATGACTTGCTATATTATCAACCAGGAAATCAATGTGAGGCAAAGGAAAGTCATCTTTTAGGCTGGCCTTATTCAAATATTGAAAATATACACACATTCAGACCTTCCCATCCTTCTTTGGTACTGGAACCACATTAACTAACCACTTTGGATAGTTAACCACCCTCAAGAATCCTGCATTGTACTGTTTCTCAACCTCTTCTTTGATTTTGAGAGTCCATTCTGTCTTTATCCTTCTCAATTTTTGCTTAACTAGCTTCATGGTTGGATCTGTTGGAATGCAATGTTGTACTTTATCTATATCAATCCCAGGCGTGTCTTCGTATGACCACGCAAAGACTTCTTTGAATTCTGTTAGTAGTGCCACTAATGCATCTTTCTCAGAAGTGGTTAGGGTATTGCCCACTTATATCATTTTAGGTTCATCATCAATTCCCAGGTTAATGGGTTGGATTTCTTCTTTTATGGGTTCTAGGTGTCCTTGTTTTAATTCCTTATTATTAAGAGTTTCTTTACCAATTTTAGAAATAAAAACATTGAAAGCCAACAAATAAGCAGAATTAGAAATCATATTATAAGGAAAAGAGTTCTTAACAAACTCAACAGACTTAACTAAATTAGACTCAACTGGAATACTATCACAAACAGACTTAATAGGAATAGAAATACTAGCAGAAATAGACTCAATAGGGACAAAAATAATGTTCTTGGCAGGGGTGACTGGCTCGACGGTCTTTATCTTCTTGGCAAGAGTGACTAACTTGATGGTCTTGATCTTCTTCACAGAGACCTCCATAGGGTGGGTGGCTCCCTCCAATGCCCAATTCTTCAATTTAGTCTTGGCTTCAATGATAGCAGGTGGCTCCCAATAAGTTCCTTCTTCCCTCAGCATCAGTACTGCGGGACTTCATCTATATAATCTATGGCCTCATCATCAATCTCCATATATGTGGGCTTGTCAGTCTCCAAATGTGGGGGTTTGAAGTGTCTCCCCCCCCCCCCCCCTCCCCCCTTGTGATGTGGGCAATTTTGTTAAGTCGTTCAGGTTGATGTCTTGGGGTTTGAAGGGTTTCCCCCCATTTATGGATGTTAAGCCATTTGATCGGGGTTCAAAGTGTCTCCCCCCATTTGTAGGTATTGGGTTGTTTAATTGGCCCCCCATTTGTAGGTGCTTGGTAGTTTGATTGGGGTTTGAAGTTTCTCCGCCTATTTATGGATGTTAGGTGATTCGGTTGGAGTTTGAAGTGTCTTGTAAGTCGAATATGGGATTGTGATGTTGTAGCAGCGGAGTATCTTCTATGCTTACGAGCCTTAGTACCGTAATGAGAGTGATGGGCTTAGAAATGGAGCTACTGGTTTAAGTGTCAGCCTTAGGTTCTCTTTGCAGCCTTCCTTCAGATCTTGACCAAATTCTCCCCTAATGATAGGCTTGGTCGGGTTAATCAAAGTTAGGTCCCCAACCACATCAATCAATCAACCAAACAAACACACACAACATGCAATGCAATTTTAAGATGGACCAGCCTAAGGGTAGGTTCTAGTCATTACGTTGTAGGGTGGGTTTTTTGTTTCATTGTTTCCCATAGCTAGAACGTTACACCTCCCAACCTGAAATGTAATGACATTGCATTGGTCCAAACGACATGGTCTATCCTTTACAGTCAACAAGAAATGATCCAGTGACTTTAGACTATGAGTTAGTGAGTTTGCCACTGGGTGCCCAAATTTAATGAAGACTGGTGATCCATGGTTACTACCACCACAAGTTGTTGAAAGGTGTGCATACATATTGTTATGATGGTACACACTATGACAGTTAGGGAAAACTTTTAACAAACAATACACACAAGAAAATATCATACAACAAAGTATCATACAACATCTCAACAAACATGAATAAACAAACAAACTACAATATCATGCAAGACTATGCAAAACTAGGGTACTTATTTGGTCACTTAAGTCTAATACGAAGTTTAGCCCTCGACATCCCTACTGTGAGAGACCGCAAAAGTGCCTCTCAAAAAAGAGAGTTTTGGGTGCTTTGAAAGACACCTCTCTTTTTGGGTAAGTGGTGTGGAGTCACCACTTATTTTTTTTATACAAAAAAAAATAAGAAAAAAAAAACTAAATACAAAATAATGACTAAATTGTTCTATTCTCATTGATTGAATAAAAAATACTACATGTTTAATAAATTGAGTATTACATGGCTTTGGGTCCTAGTTACAAACTACCAAATAATTACATGACTTTTTGTCCTAGTTACAATATACCCAAAAAAAAAAAAGCCTGGGTCTACCTATCCAAAGACACTAAATTCGGAGGCTAGGTTATGGAATGGGAAGGTTTTAGGCACCCATTCCGCCAAGATTCTTGTGACCAATGTACCACTTTATGCATGACATGAATGATATGTTGCACACATGAACAAAACTAAATCACTTAAGTTTATTTATGAATGCATCATCTTCTTTATTAAAAATTCAGATCTATGTTGTGATAAAAATTGATTTTGGTTTAGAAAAATGAGATCTATTTTTTTGTGTAGAAAAAATAGTTTTTGGCATAGAAAAGCCAAATTTGTGTTTATTAAATAAACCAAAGTCTTTTGGTTTTAAAAAATATCAGATCTGTTTTTTAGAACTAAAAAAATTGGTTTTTTGGTGAAAGAAAAATCATATTTGTCTTATGATAATAAAAAATAAAAATAAAAATCAGATTTGTATATTGAAAAAATAAAAATTAGATCTATTTTTATATGTGTGAAGAAAAATAAAAATAAAAATAAAAAAAAGATTTTTTGAGAAGATGACTATATTCATGAAATAAATCTATGCTACATGCACTAAACGAAACAAACACAACTATTCATGATCCCTTTTTTATTTCAAAAGCTGCTATGCTAAAAAATCAGATCTACGTCTAAAGAAAACATAGATCAGTTTTTAAATAAGAAAAATTCAAATTTGTATCTAAGGAAGATACAAACCAGTTTTTGATTGAGAAAAATTCAGATCTGCATCTATTTAAGATGCAAATCATTTTTAAATCAGTTTTTTTATTGAGAAAAATTCAAATTTGCATCTAAGGAAGATGCAAATTAGTTTTTTGATTGAGAAAAATCCAAATCTACATCTAATGAAGAAGCAAATCAGTTTTCTGATTGAGAAAAATCCAAATCTGCATCTAATGAAGATGCAAATCAGTTTTTTGATTAAGAAAAGATATGATAACAAGCAGATTTTTGAAATAAAAAAATAGACCTCAACAATAAAAGCATCATAAACATGTTCTAATAAAGAAAATATTGACAACATATGAGATGAACATTGGAAAATCAAACTAAACACATATTTATTCATGCGTCACAAAATTAAAAGAAATAAAAGAAGAAGTAAAGAAAAGCTACCTCTTTCATGGACGTACTCTTTTTTTCCCAAGAAAATGTTTTAGGGTTCAAAGAAATTTATACAATTGTCTTTGAAACCTAAAAATCCTTGCTTACGAAAAAGAAATTCTTAAGACTAAAACCTCCAGAATCTCTTTAACATAAGAGAGAGATTATCAAAAAAGGGAGTCAAAAATATGAGAAATTTGGGAGCGTGAAAAAGTGTGCTAGATTTTGAGATGTAGTCTCTATTTATAGAGGCTAGGAGACTCGAAAAAATAGCTTAGACAAATAGAATACGTACTGCGATGCATCCTTTTGCTAAACAGTTGAAAATGATGTGTTTTAACGTCACCCAAAGATCATCGGGCCAAAACCCTAATGTGTGCCAATCGCGCTTTCATGTTCGGGTGCGTTTTGGACTCCTTTTTTAGGTTTTCTTAAGTCGGGACTTGCACTTAGACGTGTTTTTTTAATCCGTATTCTAAAATTTTAACTCTTTCTGGATAATTCAAGTCTTTTCAGCAACAATTATCTTATAGATAAATACTTTAAAATAAATATTGATAAAGTCTAGATTATCCACAATTTTATTGTTATCCAACTATCCCCTTTATTCCCTTGCAAGCAATCCTATTTTAGACACTAACTATCAACCAATCACAAAATTATTTAATTAATTTTAATTGTTTAACCAATCAGAATTAATCTAAATTAATCATGCGTGGTCGACTCTATCTAGACTCAATGCATGCTGACTGTGCAAACTTGATCATGTGATATCTTTCAATCCGACGGTCCGATTTAGAAACCGGGCATACCGTCGTGACCATTAGAACCTCGGGATCATTTTTATGAAATGCAATGAATAAATTAATGCATGTAATGCAATCATGATTTTTGGGTACATGGATGGTCATTTTAGTCATTCTCCTTGATTAAATCATGGGTGCAAAATTGAGTATCTACAATAGACATTAAGATCCAACTAAGGTGGGTCCTCCTAGTCTAAACCCTATACTCCAAATCAATATGGTGGGTGGAGGATAGCCTTGTGCACAACCATATTTGATTTTCCATGGGTATAGAGGTTTATTCAAGGTAGATTTCATTTATATTATGTTATTTAAATTCACGCAATGTCTTTAAATTCTTTTATAGATTTATGCCTTTAAATTCCTTTATAGTTTTATATCTTTAAATTCCTTTATAGCTTTACGCCTTTAAATTTCTCTATTGCTTTTTGTATTTACATTCCTTTATAGTTTTATGTCTTTACATTTCTCTATAGCTTTTTATGCTCTTTTCATTCCTTTGTCTTTAAATTATGCCTTGACATTAAGCCTTTTTTTTCATTTTCCATATTATCTTCTAATGGGTGCAAATGTTCAAAGGTATCGCTTTCTAGCAAGCACCATGAACCCCAAACCACCATAGAATGAGAAGCTTGATTTAAGCAAACCCCTTTAATGTAAAGGGTTTTATTCTAGGAAAATAGTTTCCATGGTTTTATTATATATAAAAAAATAATAATAATAAAAGGTTTTGGAAGCAAAAACCCATGGGTTTTATTCATATTTTAAAGAAAAAGAAATTTCAAACTTTATATTTTATATAAAAGAGAGGGTTTTGAAAATGGAATTTATTGAAGCTTTAAAAATGCCCATCTGGAAGGATTTTTATTTAAGGTAAGATTATAAAAGTTTTCAATTTTATTAATTGAAAAGGCCCATTTAAAAAAAGAAGGGTTGTTAGAGTCTTTTGTAAACTTGTCTTTTCAACAACACATTTTAAAGGAGTTTGCTTAAATAGAGCTTCTCATTGTATGGTGACTTGGGGTTCTTGGTGCTAGAAGATAACAAGGAAACTGAAAAAAAAAAAAAAAAAAAAAAAAAAAAAAAAAAAAAAAAGACTTATTGTAAGGCATAAATTAAAGACAAAAGAATGTAAAGAGCATAAAACTATTAGGGAACGTGAAAACATAAAGCTATAAAGGAATGTATATACATAAAGCAATATAGGAATTTAAAGACATAAAACTATAAAGTAATTTAAAGGCATAAAGCTATAAACGAGTTTAAAGACATTGCATGAATTTATCTTTAAATGACATAAAGTAAATGAAATCTTCATTGAATAAATCTCTACACCCATGGAAAATCTACTCCACACACCATATTGATTTAGAGTATAGTGTTTAAGCTAGGAAGACCACCTTAGTTGATCTTTATACCCATGTTAAACTAAAATGAATGTGCACAGGGTAAGTCCTCCATTCACCATATTAATTTAGAATATCTATATTATTATTTAAGGAGCTTCTCCTATTTGGATTCCTCATTTTTTAGTTCAAAAATGCCCCTACACTCCTATGTTTAAGTAAAGACAAAACTAAAGGACAATCCGGAAAAAATGCAACTCTAACTCCCACTAAAATATTGTCAAAAAAATAGGTCCACTCTCCTGTTAATTTTCAAATTGCATTATTCACTTATAAATTAGATTCTCAAAATAAAAATTATATTTATAAAATAAAAACATAATTTTTTTTATATAAAATAAAAACACAAGTTTTTTTTTTTTTTTAACAAAATAGGACTACTAAAAAATAAAGCATCATCACATGCGCTTCATGCGTGTGATGAGGCTAGTAAAGATTTACCAAGGTGTGAGATTAGTTTCTCTTATAAATCAATGGGATTTATCATGTCTATGTGTAAAAGAAGGCAAGACACATAATATATACCCATATCAAGCATAAAGGAAAACACAACCTTTAAACCAAAAAAAGAAAGAAAAAAAAAAGAAAAGAGAAAAAGAAAAGAGAAATAATTCAAATGACGTAAATTTAAAGTGCATAAATTAAATGACATAATGTAAAGAGTATAAAAGTTTCTAACATAATTTAAAGAACAAGAATTTAAAAGACATAAAATATAAAGAGCAAGAATTTAAATGACTTAATGTAAAATACTTAAGGAAAATAAAGAATTTTATAGATTTAAAATGAATTTAAACACAAAAATGAAAGGGGAGGGAGATTGGATAGTAGCTACACTACCCTAGCTTTAGGAAGAACTTTGAAGGCTTACCTATGGATTTTGGAGGGTGAAAAGGGAGAGAAAGAGGTGCTAACTTTTTTGGGTTTAAGGGGTTTTTGGCTTAAGGCTAGAGAGAGAGAAGAGAGAAAAGAGAGGCCTAGAGAGCATCCTAGAGAGGTTGGATAAGGTAGGAAAATTTTTGTGGTGGAATTGAGGTGGGATTTAGCTCTTATCTCTACTATGAGTCAGCAAATGGTGGAGCTTATCCTAAATTCTAGCTCATGCTCCACTAGTTTCTAGAAGCTTCTCAATGTTCTACAACTTTTTAGGCCCTTTCTTTTCTTCTTCCAAGTCCATCTTTGAGCATCCATTTGAAAGTCTTTGGGAGCTTAGATTTTTTCAAGTTGACATTTTTGGAAAGGCCTGGATGTCGAGTCTCCATAGGCTCTAACCTCATATAATTTGAAGTTTTGGTTATCGAGATATTATGCTCGGAAAGGAGGTGATGCAGTGTAGAAAATTGTGTAGTACTTTTATTGGAAAATTAATTCCTCCTAATCTGAAGGGGATATCATAGGCCATTTCTTAAAACTAATTCATCATACTTTAATGTGGTCTAGGCTATTCACACCTATTGTGGCTAGATTTGTACAATTTATTGTGCAAAACACCCCAAAACAGTATTTTTACTAGAAAAATAATAAAATAGTATTTTTAATTAAGATTTTGATGTTTTTATGATATTTCATTCGTTTCAACTCCGATTTTAGCCCATGAACTATCTTTTTAAAGGTAATTTTATGATCTTTAATATGGATAAAAAAAAATTATCTTGATTGTATGATCATATTTGTGGTCAAGTTTTTTACTAATCCTAGTTGGGGTTAGTCAACATTGGTCAAACTTAGCCTAAAATGGCAAGGTTGGGGTTTTAAATTCTTGGGTCATTAAAATGGTTTATCCAATGCCCAATCAGGATAAAGAGATGTTTTCCATGTAATTCCATATTTTCTTATGTTTAAAGACATGATTTTTGCTTTTTAGGGCTTAAATCAGTATTTTGGCATGCCAATCGAAGCCGGACAAAATACGGTATCAACACTTAAGCTTTAGGGAGAATCAATAATTTATCATGGTATCAGAGTAATGGATCATGAGCTTAATTACTGCCTCCACTTTATGTCCCATTTAAAATGTTAAAAATTCTCACATGTTGAACCCCAATATTAAGGGAGAGTTTAGGCCCACATGTGACGAGTGTAAAAATTATGGCTAAATTATTAAATTAACAATTTCCTAATAGCTCAAGTTTTAGGAAGAATTGATAATTTTCCATCTTTTACAAATTTTTAATCAGTTGAAATTCAAATTTGTAGTTACATATTGATGATAACTTCAACACACGAATAAATCTCGAGTCTTCCTATCCATGTGCTGTTCCTATTATGGTCTTGTTCGTGACTTTTGAAAACTTTCTGTGAGGTTCAATTGCTCTATCAAAAGCCAGACGTGGGTAAAAAACTCCCCACCTTTTCTCAGTTGCTGAGCATGATTATTTCCTTGACAAAGAGTTGCAACATAAGCCAGGTTCTCGACCCAAAGCTTACTCAATATCTCCCACTTTCCATCCGTTGGATTTAGTTTGTTTGCAAGTAAAACTGCTAAAGATAATAGATCTTCTGTCAACAAATAATTGTCTACCTTATCGCTTGAAGTTTCAGATTCTGAGATCAACATTGCACAAGCGTAGAGTTTAGGCAGTTTGGTGAGCTTTTTCTCTTGAAAAATATTCTTAACCCATTCACAAGTGTTTTCAAAACTGAGTTTCGCATTTCCTGTTGATAAAACGAAAGGACACATCACAAGAATATACATCATATAATCTGATATATCCTTGCTCACTTCTCGACGAAAATTATTTGTAGATTCGTTTGCACTAGTGTCTGTGTAAAAGCAAAGATCTGTGGCAATGTGCCAGATGATAATTCTTTGGTAAATTTCCACATTTATAGATCCATTATATGTTATGTATTGGTCATAATCTTCGGAAAACCCTTCTCTATTGGAACTTAATTTTTCCCTTTAAGTGTTGTACACCAAATCTTTCAAGTCTACAGAGATTTGCTTATGGGTCCTATAAAAGAGCATCTGTAGTTCTCCATTTAGTTTTGGCAGAATGTGATTGAAGACCCACTCTCTCAACCTAGCAAAATGTTTTGGGTTTCCATGGTCAACCTCAGACTTATAATCATTGAGGCAAAAGCTAAGTAGATTTAGTTGAGCCATTGAATTAGACCACCTTTGTTTGTTAGTCATCAGTTTATCATAACGGTTTATTATCGGAGCAAAGAGTTTCTCAAGAAGCTTCCTTAACCCTTTAAGATGTGGCCAAGGCCAATCAGAAGCACTCAGTAAAATGACAGCATATAGCTCTATAAGAATAGCTCCAAGCATCAATACGTAAGTAATAATCAAATCTGTCTGTGACAAGTGCTTGTGCCTTTCTTTTAAAAGGAAAAGCACAGACACAAAAAAGGATGGAAGTAAAAGAGAAGAAACGGAAGATGAAACCCCAAGCTGTAAAAAACAAAGGAGCCTTGGTGTAGAAAACATCATAGGCATATCCGAGTTCAACCTCAATCACCTTCCTAGTGTTTTGAGAATCAAGAGAAGCTGAGACACCATCAACCAAAAACCGATGAAGAAAGGGGACCCTCTGATTTAGAAAGAGACGTCTAAAAACTTCAAACAGCCGAACTGCTTCTGTTCGTATGGGTCTAATATCGTCCACATCAAGACCAACTATATTCTCTCCATAACGTTTTAGATAATTCTCACGATTTGAGAGGTATACATCTGCTAATTCTGCAAGTAAACTACATTGCTCTGGGCTTGGATCATAGAGCTTACGTTCAGGCAATGGAGCGTTATTTGCTAATTGCATCACCCATGTCCTTTCGGCATATTTCATAAACCCAGCAAGAAGCATTGGAATAGTAAGAAATGACAACCAATTCCCCTTCCAAGACAAGTGAAAGGTGTAGAGTGCCACTCCTAATTGAACAGTTAGTCCAAGCAAGTGCCTTAACCATAATTCATTGTCTTGTACTGCGTAAGCTGTAACTGTGTCTTGTCCGCCAAGATGCAACAACAGAAATGGTGCCCAGAATGTTGTGAGCTCATTTTGTAATTGGCAATCATTGCGATCACAAGAATTTCTTTGATTATTGGAAATGACACCTAGCGCAATAGTTGCCACTGAATCGGCACCCAGATATGAAAACCAGATAATGATCCTTATCCAAGTTTTAACACTATATCTTCTCCGACTGCCCAAGAGAAGAAGAGACAGTTGCAAGGTGAGATTCACAAGAACCAACACTCGAAGCTCCCAATAATTCCATAATTTCTGCACAAGGTCTGGAAACACTTGAATAAGCCTTCGCATCTCCAAGAAAACCCAACTGCTAAAAACTTAAACCAAAATTTAAACGAAAATAAATAATTATATGTTGGCAAGAACAATTCATTAACTAGAATTTAGTTAGCATATGCCTCTTCACCAAAGTTATCAAATATGGAAATGGAAAAGATACAAAAAAAAAAAAAAAAAAAAATACCAAATAAGTTTTTCTAAAACGAGTGAGTGTGTGTATATATATATATATATGCTACTTTAAATAATTAAATTATCGTGGGTTTAAAATTTTAAATCAATATATTATGGCAGACAAATCACTCCCTAAAAGGTACCTACTATACTTTGTATTGTTTCTATCTATTCAGTTTCTTCCATCAATTTGTAATTAATACCTAGGTAATTTTAAATGTTAGTGCTTACAGTCTAATTTTCTGATCATTTGTTCGAGCTTGCCGAACTAATTATCTTATCTTTTTTAGTTTAAATCTAATTTGCATTTTTTTTTTTTTTCATAATTCAATATCTACAGCCATGGGGATAGGGAAGATTTGAATACTGGTTCTCCTAGACAATACCATTGAATCATCAGCGTTTATTTTTGCTTATTTATATATAATTATATTCATATCATATCTATTTTTTTGTTTACATTATAAACATACCTGTTAGCACCATCTTCGTTCAGCCTCTGAGTCTTCTGGGTGCAAGCCTACCTTTCTTGGATAAGAGTTTTTTGGACAAGGGTGAAGTATGAATAATTTGCATTGCTCAATGATTTATTCAAAAAAAAAAAAAATCGAGCACGAATGTGACGGGATATATTTATTCATAATTATTAAATATATTTTTTATTTATATTTTCTATATATTGTTAAGCATTTTTTTTTCTTTTCATATAATGGTAAATATATATCAATTTAAGAGCAATAGTAGATAATAAAGTGAGAATTAAAATGATCTTAGAGTTTTTTCCTTCAAAGTTTACCAACAAAACGATGAGTTTTGATCTAATCTTTTATGTTTTTTTTTTTTAAATTTATTTTGAAACAAATATTTTGGCCCATATTGGACCAAATCAGCCCATATTGAACCATTTCAAATTGAATTGGACCATATCAAACTGAATCGGGCCACGTTGGAAAAAAAAAAAAAAACCGTCCATGGACACGCATGCAGTTGCGTCCACGGTCGCACGGTGCATCCGCGTGAATCCAACTTAGGTGCGCCGGCCAAATCGGCACACCCATGCTTCCTTGGTCAAACTATGCAATGGTCCAATTAATTATACGACAACCATAACCACATTGCCAAAATTTAGTGCAACGGAAAGTAGATTTAGAATACAAGCAATATGGTCATGATGGGGTAAACCTTGACGGAAAAAAAACCCTAATGGGTGGTTTGAAGCTTACCACCAACTTCAAGAATCCACTATGAAAGATTGAAGTTATAATTACAAGGAATATACTATATAGACCCAATCCCAAAGTAGCTACGTATGGTAGAACTTACTAACACTATCCAAATGCACCTCGAGCCTGATTTGATCATTCTTTCACGTCATTCTCTTCAGTGCATGAATATCCAATCCATGATTGACTTCACAACCACCTCCTCTAATTGGTGCAAATGTCTTCACAAGAACACTTTATCTCAAATGAACTAACAATGCAACTCAGTACAAAACCCTAGACACACATGGTTGCAACAGCTTCTCTTAGTTTAGAATGTTCTTCTCTATGATGACGGCTATTAAAATTGGTATTTAAACCTTTTGAACCCTAGTGCATGAATCCCAAGTCAGCCAAGTCATCATGTGCCACAACAACAAAAATTTAGAAAACCTACGGCTCAATTGGTCAAATAGAGTTGAGCTTGGTATTGAGATTTAATGAACCTCGATCTATCAAGTGGAGTCGAGCCTTGTATAGAGGCAGTGATTCTTCCACATTTTTTAGAAGATTATTGAGCTATTTTCTTGTGTCTTTAATGTAGTTCTTCAACACAATCTTGGACACTAAAAACTAACAACTCAATTACATCAAAAATGTATTTTGACACGGATTTTCCAACACATACAATGTTTGTTTGGCAATCCATGACAAAACCATAAAAGAATACATGAATGACCTAAATACATTTTACTCAAATTACAAGAAAAATAAGCTTAATCTAAACTAGAACTCTGGAAGACATTTGTAAGAACGGAGAAAGATACACAATATCATGTATATATCAATAAAAGAACCGTGTATGTGTATCCAAAAAATGGTTACAAAAACCAAGGTGCAAAAGTTATAAAAAGTAAAAACCAAAAAGTACATCATACATGTGTGTGTGTGTGTGTGTGTGTATTGTGGGAGGGTAATAAAATTGCCCACTACCCCCAACGCCACTCACCGAGGAGAATTTCATCTGAAATTGGTTTGCCGAGGAGAACTTGCTTGAGTTATATGGCCAAGGAACCATAATGCCTGGGGATGCTCCAAGGGTAAGCACATTCCTCAAGATATGACACTAATTACGAGGAATAACTATAGTGGCGAAGTCAAAAGAAGAATATAGGGGCCCATGCATTAATCGATGAAGTGACCAGTATGAACAGTGGGCTACATACATACTCCCACTATGATTCTAAAAGGGAATATGATGTCTGACAGAGTAGAGCCCCTATCATAGCATGCCCATTGCTTACATCCCTATAAAAGGGGAAAACCCCATAGTGGAAGGGGTTCAAAAAAATTGGAAAGGATACACAAAGAGAGAGAAATAGGGTACTGGAGAGAAATCTCCCAGTTCTCCACTGTTGCACGTTTGTGTTTGAGGAAGAAACCAACTTGGGTAATCTTATATGTGAGTATTTTTGGGCCCAATATCACCTCTCTTGTTTCTGGGTCTGGTCTCCTTGGATTTCCCATTGTGAGCTATCCCTTCATTCCCACATAAAAATCAATTGTGACATTCATCTATTCCAACTGAGGTTGACTCGACCCCCACACCTTCTGTAGCTGATCTGTTGAGAATGCAACAATAAACCTCCACCCTTGGCTTCAGAAAGCATCCCACCATTTTGGGAATGCAACACCCAAAAAACTTTGTATAGGAAGTCACTATCCTCACTTCGGCAACCAAAGCAGAATAAAACTGGAGCAGTTGCACTGGATTCACTTTGTATCGTTCTATCCTCCACAAATCCATGAAAGGGTGACTGCAAAACTGGTTCCAGGTCCAATAAGAATAAGGGGAAGTGATGGTGGTGGGGGGGTGGAAGGGTTCCTTTCTGAAACCATGCTGGAATAAAAATGCATGTTCTTGCTATAATTTAAGTATATATACAGGTAATATGATCATATGAGGTTGCTTAAATCATAATGTGCTTTGTTATGCCATTTTTTGTTCAGAATCAAATTTGGCGCAACATTGAGTACACCAATAGTTTACATGCACTTGATTGGGATGAGCTGAAGTTGATGAAGATATGGAGAAAGCCGTGGTTTTAACGGAGGAACCAACTGCACCAGCCATTCATATGGCAACTGGACAGACAGGAAGTCCGATAATGCCTACATTACATATAATAATAATAATTCATTAAAGAGAGAACCTAATCTCACCTAAAGCATCTAAGAGAAACAAAGAATAGATTATGAAGATTGGTTGGATTGTTAAGATAATTCATAATTTTAATAAGCTATTCAATGTCTAAAAAGGTTTCCTCAAAAGCCCATATAAAAGGATAAACAGAAAATTAATAATAAAAAAATGACATTTTTCCTTTATTTGCAGGAAACAAAATTGCTTGGATTGTTCAGATAATTCATAATTTTAATAAGCTATTTGATGTGTAAAAAGGTTTCCTCAAAAGCCCATATAAAAGGATAAATAGAAAATTAATAAATAAAAAAATGACATTTTTCCTCTTACTACAGGAAACATAATAAGACAGCAAAATGTTACACATGAGAAAGCACCAATTGCGTCTCATCTACATGTGACTGCTTGTGTATAATGTTCTTTGATCTTCCCAAAAGCCCTCAATTATATCAGACAAATTTCTTGAATCGCATAAAAATCAAGGCTTAGAAATGAAACATAAAAAATTTGACACATGATAATCTCATGCAGTGTTCAGCAGATTTATAAACAAATAATAACAACACAAAACCGTCATGCAACACAGAAAATCATTATCAATTAACAAACAAAGGAGGGAACAGTGCAATACATTTATTTGAAATCACCTCAAGAACAGTTCTTCGCTCCTTCTGATTGTATTGCTATAGATCATCTCTTCCTTCTGGTGAAGCAAAATATTGAAGTCTTTATGGAGTTGTTGCAAAATAACTCAACCTGCAATATTGATCTTATCAGCATACAAGATAAATCTAAGAGCAGAAAAATCTTCCAGAAATGCAACCAGTAGAAATCCAGTAGCATGGAGAAACCACGTTTAGAATGAAAAATGATTTCAATTGAATTTTTTTTTCCTTCGAAAAATGGAAATATTTTGGGGAATTATTGGTTATAAGCCTGAATTTTCACCATTATTAGATTTCCAATCTGATCAGGTGTTTTATGAAATCCAAGAATTTTTTTGGGGCTTGTGCCAATACTAGGCTTAGTAATAAACAAAAAATAATCAAATTGTTCAAAAAGACTTTTACTCTAGAAATGGGGATTGAAAGTTAATCTTCTGAACTAGTGAATGCAGAAGAAACAGCAAGCAGTACAAAGCATATTTCTGCAACCTCACCTAGTCACATGTACCAAGCAATTTAATCAAACATTAGATAGGTCAGTTCTGCCAATTAAAAATTTTCATGTAAAGATGATAACCTTGTTAAAGAAGTGAGTGATAGGATACATATTGCTATCTGAATGAATGAACTTTGCTGTGGGAATTCTTTCAGGTAACGAATAGATTGGTCTCCAAACAGAACATGTGATGCAGTTCTACAACGGAGTGATGTCTTTTTTCCTGAAAGAAATTTCTGGTAATCAGTAGATAGTTCTCAAAATCCAAACATGTGATGCAGTTCTTAAAAGGAACAATGTCATTTCCTGCAGTGTTGGAAGTAGATGACAACAACTTGGTTGATGAAGGCTTTGCAACAATGCAGTTTCGTTGTATTTAATCAACCAAGTCATCCTGCAGCTCGGCCCATTTCTAATGGTTTCAGGTCTAATCTGATAGACATGATCTTTATGCCATGTCACCAGTAATCACCGCAAGAACACCTTCCATCCTTGAAATTGTGAAATCGGCTATTATCCCTCACAATGATCTCTCTGCCAACTATCTTTGATATAAACTTAATCGCTATGTGGCAGTCCACACAGACACGAATATTCTTTGTTACTCGAATTGTTGTTCCTGCAGGAGTGCTGATGATGCCAAATCCTATAGCGAGCCTTTCACTATGGCTACACAGTAAGTATCTCTTCTGCTCCTCGTCAACATCATGGAGCACCTCTTTTGTGTCGGGAACATATCCCTCTCGCTCCATCTGCTCGAGTAAAACTTTCAGTGCCTCATTTATTCTTTCATAATACGGATGGGATTCATCTCCAGCCACAAAAGCATGAACCTTGTTGCTAACTTCAATCCAGCTGCAAGCTGGTTTCTTTTTCATGCCCTTCTTTCTCATGGAGATTCTCAAATTTGCTACATCTTTCCATCTCCTGGCAGCAGAATATATATTTGACAATAAAATGTATGCTCCCATGTTCTCAGGATCAACTCTGAATATTTTCCCAGCTACCTTTTCTGCCAATTCAACAGTCTTGTGAACCCTACAGGCAGCCAACAATGTTGACCAGACACTTCCTGTCGGTCTTATATGCATGTTACAGATAAACTTATAAGCTTCCTCCAACCTTCCTGCTCGACCCAGAAGATCTGCAACAGCAGCATAATGCTCCAAGCCTGGAACTATTCCAAAATCCTGGGTCATACTATTAAAATATTTCCAAGATTCATCTACCAATCCAGCATGGCTGCAGGCAGTCAACACAGCCACAAAAGCCACATCGTTGGGTTTTACTCCCTCCATTTCCATCTGCTTAAATAAGGCAATGGCATCATGGGCATGCCCGTGCAAGGCATATCCCATGATTATGGCTGTCCATGACACCATGTCATGCTGCTCCATCTTATAAAAAATCCTCCTAGCTATCCTAATGTTCCCACACTTGGCATACATGTCCACAAGGGAGCTAGCTATAAACACGTTATCATCGAATCCCCCCCTAATTATGTATCCATGTAACTGCTTCCCCAAATGTAGCGATGTCAAGTGAGCACAAGCTGGCATGATACTTGAAAAGGAAACATGCCTTGGCTTAATTTTAGCCTTCAACATTTTCCGAAAGTATTGCAAGCCTTCATCAAACAGACCGTTTTGTACACACCCTGCAATTATAGAGTTCCATGAAATGCTATCACGCTGAGGTAAGAGATTGAAGACCCGACATGAATCTTCCACACAATTACACTTTGCATACATGTCAATTAAGCTACTTCCAATGAACAAATCTGCATCAAACCCATGTCTTATGGCGTACCCATGGATTTCCTTCCCCTTTCTTACATTCACATATTCTGCAAAGATAGGAAGAACACTTGACAAAGTGAAGGAATCCGGCTTCAAGTTGGCACCCCCCATCTCCCTAGTCATTGCTAAAGCTTCTTCATACATTCCATTTTGTGCATTTCCTGCAATCACAGTATTCCAAGAAACAAGATCCCTGTTTGGCATCAAATCAAAAATCTTTCTCACACTATCCATTCTAAAAGCCCTTGTGCCTCCCGTTCTCTTATAACTATCATTCATTTGAAGCAACTCCTCCTTAATTTGGTTCAAGTTAACACTATGATCAATACCCATGATCTGCTTTTCAAAATTATTTATCAATTCATTTGAATTACTATTATCAAAATTATTGTTTATCAAAGACTCACCAACACCCTTTTCCCTATTTGCATTCCTATCAAAGCATAGCATCCCTGCCTCACTTTTTAACTCCTCAGACACAATTCTACGACTCAATTCCCCACCTTTTCCAATTTCCCTTCTCTCAGGAGTTTTATCGAACATGTGGCGCACGCCCCTCTCACACATGCTTTCAAACTTAGAATACATACTCATAAGCGCATTACCAGTGTACAAATCGAAATCCATACCAAGCCTTACAATGCAAGCGTGGACCGACTCGCCCAACCTCAAGTCCATCAACAACGTGCATGATTTCAGGACAGAAGGGAAAACATGGCAGTCAGGATACTTGCCTGAAGCCCGCATTTGGATAAACGAAGCCAAAGATTGGTGGGAAAGGCCATGGGAAGTGTAGCATCTGATGATGGATTTCCAAGCAAGAGTGGGGGGAGAATGGAGGGCGTTGAAGACAAGAAGTGAGTGATGCAAAAGCTTAAAGTTTGAGTAAATGGAGAGGAGAATAGAGAGGTGAGTGGAACATGGGGATTTGGTTTTGAGGATTTGGGCATGGAGTTGTTTGGCTTGGGACTTGGTTTTGATGGTGGATGGGTTTTTGAGGAGGGTTTTGAGAAGGGTTTGAGTTGAGGTCATTGGTTCGAGGAGATGGTATTTTGTCAACGGGCATTACGGTGGTGGCGGTGGAGATGTGGAAAACGCTACTACTAGAGCCTAGCGGTTAATCTGGGTGAAATGTTTCAGAAATTTTTTTTTTTTTTTTGGGGGTAAAATCTAACTAATGTCAATCATGCTCAAAAATTTTTAAAACTGACTAATTTGATCTTTAAAGCTAATTTAGTCTCAAAAAACTGTTAAACCAATTATTCATTTTTCTACATTGTCTTTAAGGACTAAGGCATATGTTTGTTTCAAGTGTAAATGAAATTTGAAAAATATTTTACACTTGAAATTATGGTCAAACTGAAAATAAATTTAAGTTTACCATAAAATACTTCCCCCAAACCCGGAATTCATTTTACACATTGATTTTAGCTTTATTTTCATTTCCACTCCTCACTTACTCTCCTCGTGAGAGTTGGTTGGTATTAGCTCAAATCTGAGCATATGTGAATGGAATTTATCCCTCTTTTTTGCGGGTAATTTAAACACTAGAAGTTTCTGTTAGAAATACAAGATTCTTAATGAAATGTTTCATATTCTTACCCAAATGGACATTGTTGTGTCTTTATTCTTTTTCGTCCAAGTGAAAAAAGGGAGATTTCCTTTAGACAAAGTTTTTCTTCAAACTAATTCCAACCCTCTATTCCACTCTAACTTAACTTTCAACCCATTTCAATTAATTGCATCAATTTCAATCAATTCTGCTATATTCAAGCAACTATGTAAACGAAGCTTTATTGTTTTTTAAAAAAACCCAATTATCTACTTTATTCACCTACCACATGTCTCTTTCTAAATTTTTCATCAAGAAATTTTTTTTTTTTTTTTCCATAAAGGTTTTGAATGTGATATTATAAGAGTATTCTTGGACATAGAAAAATAAAATAAAGCAAGAAAAAATGTGGTTAGACAAAATATAAAAAATGTAGCTAAAGGGATACGTGAGTTGAAGAACTAGCCCGAGTTCAATTAATTAGTATAATACAACTATGGAAGGGGGAAGCTTATAGGCTCGAACCAAGGAGCAGTTGGGCCCGATTATTCATCAACTTAGTCACAACACAATAAGGATAATCTAGATAGTGAAATCGAGGAAGGTGGCCCACCTGAAGAGCTCAAGGAGCATACACTCCTCGGGAAACTATAGACAAACCACCAAGGTCATATGACTAAAGGTTGAGAAAGGAAGTAGAGACATGCAAGCAAAGGGAGGAGGAAGCTTCCAGATAAAGCACCCATCACCTCCACATTTAATGCACTGTACCAACTCAACCTACCGCATTAATGGTAAAATGACCCCTGAATAGTGCCCCCACAGTCTGCATCCTACTCTACCACCACCAGAAAAGAAACGATGGGACAAGTATTCAAGGTAGGATCAACGACCATCCAAGTGGAAGGCTAGGATTCAATCCTAGTAGCTATATATAGTAAGGAATATCCTCTTAGAAAGGGGATAAAAAAAGGAGAAATTGAGAGTAAAAGGGAAAGGAATTAAGAATTGTATAACTGAGAAGCGTGTAATCCAAAGAACCATTGTTCCTCGACTAGCCCAAGGAAGAACTTGAATAAGAATCCTTGTTCTTCTTGCTATCATTCTCTTCTAAAACTATTGTCTTAGACTATTTCCTTTCTTTAAATCACTAAGTAAAGTAGTTAAGGCTCAAAATGTTGGCCTTGATAACCCATCTTTACAAATTAATTGCATCAGGCCTGGTTTTGAGTCCATTCCTCTCTTGATTGGGCTTGATAATCGGTTCTGCCCCTTACAATTGGTGCCGTCTGTGGGAAGGTCACCTTAAATCCTTGCTCATATTTTTGAGTGATTAAGAAATGGCAAACTCAAGGAGAAGTGTAACTATGGTTCAATGAAGGACAAGAGTCAGTAGGGTCTAGGCATAGGGATGAGTTTGTGAACCTTGAGCGTAGAAGGGATCGAGCTCTAGCACAGTCTCCCAGCATAAAGTCTGAACCTGTTCATCCGAATCACATAAGTCGAAGCCACTCTGTGTCCTCAAGGCACGTTCCAAGAGACCAAGAGATGCATGATGTCAAAATGGAGGTTCATCATCTACGACAACGGCTTTGTCAAAGGGTGCACATAAGGGAGTCTAGAAGCCGTTCACCAAGCCCAAGTTCTAGCTCTGTAGATAAGCGAGGCTATAAAAGAAGAATTGTCCACGAGTTGAGATCCATGCAACACCCTTTCATTCGGTGGGGGGAGAAAGGCATCCTCATAGAAGACATAGAACACCTCCCTCAAGAAGCTTAGGGGTGATGCCATGAGCAAGGCCTTACGTCAAATTTCTCAATCCCCTTTCTCTCGCTATATTGAGGGTGCTAAGTTGCCCCACCATTTTACGTAGCCAACGTTCACCATTTATAATGAAAAGATAGACCCCATGGAGCATGTAAGCCATTTTAATTAGAGGATGGTTATTTGCTCCAAAAACGAGGCCTTCATGTGCAAGGTTTTCCCTTCCAGTCTTGGACCTATGGCCATAAGATGGTTTGATAAGTTAGAGGAAGGGTCCATAAGGTCATATGAAGAATTGACAAAGGTTTTCTATGTCTGGTTTGTTACATGCAGTAGGGTCCCCACACCCTTGGATTCCCTGTTTTCTATGGCATTGAGGGAGGGGGAGTCTTTGAAAACATATTCGGACAGATATTGGGAACTCTTCAATAAGATTGTTGGAGACTTCGATGATGTGGCAGTCCGAACCTTTAGAATGGGGCTCCCTATGAATTCGGACTTAAGAAAATCCCTTACCATGAAGCCTGCTTAGGGTATGCACCAAATAATGGACAAAGTAGAGGATCACAAAAGGGTGGAAGATGACCAATCTCAGGGTAAAGGAAAAGCGAAGGTCTTCATGCTTGAGCAAAGAGACCCTCGACCTGATCCTTTCGGCTCCAACAAGCTGAGGAAGGAGTTTTTCACTCAAGCAACCTAGAATAATGCACAAGAAGTGAATTTTGTATTCAAGGAGCCCGTGTACTGGGTGCTGGAGAAAAATAAAAACAAGCCGTATTTCAAGTGGCCGAACAAGATGAAGGGGATCCCACCAAGAAAAACTAAAACCTGTAATGCCAGTATCATCAAGACCAAGGTCATACGACTGAAGATTGTAGGACACTGCATGATTTTTTGGATCAGTTAGCTAAAGTTGGAAAGTTGAAGCAGTTTATGCACCAACTATATGGGTGAGGAGAGTAGTCAAGCTCTAGTCTCCAAAGGGATTTGACACTGCCCCTACCCTTGGGGACCATCAACGTTATTTTTGCTGCTCCAAGAAGGGAGGTTGGTACCTCGTCTGGGGTGATGGCCATTTCTCCACAACTAACAGCTAAAGAAGAGCGCAGGAAGTCCAAGTGGAGTAAGAGCAAAGATGAGACAATCTTAGGCTTTTCTGAGGCAGATAAGGTGGGCACTTTCCAACCTCATGATAATGCTCTCACGGTTACGCTCCAGATTGGAGGATTCGACGTGAAAAGAGTGATGGTAGATCAAGGAAATGGAGCTGAGATCATATATCTAAATCTATATAAGGGGCCAGGGTTAAAGCTCGAGGATCTCAATAAGTACGATATCTCCTTAGTTGGATTTGATGAAAAGACAGTTACCCCCATGGGGATGGTCAAGTTGCCAGTGCATACGGAAGCAAGGTACTTGAAGTGGATTTCATCATAGTAGATACCTATTCTCCTTACATTGCTATTCTGACAAGGCCTTAGCTCCATGCAATGGCAACCTTATCCTCTAACCTGCATATGAAAGTAAAGTACCCAACCAAAGGGTGTGTTAGGGAGTTATTGGGATGTCAAATAGTTATAAGGCAATGCATGGTTACTGCGATGAGGCATCAAGCACTGCAGATCGATCATCCGGACTCAGCCTTGTTGCATAGCAATTAGCAACAGGTGAGAAAAGGGCTTCGAATGAGATGAGGGGAGCCAATATACAATGTGAAAAATTGGAGAAAGTGATCCTTGGGGCGCAAAAGGAGAAATATTTCCAAGTAGGGACAGAACTACCATCAGCCAAAAAGGTTCAACTGTTGGCCTTCCTAAGGAATAACTTGGATGTTTTTGCATGGAGCATGTATGAAGTCCCGAAAGTCGATCTAGATTTTATATGCCATCACCTTAATGTGAACCCAGCAGTAATACCAAGGAAGCAATAACCTTGGTGCTCCTCTAAGGAGCACGCGGATGTAGTAAAAGAAGAAGTTAATAAGCTAAAAAAGGCAGGAGCTATCAAGGAAGTATTTTACCCTGAATGGTTGGCCAATACTATTGTGATCAGGAAGAAAATAGGCAAATGGAGAGTGTGTGTGAACTTTACCGACCTTAATAAGGCCTGCCCTAAAGATCCCTTCCCGATTCCAAGGATCGATCAGCTCATCGATGCAACCTTTGGTCATCCTCGGATGAGCTTCCTAGATGCTTTCCAGGATTATCATCAGATCCCATTAGCATTGCCCGACCAGGAAAAACTGCTTTCCTCACCTTAACAGGGAACTACCATTACTGAGTAATGCCATTTAGCTTAAAGAATGCTGGGTCCACCTACCAAAGGATGGTGACAAGAATGTTCAAAGCCTAGTTGGGTAAAAATGTGGAAGCCTACATAGATGATATGGTGAAGAAGAGCAAAGAAGTATCTGAGCAATTGGGAGATTTGGATAAAGTCTTCTCAATCCTAAGGAAATACAAGCTGCACTTGAATGCCTCTATTTGAAGTGGGATCTGGAAAATTCTTGGGATATATGATCACCTACCAAGGAATAGAGGTTAACCCTGATCAAATCAATGCCATTCATAGTCTACGCCCACCTCGAAACCCGAAAAAGGTACAACACTTGACTAGAATGACAGCTGCTTTAAATAGATTTATAGCTCGGTCAACTTACCAATGTAGGCCATTCTTTCAATTGCTTCATAAATGGAAGGATTTTTCATGGACTGAGGAATGTGATAGGGTCTTTAAGGAATTAAAGAATTATTTGGCCCATCCTCTAACTTATCCATACCTAAAAAAGAAGAGATCTTGTAAGCCTATGTAGCAATTACGACCTATGTGGTTAGCTTAGTTCTAGTTCAAACAGAAGAGGGAGTGCAAAAACCCGTCTATTATGTGAGCAAGTCCCTCCAAGAAGTGAAAACCCACTTTCTCCCTTTGGAGAAGGTCATCTTGGTCATCATACATGCCATGAAGAAGCTTCCACATTACTTCTAGGCCTATACGGTTGTCTTCCTCACCCAACTTCCCTTACAAGCTTTGCTCCGAAAATCAAATTTCACCAGGAGAATGGCAAAGTAGGGGACCATATTAGGGGCTTTTGACATCAAATATCTCCCTCGGATAGCCATAAAGGAGCAAGTTCTAGTCAACCTCCTTGAGATTAGACTTCTTGGCTACAAACAATGAAGGATGGTACAAAGCCCTCATCACTGGCCTAGACTCTGTCAAAAAACTCAAGGGGGGAATCCATTAAAGTCTTCTGTGATTCAATGCTAGTAGTGGGACAAGTTCAAGGAGAATTTGAAGCTAAAGATCAGAGAATGCAGTGGTCTTTGGGCCAGGTAAAGCAATTACTTGCCAACTTTGGAACCTTCACCATAAGCTAAGTATCTAGGAGCACAAATACTCACGCTGATTCTCTTACAACCCCAGCCACCTCCATAGGAGAAAGTTTGCCAAGGATTATAATAGTGGAAAGCTTGTCAACCTTGAGTCATGATAATAAAACTTCCATACCAGTAAGCGTAATGCACGTCGAACCGAGCTGGATGGACCCAATGGTCTCATTCATAAAAAACGGAACACTTCTCAAAGACAGAGTAGAAGCTAAGAAGATTCAAAAGAAGACCCCATGATACTGGCTCTTCTTAAAATACAAATTGTACAAGCGCTCCTATTTGGGCCCATACTTGCTATGCATATATCCTGAGGTAGTAGAAGCTTTGTTAGAAGAACTTCATGAAGGAGTTTGTGGCAGTCACATAGGGGAAGGTCTTTGTCGCATAGAGCTCTTACCCAAGGGTATTGGTGGCCCGGCATGTAGAAGTCCACCTAAAAGTTTGTTAAGAAGTGCGACCAGTGCCAGCAGTATGCCCCAAACGTTCATCAGTCGGGAGGGATCCTTAACCCTCTTTCCAGTCCATAGCCTTTTGCACAATAAGGATTAGATATTGTTGGGCCATTCCCAAAAGCAATTGGAAACCATAAATGGCTCATCGTCGAAACTGATTATTTCATCAAATGGATTGAAGCTTAACCCATTTCCAATATCTGAGATCAGGAAGTGAAGAGGTTCATTTGGCGAAATATTGTCATGAGATTTGGCATACCACACACTCTCATCTCGGACAATTGTCTCCAGTTCAACAGTAAGGAAAATTATTGAGTAGTCCCGGAGTACAAGGTCAGCAAGCTGACCTTGTACTCCCAGCCAATAGGAGCATGCCAGCACATTAAAACTTGCTTACCTCAGCAAGACTGCCAACTCTTGTTATTTGTTAACGTCTGTTACTGTTTGGAAATTTTTAATAGGGGCGCTCCTTCAAAATATTCACGCATGCCCTCATGAACTCCCAGTTAAAAGGTTTGGGCCCACATCAATAAAATAAGTAATATAGGACTCTTAGTAGAAGACAAAGGCTTAAAAGCCATAGACAATATTGACAGCAACACAAAGCTCTCAGTAGAACTTGTAGAAGACAACGGCGGACACAAAGGAACAAAGAAAGAATAAATGAAATATCTCTCTCCATTTTCTCCCTTATCTCTTCTCTTCAACTCACTTTCTCTATTTATTTTCTCGATTTTTTCTTCAGCTTCAACAAACTTTAAAATCTCCGTTTCTACCATACTTTTCTGTGGGACACCCATGGCCAAATCTCCATGGTTGCATCAGCCACCGAGTCTCACACCACCACCACCATCGGCTGTGCTTGCTCATGTGACCTCTTATCTTAAGGCTTTCTCATCTCTCTTTCTAGCCCAAATGTGGTTGATTTATATTTGATTTGATTTTAATGTTGTTATTGAAATGCACAGATGATGTTTGTTAAAATACCTGTTAAAAACTTTGGTTCCAATGCATTGTGCTTTAAGGCTTTGCCTTGAGCCGATGTGTTATTTTAGATGGGGGTAGTTGTTTTGCTTATTTTTTTGCCAGTTGGTGTGTAACTAAACTATATTCATATTTTCTTAAATTTTATGGTTTATTATGTTAGAGAGGATGATTTTAAAATTTTAATATATTCGGAATATTTCAATCAATGTTAAAAATGTTGCTTTTGATCTTATGTTGGTTCAGTTTCATGGTTGAGTAAGAGGACTACCTAAAGTTTGTCATAGTGTTTCATGGTTGAGTTTGAGGAAGAGGACTACTTAAAGTTTATCTGCATTTTTTACAAAATTGCAGACAGTTCAGCAGTGCAATTTCTACCATGCTTTTACTTGAAAAAAAAAAAAGTAACTTTGTGTCCGCCATTGTCTTCTACTGGGATCTTTGTATTGCTGTCAATATTGTTTATGAACTTCAAGCCTTTGTCTTCTACTTGAGAACCCTATATTACTTATTTTATTGATGTGGGGCCAAACCTTTTAATTGAGAGTTAATGTGGGGATGCGTGAATATTTTGAAGGATCTGTTAAAAATTTCAAAACGTTAACAGACGTTAACAAATAACAAGAGCTGGCAGTCCTGCTAAGGTTAGCAATTTTTAAGGTGCTAGCATACTCCTATTGGCTGGGAGTACAAGGTCAACCTGCTGGCCTTGTACTCCGGGACTACACAATAATTTCCCCAACAACAAAGCTTTCCAAAGATACTGTTGCGAATTGGGGATAAGAAGTAGATATTCCATACCAGCCTACCCTTAAAGTAATGGATAGGTTGAGGCTACCAATAAGGTTATAGTGGATGGATTAAAGAAAAGGTTAGACGAGGTAAAAGGCAAGTGGGTGGATGAGCTACCCCACGTTCTATGGGTGTATCGCACCACGCCGAGGAAAAAGACGGGCAAAACCCCTTTTTCGATGACGTTTGGTTCAAAGGTGATTATCCCCCTAGAAATAAGAATCCCGACGATGAGAATCAACTAGTTTGATGATAATGGGAATGAATAACTCCTCTCTGCCAGTCTGGACTTGATTGAAGAAATGAGGGAATTGCCACTGTCAAGTTAGCTCATTATCAGCAAAAGCTCAGACAGATAAAAGCATCAAGGCAAGAGTATTTGTACCTGGGGACCTAGTCTTGAGGAAGGTTGTAGGAAATATGAAGAATCCCACTTAAGGGAAGCTAGACCCCAACTAGGAAGGGCCCTATCGGGTTACATCAGTGCTAGGAACTGAAGCTTATCGCCTAGAAGACTTGGACGAAAACTCACTACCCTAGTCATGGAATGTAAATAACCTACGTAGATATTATTATTATTAATAAAGAATCCTAATGTTATTCACGCTTTGTGTATGGTGTAAATTTATGTTGTCCGGGTGTGTTATTACTAATACTAGGCTTACCAAGATCCAAAACCAAACTCGGAACAAAAAAGGTCTCCTCTTACACTAAGGGTTAAATAGAACATCGGCTAGGTTTGACTCCTTGGGTCACCAGCCTTGGGTAAATTAGCTTTAAAAGTAATCTATGGGTTAAACAGAACCTCGGCTCAAATCCTTGGATCACCTGCCTTGGGTAAATTAACTCTAAAAGTAATCTAAAGGATAAACAGAACCTCGTTAGGTTCGACTCCTCGAGTCACCTGCTTTGGGTAAATTAGTCTAAAAATAATCTAAAAGTTAAACAGAATATAGATTAGGCTCGATTCCTCAGGTCACTTCCTTTAGGTAAATTAGCTCTAAAAATAATTTTAGGGTTAAACAGAACCTCAGTTAGGTTCAACTCATCAAGTCACCTGTCTTAGGTAAATTAGCTCTACAAAGTAATCTAAGGTTTAAATAGAACCTTGACTAGGTTCGACTCCTCAGGTCACCTGCCTTAGGTAAATTCGCTCTAAGATAAGCTAGGGGTTAAACAGAGCCTCGGTTGTTTGATTCCTTAGGACTCTTGCCTCACTTAAAGCTAGTTCTATAATAATCTAAACGAACTCTCAACTTATTTAATTTCTGCATATAGACCCAGAAATTGATATGGCTCTTGAGCCCTTAAGATATTCAGGATGGCTTTAATTTTCTGCTCTTTGGCAAATTTTATTTTAAACAAAAAAAGGGGAAGGAGAAAAGAGAAAGAATAATGCAATACGCTATGTACATGTCATTTAAAAAAAAAAAAAAAGCAATTTTCCTAACCCCTACTTCTTAGTTTCCTTATCAGACTCTTTCTCACTCTCATGTTCTTTTTGCCTACCTATAGCTGGAGGCTAAGGAGCCAAAGTAGAAGAGCTAGTTTTCGGAGCAAACGAGTTGGCAGCCTTGGTCCTAAGAGCAGGAGGAAAATTGATCCTCTCTAGATTCTTCAACTCTAATGAAGGGCTCACCTCAGCCGCATTCAAAGCCTTGGCCCAGACCTACTGGAAAAATCCTCAGCAGCCTTCTTTAAGTTGAGCCTAAAGTTCTACCACAGATTTTGTCTTCCCAAGCTCATAGGCTGCCTGCTCAGTCTTTTCAATTTCGGCCTTGTTGCCTCCAGCTCTTTCTTTAAGGCCTCAATATTTTCTTTAGCAATGGCCAGTTGCTCCTCCGCCTTCCGAAGATGACTACGTTACTCTTGGGCCTGCTTCTCAAACCCAAGCACTGCAACCTCAACGCTCTTCTTGGCCTTCTCGCTCTCGGTTAGGAGGTTAAGGGTCTCCTTGGTTGCAAATTTCTTTGACTTCTCTTCTTTAAACTATGTCATAGCATGGTCCACCCATTCATTGATTACGTGGGATGTTTGAACAACCTAAAAAAAATGAAAGGGTCAATCTAGTACTTATTGTGAAGAAAAGAATATAGTTAAAAAAAATAAAAAATTTAATGGGGGTTGGAGTTAGAATTTTTACCAACGCCAATTCCCTCTTCAATGATAGAAACACAGTATGCCTCTTGAGGTTCCTTAGCTCGGCCATGTCCATAAGCAGGAGGAGTGCCTGCTCCTCCGAGTTGGCCACATATCCATCCCTCCCTTTGGCAAAGTCCCTTATAGAGGCATCCATGGGGAGGGGGGCACCATCTAGCACCTACTTTGGATTCCAGTCAGGAACCCTTGGTCGGCATTCGGTGGTGACCTCGAAGCTTATACTCTCGAGGGCACTCTTCTTTCAATGGAGTCAAGCAGTTTTAGCTCCTTTAGCATGCTTATAGGGAGGCTGACTTATGATCTCCCCTTCTTCCAAAGAATCCTTGCCTTGCTTCTTGTCCTTTTTTCTCTTCTTCTTGGCGGGTTTGAGGGGAGAAGACTGAAGAGGGACTAGAGTTAGAGGTCTCGGCAAAATGGGAGTCTCAGAAAGGGCCACCCCCGCATAAGACTCTAAAAGAGTAAGGAGGTTGGAAGTTCTTTTCTGGATCACAATCCCTTTTAGCACGCTCGTAACCTCCTGGTTGATGCTAACTTGTATAGTAGGCCAAGCCCTCGAACTGGTTCATGGGCTTATGATCAGTCCAGTCGGTCAAAGACTCCAAAATCTTCCTCGAGGTCTATTAATGAAGGTTCCTTCATGACCTCTTTGGGCTCCTCCTTAGAAGGTATAGGCTCCTTCTCGAACTAAATGAGTTGAGCGACTTGTTGAGCAGTAAGGTCAACAAGAAGAGTTCCTACAAAGGGAAGACGTTTGATGAATCCTTCAATGGCCATGTCTATCTTTGCAAGCTAAGGATCCTTGGCCTTGATCATGTTCTTCGAAGACTGGAAGCGAGTGGATATTGGGGTATATCCAAGAATGACGTGCAGCATGAAGTTGCCTATCAATATGTAGGAATATCTTAGACTTGAGGATCCTGTTGAGGTTGGGGGTGTTCACTAAGTTGAATTTCTTCGTAGTGAACTCCTTGTCTATTAAAAAAGATAGGGAAAAAGTACATCAGAAAAACAGGGCATAAGAGAAGAGGCAACTGAGCAAAAAACAATGAAAAGTAATGATATCAAAATCCTAGGCCCCTAATTACCCCCACCTGGAGTTCCATCTCTGATACAGCAATGATATCCATCAAGTTAGTCCCCCGAGATGATCATGAAGTCCTTGTCTAAGCCCTTGTTTTATCTCGGGAAGACAAGAGATCAATCTAACCATAGGAACCCTAGTCTTAAGGTGAAACCCGTATCATTACTATCCTGACAGTTATAAACCCAGTGGATGTCATGATGGGTTAAGGCCACACCCATCTTCTTGTTCAGTCGAGCTACATTACTTACTACCGGAAAAGGTTTGGGGAACACTAGGTGGGGCAGATCCTAAAAAAATTGAGGAAGTCCCTCATAACCCTATCCATAAGGATCCTCAATCTCCCTTCTATAAAGGCTATCATAGGGACAACTACATCCCCGATTTGCCTTTTTGTGTACCTTGGTCACTCCTACGAGAATGTTATACCTAGCTTTGAAAGCCTCTCTCCCCTCGAGCATGTCTACTAAGCTAGCAAATTTACCCATTCTGAAGAATAAACAATAAATAAATAAATAAAAAGAAAGATAAGCTCTACGCTAAGCAAAGGCTCAAAGCACTTACAAGTATAGGAAGTTGGGCTCCTCGGGCAACCTCTTTGAAGGTAAGATAAAGTTTTTTGAAAGTGGGAAAAATGATCCCTACCTCCCTTTATATAGGGGTGAAAAGGGAGGGGTAATTTTCCCACCTATTGACTCTGGAAAACTCTAACCGTTGGATCTACATTGCACCATAGAACATGAGGGACACATAGCTATTGGGAATGTTATACAAAGTAATAACAAAAGAACAAGGTTAACACAAAAAAAAAAAAAAAACAGAAAATAAATAACTTGGAGGCACAATATCGTTTTCCTTAGACAATATTTGCCCCCTATACTTGTTGCTAAAGGGTTATCACAAATTTGTCTCCAGGATACAACCAAGATGTTGGGTTCTACAGATAGCAATTCTGGAGAATAACCACAAGATTTCTTATATTTCTCTCTAACTTACTATTTTGTGGAGTTAACATAAGCCTCTATTTATACACATAGGGTTATGTTTCATCAAAAGGCACGTATGGAGAGTTAAAATGTTTCATAAAACCATTCACTAGGCTTGAAACCTCTTCAAACTCTCTGAACAATCATTTGAAAATCCTGATTCACAATTTTCGATCAGTCGAAAGTTACTTTCAATCGATCAAATGCTTTTTTCGATCGGTCAAACAAGAATCGAGCAGCGATCAAGACATCTAGAAACTCCAGGATTATTTTCTTACCATTTCGATCAATCGAGCCAAAGCTTCAACTAATCAAAAATGAATAATTTCAAATTTTCACTTTATGAAAAAATATTCTCCAAACTCAAACATCATTATTACAACCTATCCATGTATATACCTATATATACAACAATCCCCCACTAGGTTGTAATAATATATGTCTCACTTGATTGATATTCTATCATGCATAATGAAAGGTGTCTTTTAACTTAAACCTCCCCTTAGTGTAATTGCTCAAGAAATCAACAAAGTTAACGGTGGCTTGGTGCTTAAACCAAAACTCTTATGTGTTGAAATTAGAAACAACACACACAAGAGAACATCCACTACACATTTAGAAATCCACTGTTGTTGGCACTATTATGGCCTTGTGCTCGTCCCGATTTAGTGAACATTTACAAGAGAAAACCCTCTACTTTTGCTAAAAGTGGCACCACTTCTATGTTCACAAAGGTGAAGTTCCATTTTATATCCTTGTTACACAAACATTTATACTTTATAAACTTCATTAAGAGTGTAATAACTCATCCTCAATTTCATCGTAACAGTTTGCACTAATCCATCCTGAATGAGACACAAAATTAGTACTCTTAGTAGTCACGTATCAATAGCTTGTTGTTACCCTTTAAACCTCTTTAGAATAAATCAATTTGAGGTTGAGTTCGTATTATTGGTTATTCTCTTAAAATAAGGGTTTTAGTCCCATTCCAATGGATGTTACCCCAAACATATCTCTAGACACTACTTTGGTTAAAGGGTCTACCAAATTACTATTTGACCTTACATAAACAATTGAAATGGTACCAGATTCTATTAATTGTCTTATGCAATCATGTCTTAGACCTATATGTCTTGACTTACCATTATACATCTCACTATATGCTCTACCTAAGGTGGCTTCACTATCGCAGTAGACCAAAATGGCTGGTACTTGTTATGGTCACAACTCTATGTCTAACAACATATTTTTTAGCCATTCCGCTTCCTTGCCTATTGTCGCCAAAGCTATAAATTCTAATTCCATGGTGGAGTGAGAAATACGCATTTATTTCTTTAATGCCCAAAAGATAGCAACCCCACCAAGAGTGAATATCCAACCAAACGTGGATTTGTTATCACTCACACTAGTAATCCAACTAGCATCTGAATAACCTTCCAACACAGCTGGAAATTCAGAATAAAAGAGTCTCCTTGTGATTTTCTTTAATTAACCAAGAACTCTACCAATTGCTTTACAGTGATCCACACTTAGATTACTTGTAAATCTAGAAAGTTTGCCCACTAAAAACAATATGTCTAGTCTTGTACAATGCATAGTATACATCATGCTACCAATAGCACTAGCATACTCGAGCTGTGCAATTGATCTTCCAGTGTTCTCACCCAACTTTATGCTCCAATCGAAAGGTGTATTTGCTTCCTTTATATTAAGATGTTCAAATTTTTGAAGCACTTTCTCAACATAATGAGATTGACACAATGAAAATCCCTCACTGTGTCTTTTAATTTTGATTCCCAAAATAGTATCCACTTCGTTTAAATCTTTCATTTTAAACACAAAAGATAGATATTTTTTAGTTTCACGCATGTTAGGTTCTATGACTTTAAGAACTAAATGTATTAGAACTTCAATGTGTAATGTGTTGGCAAACCATGATCAAAACTTATAGTCTAGATTTAGCCTGCTCAAAGTGTGTTTATGTGTAAAGTTGGAATTGAGTGATTGTAGAATTTATTGGGCTAAATTTGCAAGGCTCGATCAATCGAAAATTAGACTTGATCAATCGAACCTTGTGCAGATTGTTTTTTCTGCAGAATTTTCAACTCAACTCAAGCCCATATGACGTGTAGGGTTTTATGTTTTGCTTCAAGTATAAAAGGAAAAACCTTAGCCACATTTTAGATGTTGTTGATATGCTGTGTGTGTGAATCTTCTATGAGATCTAGAGGTGTTTACCTTCATACACACTTAGGGTTATCAAGATCAAGATTGATGTCAAGAACTTGGTGATCTCTTCAATTGCTATTTCAAGAACTTAAAAAAAACACAAGTAGGAGAACTTGTGGTTGCTGTGAATCAAAGAAAGAAGTAGTCCGTGGACTCGTAGCTATCACATGGTCATGGTAGTAAGTTTTCTACATGAGATAGCAATAGGATGTTAGTGGTCTAAGTCTTATTATACAAACTTCAATTCTTTCATAATGGATCTGTTTTACCTTGAGGATAGCTAAGTTAAATCCTCCCCAGGTTTTTTACCAGTTTGGTTTTCCTAGATTATCATATCGTGTGTTCTTTATATTTTTGCACTATTTACATGATATGATATGAATGTGTTTAACCTAGATCTTATTAATGAACCTGTTAATTAACTTGGCTTAATATTAGGTTAAACAACTTGTGTTTTGCACTACTTTCAGGTATGTCTTCCTTGACTTGGAAGATTGTCTTGTCGAGGTTCCTCCTATGATGACTCTTATTTCCCCAAGTGGGGGTAATGACGGCTCTTCTAGTTTTGCCTTCAACTTCTTATGTTTGTGATCTCATCCAAGGAAATTTCTCAAATTCCCTTGTCTAATGAGATTTTCTATCTACTACTTCAAATCAAAACACTCGTCTGTGTCATGCCCATGGTCTCTCTGAAAGCGGCAATACTTGTTCCTAGCGCTTGTTGGGATTTCCCTTCATTTTTTCCGACCACTTCAAGGAAGGATCATCCTTGATTTGCATAAGTACTTGTTCAAGTGGCATGTTCAAGGGCATGTATTGCTGACTCCGTGCTGAAGAGCCTGCCTTCTTATTGTCTCAATCTTTCTTCTCTCCCATCTGTCCCTTCTTTGGATGACGACCTTGCTTAGGAAGGCGTGGGAGACCTACTTCCATACGCTCAGATCTCTTCCTCTTCTTAGCTATAATTGCGTCTTCTGCATTCATGAAGTTTCAAGCTGAATGGACAAGTTCAGCCATGGTTTAAGGCTCTTGCTCATAAAGCTTATGGATGAATAAATAAGATTTAACTCCATAATGGAAGGCCGCCAGTAACAACTTGTCGTCCATCTCATCCACTGTCAAGGCTTCCCTATTAAAACAAGTAATGAAGGACCGCAAGCTTTCATTCTCCCCTTGTTCTATGGTTAATAGGCTGGACAAGGAATGTTTATGCCTTTGTCCTCCGATAAAATTGTTGACAAACATCTTACTCAATTTTTCAAAAGAACTCACCATATTTGAAGGTATATTGATGAACCATACTCGTGCTGGCCCTTTGAGGATAGTAGGGAAGGCCCTCCACATAATCTCATCCAAAACTCCTTGAAGATGCATCGTAGTCTTGAAAGTAGCAATATGATCTAAAGGGTCATGCATCCCATCATATGAGTCCAAGGAAGGCATCTTGAACTTCAGAGGCAAGGGGTGACCATTGAAGGAAGCCGTGAAAGTGGAGCCTATTCAATGAACTAAATCCTTTACGAGATTCCTTCTCATGTTCTCCCTCATCTCATCCATAGCCTTACTCATTTGATCCATCTCCCTTTCCAAGTGTGGCACCCTTCGTGAAGCGATACCCCTTGACTGGCTTTTAAGCTCAGCATTTCCTCTATCTTCATGACTATGGGCTTATCCTTCCTTGTACCTTTCATGGTGCTGCCTCTGTAGACTAATCTCCCTGGTTAACTCTTGATTCTGACTGGTTAATTCTGCTATGGCAACTGCCATGGACTGTACATGTTTGATGGAAGGCGGTTGCGTGACAGGCATTGACTGTCAATCGCGGTAGGGATTACTAAAGGCATCCCTACTCTCTTGGTGGCCTGGACTAGTGGCCCTTGATCTTGTCCGAACCATGCAGCCTTTTGTCGAAGAAAGATAAATTGTAAAGCACAAAAATAATCCTCCCCACAGACGGCGCCAATTGATGATGCACAGAAAATCAATAGGCTAAATGTTCTAGGCTTCAATGATCTAACAACTACTCGAAAGGCCTAAAAAGAAAAACGAATGATCAAAGAAGACCGGGGCTAACCGGTCAAGAACCCTCCAATGCTTAAGTTAGTTTCTCTCTTAAATTCTGGAGTTCCAAACTTTTTGGAGTTGTCTAAAAACTTACCTTTCATTTGATGTGAATGGGCGTTTATATAGTGTGCTCTTGAAGCAATTACTTGACGGTTACTTGTCTTGTAACTTCCCCTTGATTTGAGGAGTTCAGAAGGTGTTAACTTCCTCAACCGCTGTAGGAGTTAGAACATTCCCCCCCCCCCCCTTTTTTTCTATAATTGTTGTTAGAAGTAATGTAAGAAGTGTTTGTTTTAGACCCCTTAAAAACAATTGGATTAACCTAGTAAATTAGCCAAGTGATTAACTTAGTCAAATTAACAAATCTATATTAACAAAAAGATATCATATCATGCAAAGCAGTGGAAAAAGAAATAACACAATGATATGATGACCCAAGAAACCACACCGGTAAAAACCTGGGGAGGATTTGACCTAGCTATTCTCAAAGTAAACCTGAATCCACTATAAAAGAATCAAAGTTTTACAATAGCGACTTAGACCATTAACATCCTATTGCTACCTACCAGTAGAAACTTACTGACACGATCACGTGTAAGCTCCGAGACCACAGACTTCTTCTTTCTTGGATTCTCCAGCAAGTACAAGCACACCCACTTGTGTTTCTTTAAGTTCTTATGGCAGCAACTGAATGATCATCAAGTTATTAAATGAATCTCCTCTTGATAATCCTAAGCTTGTGTAAAGGAAAGCTCTTCACAGATCTCACAAGAAATTTACACAAACCACAATATGAGCAACCTCTAAAACGTGGCGAGGGTTTGCCTTATATACATAGGCAAAAACATAAAACCCTAAACGTTTTAAATAGTTAGAGTTGAGTTGGAAATCTGCAGAAAACGCATTGCTCACATTGTTCACATTCACTTTAGAATTGGTGTTAGTCCTATCTCTAACCCAACTTTTCTCTTCAATTCAAAGATGTTGTCCAAATTGTTTTAACATGAGATCTTCCGACATATGCAAAAGCTTCTTCCTAAAATTATTCCAACTTGGTGGGAGTTTCGCAATGATTGCACCCACTTGGAATGATTCATGAATATTGATTGACAAATCACGAAGTTTATTGACCAAAATCTGTAACTCATGTACTTGATCCAAAACTAAGATATTATCAAGCATTTTATAATCAAAATACTTTTGAATAATAAACTTATTCATACCTATTTTCTCGGTTTTGTACTTCGCTTCCAAAGCATTCCAAATCTCCTTCTGTGACTTCATTGATGTGTTGAGATCATAAAGACGATCCAAAAGAGTATTGAGAATGTGCCCTCTACAAATCAATTCGTCTTGCTCCCGTTTCTTTCTTTGTGCCTTTATCTCATCAGTGCCTTCATCACTCCCAGTAGGAAAAGGCATCAAATTCAAGTCCAAGACATAGAAGAGTTTAAGTGCAGTAAGTAGGAATTTCATCTTGTCTTTCCATCGAGAGAAATTGGTTCCATCAAAGCAATCAATTTCACCAACTTATGATTCAACATCTTCAACGTTGAAACATCACTTGTTCCTTCCATCGTAGGAAATATTGTCTAAGATTGTTGGGGATGTTATACAAAGTAATAACAAAAGAACAAGGTTAACACAAAAGACAAACAGAAAATAAATAACTTGGAGGCACAATATCGTTTTCCTTAAACAATATTCCCCCCCCCCCCCAACACTTGTTGCTAAAGGGTTATCGCAAATTTGTCCCCAGAATACAACCAAGATGTTAGGTTCTACAGATTACAATTCTGGAGAATAACCATAGGATTTCTTGTGTTTCTCTCTAACTTACTACTTTGTGGAGTTAACATAAGCCTCTATTTATACCCATAGGGTTATGTTTCATCAAAAGGCATGTATGGAGAGTTAAAACGTTTCATAAAACCGTTCACTAGGCTTGAAACCTCTTCAAACTCTCTAAATAGTCATCTGAAAATTCTGCAAAAAATCCTGATTCACGATTTTTGATCAGTCAAAAGTTACTTTCAATCGATCGAATGCTCTTTTCGATCAGTTGAACAGGAATCGAGCAGTGATCGAGACAACCAAAAATTCCAAGATTATTTTCTTGCCATTTCGATCGATCGAGCCAAAACTTCGACCGATCAAAAATGCCTTTGAATTTTCACTTTATGAAAAAATATTCTCTAAACTCAAACATCATTATTACAACCTATCCATGTATATACCTATATATACAGCAGTAGCTGCCTGCAACATTAACTGCAACATTAAGGATACCAAAGTGTCAGGAATGTGTTTGGGATAGTTGAAAAGACGCTCCGACGTGGGAACGCACCCAAAGCGTACCAACCTTCTTGCCTCCTACCAAAACCCCACTCTCCCGAATGGCATAGGAAGTGGAGTTTTGAGGGGCTATTGTGGTAGGGGGAAGCCTGAAGAAGGAAGATTATCAAATAAGCTCGAATCAAGGAGCAATTGGGCCCGACTATTCACCAGCTCAAGCCCAGCACAATAAGGATAATCCAGATAATGAAATCAAGGAAGGCGGCCCGCTCCCGAGGAGCGTATGCTCCTCGGGAAATTGTGGGCAAACCACCAAGGCTATAGAACTGAAGGCTAAGGAAGGAAGTAAAGACGTGCAAACAATAGGAGGAGGAAAATTCCTAATAAAGCATCCATTATTTCCACATTTAATGCACTATACCAACTCATCCCGTTGCATTAATGGTAAAATGATCTCTAAACAATGTCCCCACAGCCTACATCTTACTCTACCACCACCAGCAAAGCAACGATGGGACAAGTATCCAAGGAAAAATCAATGGCCATCCAAGTGGAAGGTTAGGATGCATTCCTAGTAGCTATATATAGTAAGGAAAATCCTCCTAGGTGGGGGATAAAAAAATAAAAAATAAATAAATAAAAAAAGGAGAAATAAAGAGTAAAAGGAAGAGGAATTAAGAATTATATAAGTGAGAAGCATGTAATCCAAAGAACCATTGTTCCTCAGCTAGCCCGAGGAAGAACTTGAATAAGAATCCTTGTTCTTCTTTCTATCATTCTCTTCTAAAACTATTGTCTTAGACTGTTTCCTTTCTTTAAATCACCAAGAGAAGCAATTAAGGCTCGAAGGGTTGGCCTTGATAACCCATCTTTACAAAATAATTGCATCGGGCCTAGTTTTGGGTCCATTCCTCTCTTGATTGGGATTGTTATGCCCCATACAACAACAGAAGGGGAAAGTAGTAAGGAGGTCTCAAAAAGAGATACTGGCTTACTTTTAAATGTATCATGAAGCTATAGATTATATCATAAATGAGTGTGGAATGTGGGATTAAATGACTGTGAAGAGAAAGAATTGAATTCGATTTCCATGCTTATACCCAATTTAGGAACAATGTACCATAACAAAAGGGACTACAAGCCAAAGTACAAGAATAGACAAATTGCGCATATGGATTTATGGATTGGAATCTGAAATCAACATTTGTTGAATCAAAAGAGCTTGATAGATTTCAATCAAATTCATAGGGCAAAAGAGTTAAGAGTGAAAAATTTACTGTGGTATTGAAAGGCTTTTTTTTTTTTTTTTTTTTTTTTTTTGAGAAGATGGGATTGAAAGGCTAATGTTATCTTTCTTTTTGAGAAACTAAGGTTCTGTTTGTTTCGATTAAAACAAAAAAACAAAAAACAAACGTTTTTTTGAAAAATATACTCATTTTTCAGTGTTTGTTAGCAACTTAAAAGGTGAGCTGGAACATCCCCAAATCCCAAAAACACTATAGCCACTATCATCATCATCCAATACCCAAAACCTCCACAAAATCCATATACATTCCCACTGAAAGCCCTAAATCCTCCACTATTATCATCATCAGCTCCAAGATGGTTGGTGGAAATGGTGGGGAACATGGGTTGGTCATTGATTTAGAGGCAGTTGTGTAGGCAAACTGTGAATGTCGGTGGTGGATTAGTCGAGAGAGAGGGACCAAGGACGAGAGAGAGTAAAGAGACAGAGGGACAAGAGACAAGCTAGAGCTTATAGGCTTGTTTTTTGAGAAAAAAAAAAAAAAATAGAAAGAAAGCAGGTGAAGGAAAACAAACATAGCATAAAATGGTGCTTAAAAGTTAAAATTTGTGTTGTGTTTTCTGTTGACTAAAGTTGATTTTCTTTTGACCTACATTTTTTATTACTAAACTTTTTTTTCGCTCATAGCATAAAATGGAGAGTTCATGTATAAAAGCATTATTAGAAATATTTAAGGATATAATATTACAAATTTGTTTCATTGTGTTTCTTTGGAAGAATCAAGAGGAATTATGTTGCTTTGTAAGAAAAGATTTGTTGAAAAAATCAGGACATAATTGAGGTTTATTCATTAGATTTGTTATTAATAAATTCAAATGGGCTATTTCTGCAGTGTATATTCCTAATGTGGAATTTTTTTTTTTTTTTTTTTTTTTTTTTTTTTTTTTGAGAAACACAAATTGGTGGTTATGGGAAGAATTGGTAAGGATTTATAGCTTGCAAAGGGTTCCTTGGTGCATTGAGGGAGGAGGAGTTTAACATTATTCGATTTCCAAGTGAAAGACCGGGGATATCAAGAACAAGAAGGACGATGTGGGATTTCTCCTAATTCAACTCATATGACAATATATTGGATTTTATCATTAAAAATGGTGCTTTAACTTGCTTAATTGAGATTTGAGAATGGCCCTTCATCAATGTCTAAACTAGACAATTTCCTTACCTCACTAGACCAGATTGGGAAGAGCACTTTTACAATTTAAAGTAGATGTTGCTTTATAAACCTCTTTCAAACCATTTCCCTATCATACTGGATAAGTATAGTTAACAAGGGCAAAGCCGGAAAGGCGCAATTCAAATTTGAAAATGTAAGACTAAAAATTGAAGGTTTTGTGGAACATATTAGCTTAGAGTGTCGCTACCAATTGTTTCATTCCTGTTTATCAATTCCTTCAATATTCTGTTGTTCAGTTTTTTAAGTATGGAGAGAGAGAGAGAAAGAGAGATGCCTAGGGTACTAGTGGTGGTCATCAATAAACTAAAACGATTTCAAAAGGTTCTTTGCATAAAGCAGTTGAGATCAAAATCTCAAACCACCACCAAATTGTGGAGATTTAGAATGCCTCACTTTTGATGGGGGTTTCTGATGATGCACAAAAATCGTCAGTAAGTTGATTGTCCACACGCACAACGATTGAAGTACCTGAAGAACAAAAAGATGAAAGACCTATAGAGAGCACTGATGAGGTGCCAACCAAAAAACCTCTAAAGATTAAGTTAGTGATAAAAGAATCTTCAATAACTCAAAAGTGCAAGAACTAGGAAATTTTACGTACGTTGAAGAAGAGGAGACTTGGTGCTTATATAGTGATGTAGAGCTGACCAAGATCCCATGATCGTAGGGTCTTTCCTTGTAGGGAAGATATGAAGTTAATGTTCCAAGATCTTAAGGCCTCATTTTCCATACTAGGAAGATAAGAATATGAAGAAGGATCTTTGGACGTAGTGTGCAAATTCTTTCCATGTAGAGAGGCATGAGCGGAGAACAAATAAATAGTATGGGACTAAGTGTACTCCTCTGTCAGTACTGGGTAACCCAACGGGTGGTTTCATACCTAACGACGAATGTAGGTGAAGGGTGCAGAAGCTGCTACGTTGTTATCAAAACCCAAAGGAGACCTCCAACCCGACAGGCCCTTTATCCCAAAGGAGACCTCAAACCCGGGCATTTCCATCTTGAATGACAAAATGAGTTAGAAAAATTCTTTCTCAAAATATTCCCTATCAATTTCCATCATCAATGTAGAACTGAGAAATAAGCTTTGATGCAACACTAAGAAAAAAGCTTAGAGTGCCACTACCACTTGTTACATTCATTTCTACTTAATTCCTTCTATTTTTTGTTCAGTTTAGTATTGAGAGAGAGAGTCAGAGAGAGAGAGAGAGAGAGAGATTGATTTTCCTAGGGTACTAAATGAAAATCTAATTCACTAAGATAAAATAAAAATAAATATAAAACATTGTTTTCTACGTAGATTAATTAGGATATTGAAAAGCGCAAGAATTTGCTACAAACTAAGTTGTAGCAACTCCTACAAAATGCACCCATGTCAAGTGGCCATTTGGTGAAAAATTCAATCTTGACATGGAAGTATTCATTTAAATGTAAGCCTAACAAGTGTCTATCTAAGACATTGACACGTGCATTTTTTCAGGAGTTGCTGCAACTTAGTTTGTAGCAAATCCAAATCTTCTTGAAAAAGAGTATAATTTATCTTAAATCTTCGCATTTATCTAGCAAAGTTACATGCGAAGGTACACGTGACCTCAGTATTCTCCATTTTTTATTGACAACACACTGATTAATGGAAATATAATTCACACTTTTGGAAGCAATTTACGCCATTGTACAATATCATACAACTGTTACATATGCTGTATTGAGGACCCAATCTCCTCTACCTAAACTGCTCGGAGTATAAACTTTAGTCAAATAAATCAATTTAGAGTTTCATAGACTATATTCAATCTACAACACTCAAACTGCAAAACTGTTGTTTGGTCTTCCCATAACATGAAGAATTAAAGCAGGGATCAAGACCAAGCTTCAACATGGTACCTGCCAGCCTTTTCCAGAGTCCTAAGCCACCTCACAGCAGATTCCCTTGGAAGCCCACCTTCCTTGGATACGATATCCTCAAAGGCCAACAATACATCGGAAGGCATTTTTGTAGATGAACCTGCAATGTAGATGGCAGCCCCCTCAGTCAGCAAATTCCAAACCTTCCGACTGTTTTCCCGCACCTTATGCTGCACATAAACCTTCTGTGGCTGGTCTCTTGAGAAAGCAACAAATAAACCTCCACCTTTAGCTTCTGAAAGCACCCCACCATTTTGGGAATGCGACAACCAAAAATCTCTGTATAGGAAGTCACCATCCTCATTTCGGCAACCAAAGAAGAATAGAACTGGAGCAGTTGCACTGGATTCATTTTGAATCGCTCTTTCCTCCACGAATCCACAAAAGGGTGCACAACCAGTTCCAGGTCCAATAAGAATTAGTGGAAGTGATGGTGGTGGAGGAGAAAGGGCACCTTTCTGAAACCATGCTGGAATATAAATGCCTGTTCATGACAGAAAGTATGTTAACAGGTAATACATGGTTGCTTAAACTCAAAATGTGCTTTGGTAGTTTCATTTATGCCATACTTTGTTCAGGATCAAGTTTGGCTAGCCATGTTGAGCACAGACCACTTCGCTTCCTTTTAAAAGGTGTCATCCATGACACTACACTGACAGTTAAGTGCACTTGATTGGAATGAGCTATAGGGGATGAAGATATGGAGAAAGCCCTGGTTTTTAACGGTGGAACCAACTGCACCAGCCATTCAAACGGCATTTGGACAGATGGGAAGTCCTCTAATACCTATATTAGGAAAATAAAATCACTAATCTCAAGTGGAGCATGTAAGGAAAAAAAAAAAAAAGAGTAAATTATGAAGATGGTTGGGATTCTTCAGATAATTCATAATTTTAAGCTTTAACAAGCTATTTGATGTCTAAAAAAATATTTACACTAAAGCCCATATAACAGGATAAAAAGAAAATTAATTAAAATGACATTTTCCCTTATATTATAGGAATTGTAATAAAACGACAATCTGTTACACGAGAAAGCACCAATTGTATCACATCTACATGGGACTGCAGGCGTAGAACGTTCAGTGCTCCCAAATTTGATTCCTTTAATTATATAAGAAAGACAACGCAACAACACAATACCATCATGCAACACAGAAAATGTTTATCAAGTAACAAAGGAGGGAAGAGTGCAATGCAATAATTTGACATCACCTCAAGAACACTTCTTCGTTCCTTCTGATTGTATTGATATAGATCATCTCTTCCTTCAGGTGAAGCAAAATATTGAAGTTTTTCCTTTTCATGTGGAGCTGTTGCAAAATAACTCATGACCTGCAAAATTGATCTTATTAGTATGGAAGTTAAACAGGAGCACAAAAATCTTCCAGAAGCACAACCAGTAGAACTTCAGTAGCATGGAGAAACCATGTTTAGGATGAAATATGCTTTGCTTTATTTTTCTCCTCTAAAACATGGAAAGATTTTGAGGACTTATTACTCATAAGTCTGATTAGCTTGTGACCTGTGCTATGCATGTTGTTTTTATTTATTTCAATTTTGTAAATTTATAATTTTAGTTTTAATATTTGTTGAGTTTAACAAAAATGAACAAATAATAATGTAGTTTATTTAAAGTGATAACATTAAGTCCAGAATTTCTTGTAAACGAAAAATAATAAGCAAATGAGAAAGTATCAATACCCAAATTATTTTGAAATGCCAACTTAGGGCGAATAATTTGTTTCAAGAACCTTAATTAAATCAATTATATTGAATACGTATATAGCAATTGTAATCAAATTTATATTAAAAAAATGTAACATTTAAAAATGAATTACAAATTAATTAGGCATATATATAGCTACAGTAATCCAATGTGTATATTATTAAATATATTATTTGGTACATACTTTTTTATATACCATGGTAGTATGTACTTTTTTAATAAGTACAAGTGATGTAGGACAGCCTAGGCTTCACCACCTAGAACAGTCCCACAGTTGTTTGGAATCACCACCAAACAAAAACACACTTTTCACTAATGAAATTTTATTAATCAAAATAGTCTAACTAAAATAAACCATTTGGAGCTATTATAGAGCTTTTAGGAAATAAAGAGATAAGATAACATCAATGAAAACTAATCCTAGCTTAACTCAAACTACTAATCCATGAAAGTAGTCTAAACTAATCCAAATACATATGATAAGATAAATTCCCTCCTAAGATAAAGGAAATATAAAATAATAAATTCCAAAGTAATTATGGTTGTGCTCTCGCATCAACAAGGGTCAAAGGCATAATTGGTTCATTGAAGGTAATAATATATATATATATATATATATATATATATATAAAGGAGCCACCCAAGTATACAATCAGTTACAATAGAAAAGAAAGAAAGATGCCTCAAGGCAGTCAGCTAGTCCAATAAAGGTTGGAAAAGGAATAACTTGAGATTAGACATAGAATGCTCAATATCTTCAATTATATTATTAATTAATTTTTTTAATACAAAATATTTATTAAAAAAAAATGATATGTGGCAGGAGTCCAAGTCTTAACATAAGCACATGGAATACTTTAGACCTACTTTAACAGCTAAATTTCGTCTAAGGGGTTTGGGTCAATAGCAAAACACCCCTCCCTAAGGTTTTTATATTTGCCATATTGACCCTTGAGACTATCTTTCATTAGGTTTTATGGATGGAAAAAACACATAACAGTCACAATACTAGTGGTGTGAATCAGTTTCTAAGTCTTCTTAATGTGTTTATGTGTTTATGTGATGGTCACATGATTATCTGTTCATAAGAACTAACAAAACTTAGTCCTAGGGATTAATTTGGCGGATATAGAAACCTCATGGAGTAATAGGGAAGAAATGAAACCCCGGGTTTGTTTTTGCATTTTCACCTTATTTTTAAATATTTGTAAAGGTCTCATTTTTTTATAAGATAAATTTTATTATTGAAGACGCACTGCCTCATGTACTCAGGATGTGCGGTCCTAAAGGATTACAAAGAATGACTAATGATCAACCTTATGCTCAACTTGTTCCGTTGCGGTCTCCATTATCCTTGCAAGGTATTCCTTTGGTTGTTCTTGGAATTGGAAATGTGAATTGAAAGGCTGGATTTGCCTCTTCAATATAAGACATTGATGCATTGAACCAACACTTGATTGAGGTTTCTGTGATAGCAAATTGGTATAGCCATATACATCAATTTTCAAAGGGATAACGGGTACAATGTTTGCAGACAAGGGTGGGGACAAACATGGGTTAACTTAGAATATCTAAGTTCTTAATCAACTACTGTTCTTGCAAGTTATTTTGTCAAATAGCAACTGTCAGATTACTCTAGTGAAATCCTGAAGAGTTTCTTTTGAGGTCCATTACAGAGTATAGTCATCCATTTTTAGTGTAGAATAACTTGTTGTCAGCATTATGGGTGGTATCCATAGTTTTTTCATTGAATTTAAGCTTTTTCAATTGGTGGTTGAGGAAGGAGGAAACTTTTTCTCCTTGCATATTTTTGAACGGGGCAAAAACTTCATGAAGTCAGTATTCACGGGCAAGAATGCAGCTGTATGGTTGATGAAGAACATAGAACACACGGTGGTCGGAGTCAATCCCAAACAGTTTTTTACGCTTAGGGAAGGAGACGCTGCGTACACTTTACAAAGAGGTTCTAATACCTTTGGTCAGTTCCTTTTAGTGTCTGAACTCAGAGTTGGAGGGCATAGAAGATCTGTTATCATTCATGGAGGCAAAGCACAAAATGGCTGGAAGGTCTTTGGGCTTGAACTGAGAAAGATGTTGGATCCTGACCAATATGCTTTAGGTGGTTCAGGTCAGGCCAAATTTGTGTCTCTGCCACAGAGGAGAATGTTGGGGCCTCATCCCTCTTGGTCTTTCGCTGAAATCGTGAAGAGTCAGATGCAGCCAAGGGCTGTGACTCAGTCACAACTCATCAAAACCATGGTGAAGGATAAAAAAAAGACTTAAGGGGAGTCTGTGGAGAAGCAGAATCTGTCAAGGGGGTTGTTGGAGTTAAATCCGAGATGTTCAGATGCTAAGGTGGGGGTATTTCCGGTGGGTAAGCCTGATATGTTGGTGGTGGGAGGAGGGGTTAGGAGGAAGCAGTGCATTAATGTGGTGTCAGATTTAGGTGTGCAAAATCTGGCAGAAGATAGAAAACGTATTCCACCAAGCTTCAGTTTGAATTCTAAAGCTGAATATGGAAAGAGGAATGCTTTAAGGAGATCTTGTTGGGTTGGGAGTGGTCTATTGAGGTGAAAAGTAGGAGACGTGTTTCCTTGGATAGAAATAAAGGGGGAGAAAAGAATTGTAGGGGGGTATCACGGGCTTGTAAGGAACTTGGCAAAGGTTTGCTGGGTGTGGGCTCTAACACGTTGGCAGCCCAACAGACTATTAGTAAGTCTAATTCAGGCCCAACTACCGTAAGCCCAATTACTTTTGAGCCTGGGGATTGTTCTTATAAGCTTGTAGAGTCTTTACCCTCAGCTGATATTCACGAGAAGGTTGGGGAGAGCCCACTGGTGACTCCAACGAGCCCTAGGTTGCCGACATAGGTGGTTGGAGGTCCAGTGAGGTCACAATTGGACTGGGTTCAAGCCGAGATGGGTGGAAACAGTGCATCGGTGTCTCCGAGGAGCTCTCTCAGCCTCAAGGTGTCTGGGTTAGACCCCAACAGTCCCGCGGTGGATGGGTTGGTGGTTGGGACCAGCACCGATGGTCCTGCGGAGTCTTCGTTGGAGTTTGAAGGCATGTTCTCTGCTAGGTTTAGATCCGATGGACCCGCGGTGGCTCAGTTGGAGTGCTTCTCAGTGTCTCCAAGGAGCTCTGTCAATCTCCCGGTGACTGGGTTAGACCCCGACAATCCCGCAATGGATGGGTTGGAGGTTGGGACCTGCTCCAATGGTCTTGCAGCGGCTCCGATGGAGTTTAAGGGCTTTCTCTCTGCTGGGTTTAACTCCGACGGACCCGCGGTGGCTTAGATGGAATTATATGGTAGTTCCTCCATTGGGTTGAGCTCCGAGGACTTCGCGGTGGTTCCAAGCAATACTGTCCCGGCAAATTCACATATCTCGAAGGGCAGGTCCTTGGCAGACAGCCTTAAGGGACTATCCGGTGCGGGTTTCGTGGATTTTGGGGTCAATAGTGTGGATAAAGTTGGAAGTGTGAGAAGTGAGCTTTTGATTCAAGGGGCGGATAACAAGGGAACCAGGCAGATGGATGATGGTGAGATTGGGCAGCCCAATTTAGCGATGATGGAACTGAAGTCAGGATGTGGCCTACCTGTTTTGGGTTGTCTCGATGGTGGAGGAAATGGCTCTCTCAGAAGTGGTTTTGGGTGAGGAGGAGAATTTGACAGTTTGTAACCCATTGTTTACTATTATCCCTCCGGGGCTGGCTTTGACGATGGAAATGCACAATGATTCTGAGGTGTTGAATAATTCTGAGGTGTTGAATATTGGAAATACACTGGATGTCTCTAGTTGGGTGAAGAACAAAATCCCAGGCTTTTGTAAAGTGATTGGGCTTTCTGCGAATCGTAATGAAAAGTTGTATTGCTTATCTTCAAAGGCTAGAAAGGGAGATGGCAGTTATTAACCAGCAGCGGAAGAAAGCTAATGCTATCCAAAAAGTAGCCTCCTCCATGGGTAAAGGGAAAAGAGAGTTGAGAAATCTAATCTCAACGGTTAACTATGATGGGAGACAGTGTGTTGTTAGTGAGGTAGAGACAGTTGTGGGGCCTTAATAGTCTGTATGAAGCTGAAGATGATTTCTTGGAATGTTCGAGGTTTGAATGACCCTCAGAAACGTTTGGTAGTGAGAAATTTGTTGCTTGAGTGGAAGTGTGATATTGTATGCCTTCAAGAAACAAAGCTAGTTGGCATAAATAGACAGCTGGTTTGCAGTATATGGGGCTGTCCGTATGCGGATTGGGTGGCTTTAGATGCCAATCAGATGGCTGGTGGGGTCTTGATTATGTGGGATAGGAGGGTTTTAGAAAAGTTGGAAGTTCTGATGGGCTTATTTTCTATGTTGATTCAATGGAAAGGTGTGGTGGATGGGTTTATTTGGGCTTGTTCAAGGGTGTATGGCCCAAATGATAATAATTTGAGGGGTGATTTATGGGATGAGTTGGTTGGTATTCAGTAGTATTGGAATGCTCCTTGGTGTTGTTTTGGGGATTTTAATGTTGTCCGCTTTCCTAGTGAACGGAGGGGTGGGTCTTGGCTTACTCCGGCTATGAAAAAGTTTTCTGAATTTATTGATGATTTAAACCTGATTGATTTGCCGCTGGAGGGAGGGAGTTATACATGATCTAGTGGCACTGGCCAACCTTCTATGTCTAGGATTGATAGGGCTCTAGTGTCTCATGAATGGGAGCATCACTTTCCGGATGTGATCCAACGAATTCTTCCACGAACTATTTCAGATCATTTTCCAATTCTTTTGGAGGCAAGGGGTATGGCGAGGGGGAAAAGTCCTTTCCGGTTTGAGAATGTGGTTGAAGACGGATGGGTTTGTTGATAGGGTGGACTCTTGGTGGAATCGCCATTCTTTTTCGGGCACACCTAGTCTTGTGTTTGCTAAAAAATTGAAAGCGTTAAAAGAAGACATTATTCAGTGGAATCGTCAAGAGTTTGGGAATGTTGGGTGCAAGAAGAAAGAATTATTGGGGTTTTAGCGGTTTTAGATGCTAAGGAAGGGGTTCTTGGACTCGCTGAGACAGAGAGAGTTGAGAGAAATGAAGCGAGATCGCAAGTTGAGCAGCTTCTTTCTCTAGAGGAGATTTCGTGGAGACAACAATCGAGGATATTGTGCATTAAGGAGGGAGATAACAATACTAAGTTATTTCATAAGATGGCTAATTCTCATAGAAGGTCTAACCACCTAAGTTTCTTAGAAGTGGATGGGGTGATCTATGAGGACGAAGCAGAAGTTGCTGCTTAGGTAGTTCAAATCTATAAAACCCTTTATCAAGAGTCTGAGGAGTGGAGACCTTTTATGGAAGGACTGGAGTTTGACCAAATAGGGGAGTCGGAGAGAGGTTGGTTGGAGAGGAGGTTTGAGAAAGATGAGATTCTATCAGTGGTTAGAGATATGGAAGGGGATAAAGCCCCAGGTCCAGATGGCTTTTCTATAGCTTTTTTCCATCATTGCTGGAGGGTAGTAGAAAGAGACGTTTTGGCAGTCTTTGAAGAATTCCATCAGCATTGTAAGTTTGAGAAATCTCTTAATGCTACCTTTATAGCTTTGATTCCTAAGAAGAATGGTGCCTCCAACATTCATGATTTCAGACCTATTAGTTTGCTGGGGAGTTTATATAAAATTTTGGCCAAGGTTTTGGCTAATAGATTGAAAATGATGTTAGATCAATTGATATCTGAATCTCAAAATAGTTTTGTGGGAGGTAGGCAAATCCTCGATTCAGTTCTCATTGCCAATGAGTGTGTTGATAGCAGATTGAAGAGTAAGATTCCGGGGGTGATTTGTGAGTTAGATATTGAGAAAGCTTATGACAATGTGAATTGGGAGGCGCTTCTGAAGTTGTTGAAGAAAATGGGCTTTAGGGAGAAATGGTGTAACTGGATTCGTACTTGTATCTCTACAGTGCAGTTCTCTGTTTTGGTTAATGAGTCTCCAGTTGACTTCTTTGGTAATTCTAGAGGATTGAGACAAGGTGATCCATTGTCTCCCTTGTTATTTTTAGTTATGATGAAGGTATTTAGTAAGATGGCGAAGAGAATGGAGGGGACAGGTTTACTTAGTGGCTTTAGGGCGGATGGTAGGAGGGGTAGAGGGGAATGCATTTCCCACTTGCTGTTTGCGGATGATACTATTTTGTTTTGTGATGCAGAAGTGGAGCAAATCCTTCATGTTCGACTGCTGCTTCTTGGTTTTCAGGCTGTGACTGGTTTGAAGGTTAACGTGGCTAAAAGTGAGATTGTTCTTATAGGGGAGGTAAATAATGTGCAAGCTTTGGCAGAGTTTTTGGGTTGTAGGATTGGGGGCTTGCCAATGACGTATCTTGGTATGCCGCTAGGAGCATCCCATAAATCCCCTTCTATTTGGAACCCTATTTTGGAGAAAATTGAACGAAAATTGGCAGGGTGGAAGAAGTTATATTTATCTAAAAGTGGTAGGTTGACACTGCTTAAAAGTACGCTATCTAGTCTTCCCACCTATTTCTTATCTTTGTTCACCATTCCTACACATGTGGCCAACAAAATTGAGAAGCTACAAAGGGACTTCCTGTGGGGTGATTCTAAGACACATTTATTGGGTTGGGATAAGGTATGTTTGCTTATTGCAATCGGTGGTTTGGGTATTAGGAATTTGACCACTTTCAATAAAGCCTTACTGGGAAAGTGGCTTTGGCGTTTTGGGATCAAGGAGAATAGGCTTTGGGGAAGGGTGGTAGCTTTGAAATTTGGGGAAGAATGGGCGGGGTGGACCTCTAAGTTAGGAAGGGGTGTTCATGGGTGTGGTTTGTGGATAAGTATCCAGATGGGTTGGGAAGTTTTTAACAAATATGTCCAGTATAAGGTTGGGGTGGGGGATAGAGTGAAATTTTGGACAGACAGGTGGTGCAGAGATCTTCCTCTCCATTTGGCTTTTCCAACCTTGTATAATTTTGCTACAAACAAAGAGGCATCTGTAGAATCATCTCTGATATGTCAAGGAGCAGATGTTTGTTTCATTCGGAGTCTTAATGATTGGGAGGCAAATGTGGTAGATGATTTCTTTCGATTCTTGGCTTCCTATTTACCTTTTGTGACTGATGGTGATCGTTCGAGATGGAACTTGACAAAAAATGGAGATTTCACTATCCGCTCATATTATCATAAGTTACATGGCTCTTCTTCCATTGCTTTTCCTTGGAAATGTATTTGGAAAGTTAAGGCACCTCGGCGTGTCTCTTTCTTTGTTTGGACAGCTGCTTGGAATAAGATCCTCATGGGAGATATCTTGAGACTCAGGGGCTTTGATTTCATTGACTGGTGCATTATGTGTCGTTGCTGCGGTGAGACAGTGGATCATTTGTTGTTACATTATGGAAAGGCTTATCGGCTGTGGTGTTTTGTCTTTAGAACTTTTGGGATTTCATGAGTTCCCTCATGTACAGTGCAAGATTGTTTGTTTAGTTGGTGGAATTGGTTGGGGAAGCATTCATCTAACATTTGGAATCTAGTTCCGCAATATTTGATGTGGTGCATTTGGAGGGAACACAATCGGCGGACATTTGAGGATCTGGATAGATCTGAAGACCAGCTGCTTGCTCTCTTCACTGGTTCCCTTTTTGATTGGGCTAGGGCTAGGGCTTGGGGACTCACTTCTAGTGACTCTTCCTTTTCTTCTTAGCTCTCTTCTTCTCTGTAATTAATGCTTTTTTTGTTTTTTTCTTTTTGTTTCTTTTCGCTTATGTACTTTTGTTTTGCTGGTGCTTTTTTGCATCTAGTAGTTTTTTTAATATACTTTTTCTTACCTATCAAAAATATATATATATTAGTAAAAATATTAGTAGGTTACACTCGGGCATGTTTCTCTAATTTTTCATTCGGATTTTATATTTATATATAAAATCCAAAAATGAAGAATTTTTCTTGTTTTTTATTCCTTTGTGCTTGTGAGAATAGCACAACTTAGTTTACTAGTACTTTTTATTTTAAAAAATGTTACTAGTATTTTATTTTATTTTTTAGAGTCAAGGCTATTTTAGTAATTCAGTAATTCAATAATTGAGGTGGAAGTTGACGAAGAATGGGGATTTCAATATTTGTTTGTTTTATCATAAGTTACGTGGTTCATCTTCCGTTGTTTTTCCTTGGAAAGGTATTTGGAAGGTTAAGGCACCCTGTATGTCTCTTTCTTTGTTTGGGCAGTCACATTAGATAGAATTCTCATAGGTGATAACTTGCAGAGTAGGGGCTTTGATTTTGTCGATTGGTACATTATGTGTCATTGTTATGGAGAGACAGTGGATCATTTGTTGTTAAACTGTGGAAAGGCTCATTAGCTGTGGAGCTATGTCTTCAGAACTTTTGAGATTTTGTGGGTTCTCTCAAGATCGGTGGTAGATTTCCTCTTTGGTTGGTGGAATTGGTTAGGGAAGCGCTCATCTAACATTTGGAATATAGTTCCATTGTGTTTGATGTAGTGTATTTGGAAGGAACGCAATCGGCAGACTTTTGAGGACTTAGATAGATCTGATGACTAGTTGCTTGCTCTTTTGATTGGTTCCCTTTATGATTGGTCTAGGGCTTGGGGACTCACATCTAGTGATTTTTTCCCTTTGTTCCTTAGTTCTCTTTCTCTCTCTTTGTAATTAGCTTCTCTTTTCTGTTTCTGCTTTTCTCTCTTTTTTTGTAATCTTTGGCATGCTTTGCGCTCCCTTGCATAAAGCAATTTTTTGAAGTTACATCTTTCTTACTTATCAAAAAAAAAAGACAATCTATGGTTTGATTATAATACCTAATAATAAACAAAGCCTTGGTCTAAAGTTTGATTGATTAATAAGATTTCTTTTGGAATCTTCCAATGGTTTGGTATCAACACTAGGTGCTAACTTCTAGAGATTTTGTTCTCTCAAGCTTGGTACTAATTCCTAGGTTATCTATCCTTTATTTTTTTGGTTCAATTTTATTGTTACATCATTTTCTTTTCTCCAAGGTCCTTATTCTATAAGTAAACATGCAATATGTCCAATTATGAAGTTAGAACAACTTCAAATATTCCCTTTCATTACCAGTAGATTTTCTTGGGAGAATGGGTAATACATCTAATACTCATAATAGAAAGCTAAAGATCAATACCCATTGCCCAACAGTATGATGAAGAAAATTAAGGAAGCAAGAACATGACATGTAATATAAGCCAGTAGTTTTCTGAAGAAAGTTCCCACTTAAAGCGAAAAAAGAGAGACAAAATACACATGAAAGAGTTCAAACAAACAGGGTTCTGACCTCAAAAAAATAGCGCCGAGGAGGAGCTGAAGCAACATCCATTGTCAACTCCACAAAAGTTTTTAATTTGATCGGGACATTTGCACTCGTATGAGTATGAAGAAGGTGATTGTTCATCTCTTTAGGATGGACCTATAATCATGTAAAATTTTCAGCATAAAAAGGTTGAAACACGTGACATCTACTAGACAGATACAATATCATCAAAAGAAATAAGACAAGTTCAATAAGTAATGTTTCCACAAGATGCATCAGCAAAACAAAAAGGTGCAGGCAATATTGAAAAGCAAGAGACATCTCATATACACATAGCCTTAGCCCAAATTTTTGGGGTTGGTCCCAAGAATCCTATTTTGCCAGTTATAGAAAAAACCATATTGTTGATACTTTCAGCCATTTTTCATCATATTGATCAAATTATATCTTGTTACATCCACTCACCCATGTCTCACACACACACACACACACACACACACAAACCATCTCAACCTAGTGCTCCCATTGTCTGCAATTTTAGTGCTTTAATTCTAATTATACCTTTTTTTTTTATATCTCAACGTTTTGTTTTTGGTGACCTTCATTCACTGTACACACTCCTAAACAGCCAAAAGTAATTTATGTATAACACACAATTATGCATAATCACCTAGGTTGGTTATGGTTTCTATGAGATTTTATAGCTATGCATTAAACAAACATCCTGAAAATATTTTCCCATCTTCATCCTGCTCATACTCCATGCCCAAAATTTTTTTTTTCTTTCAAAATACCTGTAGCAACAAATAAAGAAAATGGTTGTTCATGGAACCTAACCTAAATTGGCAGATTTCTCTCATTTGTTCCCCTAATACACTAAAATCAATAATAAAAAAAACCTTATTCCCAAAACCTTGTGGTCAGTTATGGATCAGCCACAAGTATTCTTCTTTGTCATTCTATCAAAGAATACGTAGAAGAATAAATATCCAAAAATCATATTCCGTCATTTCCTTAAATAACATTTCAATTTTTTACTACTTTTACCAATATTATTTAGGTTTTTCTCTACTTCTTTTCATTCCCTCAACTTAAATCAAGTCACTTTTTTTTTTTTGCAATAGTGTATTGACATACCAAACCATGTCAAGCAAGTCTTCCTCATCTTTTCATCAATAGGACCCACCATCATCTTTAAATGAATTTCTTCATTTTGTATCCTATCTTTCTTTGTATTTCTACTTATCCATCATAACATTTTCATTTTAGCCACACTCATTTTTATCAACTTGTTGCTTCTTAATTGCCTAGAATTCAGATTTCATATATTCTATCCAAGACCCTTAATCTTTAGTGGCTTTAGTCTAAAATCATCCTCCCTAAAATCAAGAAATGCAATAGGCAAAACACCTACATGCATTGATATACATATAACAAACAATGTTTTCAAAAGATCATACTAAAGTTCAAGTCTCAGCCTCAAATTACTCAACACATTAGGAAGAAATATTCAATCCATTACATGGGAACCTATTCCAAACATATATGATGTGGTTCCTTACTTCCAACAGGGAAAAATTATCTAAATAGACTAAATTTGATCTTTTTAGATTTTTTTTCAGACCTATTACCGATACAAAGTAGCAGCCCAAAATTTGTATCAATCTTTCATTATATTATACATGGACCAGAAATATCATAGCAAAATCATCAGAAAAAATTTCGGTCTTCCACAATGGACTGTCATAAGTAAGATTTCGAGTAAGTGTTTAAAAAATCTTCTTTTTTCTAATTTATCAAAATAATGAGTCACCATTTTCTTTTTAGATAAGTAAAAATGAGTCACCATTGATATTGATACATCTTTGATTGCCAAATATTAGGAAGTTCCTCCATTCAATCCTTTTTCTTTCTTTGTATAGTTTGATATCTTGTTCATACATATATTTTCTCTGTTTCTCAAACCTATAGTGAGTTATAAAAATTTCGAAAAGGTCAAATCTTTGATGATTCCATCATATATGACTGAGTTGTGAAAACTTCTGAGTAGGTCTCCTACATCTGAACTGAATTCTACCTGGTTCTTTCTTTTCTTTTCTTTTTTGATAGGAGATTCACTTAACTGATTTCTAGGCTATCTGAGCTTGCTAAGTTGAACAGATACAGACTTTAGACCTGCTACAAATGATCAATTCAGGGCACTTATTCTTGAGTACTTCTGATATTATGATTTTTTTTTTTTTTTTTTTTGGATAGGTAATATTATGATATATTTTCATGAAGTTCAGAATAATTTAGGACTCAAAAATTATAAGTTAACATCCATTGCTGAGTAGTATAAGGTCATTCCCATGAATCCCATCATAAAAAAATCAAATTACTCTAAAACTTGGCAACAAAGGTGCACCAAGGCAAGTTCATCACATTTACATGCTTGCATACCATGGTGATAAAGAATTTGTATCATAACTGCACTTCACATCTTCAATCTACTATATAATTTTCTTTTCTTTCCACTTCTACCCTGCTCCACAAAACACACATTTTGGGTCTAAATATCTTATTCTTTTATGTCCTTTTTGTGGAAATGGAATTCTTGTACATGCCAAATATAAAAAAGAGTAAATTCTGATCCCAGGCAGGAGCACTAAAGGGAAATTAGTTGCCTACCCTAAGAGGCATCCAGCCCATACAAAATTGTCCATTAGATTGGGTTCCAGGAAAGGATTATCTGTGCAAGTGATATAGAGAAAAGAAAACAATAAGTTTTTTGAATTTCCAGGGAAGGTCAAATAAGGCTGGTATTTTTGTGGATATAGCTGTGTATTATGGTGGAGCTCGTCATGGTTGTGTTATGATACCTGCTAGTTCCAGTCGTTCTGGGTAGTGCTTGTTTACAAAAGAATTAGATAGATTCTTATCAGGTGCAAATACTGTATAGGTGGAAGGGAGGACTTCTGATGATGCTATTGGTGGTGGTCCGATGGATGGCAGTGGACAAAATGGGAAGAAATCTTTCAATTATGGTAACCAGCAGAAGTTAAGGAATTTTGAAAATACTGGAGTTATTTTGGGGCATAACATGATTAAGGGTGATTCTGCTGTTACAGTATCTAATATATATGGCAGACCCACACGTGAGTTTATTTTTAAGTTGACTACTGCCAACTTGGCAGTGAGGGTGTTTAAATCAGATGGGGGAAAACGAGTTGTATCCTGGATGAACCCAAATAATTCACACATGTCCAATAAAAGTGGGCCTGATGTTTTAAAAAGTGAATCTAAGCATGACAAAGCCCAAGTGGCTAACCCAAGAGGAAAGGTCCATTTGGAGGTTTCCTATCCATGTGGTTTGGGTGTTAGTGTGCCCAGCGATCAGAGTGAGAGTGTGGTAGGCAAGTGTTCAAGGCTACCGATGGAGTCAGCGGTAATATCGGTGGTGCTTGAGGCTCTGATTCCCAATCAAGCTACGAAGCTTCTCACCTCCAACCCGGTGGTTTTGCATCCCAATAGGAGAGGTGAAAGTTTCTCCGAGGTCAATCCGAGAACCACGGTGGAGCCACAACAACCTGGGTATCTTGAAATTGTGGGCTCAGGGTCGAATCCGGTGATGTCAACGCAGGAGATCAAGCTTCTAACTAGCGACGATCATCTTGCTTCTCATGGTCATCTTCATCGTCCTCAGTGGGAAGCTTCAAATCATTTCTCTCTTGTCCAACTTGGATAGGGAGGGGGATCCTTGGTCTAAGGAGGAAGTGGAGGATGTATTTACAGAGTCCCATCCCGAGGTTAACGATGGTGGTGCTTTCCAAACAGGTATGATGTTTTCAGGGTTGAGCTTGTAGATGGGTTGCAAAAGGGTCGGAGCTTCTGCTTCTTCCATGGGAGCAAAGTGGAGCTAACTCTAGTGTTTTTGGTAGTGGGGAGCAAGAGAGTGGTCCTTTGTAGTGTGTACCGCTGTCTCAGTGGGATCCTAAGGCAATTAAGGATAAGGTGCTGACCAAGGTTGATGAAAAGGGTGAACAATCTAAATGGATGTCCACAATGATAAGAAGTTTTTGCAAAATGATGGGTTTTCCTATTATAAGACATGAAGCTCAATGCGAGGCTTTATTTCGTTTACTGGAACAAGAATGTCTTGAGGTTGTAAATGATGGGTGTGTTCGAAGACCTATTAAATTTGGTCAGAAAGGTCTTAGAGAACTTCGGGGTCTAGTATCCAGAGTAAATTATGATGGTTCCTCTTCTCGTAATAGAGGTTCATCGAATGGTTTTCAGGCTATTGGTAGTTATAAATGACTTTAAGACTCCTTTCTTGGAATGTTAGGGGTTTGAATAATCCCCGAAAGAGGGAGGTTTGTAAGAATCTTCTTAAGGAATGACAGTGTGATATAGTCTGTCTCCAGGAAACTAAACTTTCTTCGGTAAATTCTGCTGTTGTGCAAAGCTTATGGGGTAGTCTTTTCATTGATTGGGCTGTCCTGGATGTGGTTCAAACATCTGGGGGGGTTCTGCTGCTTTGGGCTGAGCGGGTGGTTGAGAAAATTGATGTGTTGGCTGGTCAGTTCTCAGTTAGTGTACTTTTTAGGGGAGTATTGGATGGTTTTGAATGGGTTTGTACCGGCATTTATGGTCCAAATGCAAACCTACATAGGGCTGCTTTGTGGGAGGAGTTATCAAGGGTGCATATTCAATGGACCAAGGCTTGGTTTTTATTTGGAGATTTCAACATCATTAGATATCCTTGTGAGAGGCTTGGCTGTGACTCTTTCAGCCCAGCCATGTTTGCTTTTTCAGATTTCATAGAGAATAATTTCCTAGTGGATTTACCATTAGATGGGGCTTCTTTCACCTGGTTTAGGGACTCCGAACCAAAGTCTATGTCCCGTATTGACAGGACCTTGGTCTCTACAGATTGGGAGGACCATTTTGGAAATGTGTCTCAGACGGTGCTTCCTCGTGTTATTTCTGATCATTGTCCGCTTTTGGTGGAAACTGGTGGTGTGGGTTGGAGGCACTGTGCTTTTAAGTTTGAGAATATGTGGCTAAAAGTTTAGGGTTTTGTTGAGAAGGTTCAACAATGGTGGAATGGTTATTACTTTATAGGTTCTCCAAGTTTTGTATTGGCTCAGAAATTAAAGGCTCTTAAAGAAGACCTAAAGAAGTGGAATAAGGAGGAATTTGGTAATTTGTCTTTTAAGAAGAAGAGTTTGCTGTATGAATTATTGGGTTTAGATGCCAAGGATGAAATTTTGGGCCTTTCACATGAGGAACAAGCTCGCAAAACACAAGTTAAAGGTGAGATTGAAATTTTAGCTTCCTTGGAAGAGACTTTCTGAAGACAAAAGTCTCGTGCTCTGTATGTGAAGGAGGGAAATAAAAATACACGCTTCTTTCATAGATTAGTGAATTCTCATAGAAGAGCTAATCATATTAGCAGCGTAGAAGTAGATGGTGTTTTATAGGAGGATTAATCTGCTATACATTCTCAGGTGGTCCAATTTTATCAGGAGCTTTATATAGAGACAGACACATGGCGTCCAACTGTGGATGGGTTGGACTTTCTTGTATTGGGGAGGATGATAGGTTGTCCCTTGAGAGGGAATTCTCAAAAGAAGAAGTCACCAAAGTTCTGGTAGAGATGGAGGGGGATAAAGCCCTTGATCTGGATGGGTTCACCATGGCATTTTTTCACAAATGTTGGAGGGTTGTGGAGGATGATGTTATGGTTGTATTTAAGCATTTTCACAGGTATTCAGTATTTGAACGGTCTCTAAATGCTTCTTTTCTCTCTTTAATTCCTAAGAAAACTAATGTTGTCAATATAAAGGATTTCCGGCCTATTAGCTTGGTGGGCAGTGTTTACAAGTTGCTGTCTACAGTGTTGGCAAATAGGTTGAGAGTGGTGTTAGATAGTTTGATCTTAGAGACTCAAAATTCCTGTATTGGTGGAAGACAAATTTTGGATTCAGTGCTAATTACTAATGAGTGCCTAGACAGCAGATTGAGGTGTCACTCACCGGGTGTAGTTTGTAAGTTGGACATCGAAAAAGCCTACAATCATGTTAATTGGGATGCCTTATTTTATTTGTTGAATAAGATGGGCTTTGGGTTGAAGTGGAGGGAGTGGAGTAAGGCTTGCATTTCTACCGTTCGTTTCTCTATTCTTGTGAATTGATCTCCGGCAAGCTTTTTTGGAAGTTCTCGTGGTTTGAGACAAGGTGATCCTTTGTCCCCTCTTCTTTTCCTTTTGATTATGGAAGTTTTAAGTAGGATTCTGAAGAAAACTGAGGATAGTGGTTTGCTTCGTGGTTTTCATGTGGGACCAATTAACTCTATTGGGGTATGCATATCACATTTGTTGTATGCAAACGATACCATTTTGTTTTGTAATGCTTCTAGAGAACAGTTGTTGTCCATTAGACTGGCTTTGTCTTGCATCCAAGTTTTACTGGTTTGAAAGTAAATGTGGGGAAGAGTGAGATTGTCCCGGTGGGGGAGGTTGGTAATATAGGTTCTTTGGCTAACATTCTCTGTTGTAGGGTGGGCAACCTGCCTATGAAATATTTGGGAATGCCTTTGAGTACTCCATATAAGGCTGCATCCATTTGGAATCCTATTTTGGAGAAGATGGAGAAGAAGTTGCCTGGTTGGAAGCGTCTATATTTGTCTAAGGGTGGTAGACTTACTCTTTTGAAGAGTACCCTTTCTAGCCTTCCTACATACTACCTATCCTTATTTACCATCCCTGTAGCTGTGGCTGATAAATTGGAGCATATTCAGAGGAATTTTTTATGGGGGTCTTCGGAGGAGTGTTTCAAACATTTTTTGGTGGTTTGGGAGAAGGTGTGTTCACCTTTAGAGAAGGGTGGTTTGGGGGTTAGTAAGTTAGTTCACTTCAATCAAGACCTATTAGGTAAATGGTTATGGGGGTTTGGCCAAGAAGGAACTCATCTCTGATAGAGAGTTATTGCCACCAAATATGGAGAGGGTCAAGGGGGGTGGAATACTAAAGTCTGTAGAAGTGCCAACGGGTGTGGTCTTTGGCGTGGTATTAATGACGGTTGGGAGAGGTTCTCCAAACATTTGGCCCTCATGATGGGTGATGGCTCATGGTGGGTGATGGCTCTCGCATTCTTTTTTGGCATGATAGGTGGGTTGGGGATACCTCACTTAAAATGCTCTATCCTCAGTTATATGCGTGTTCAAATGACAAGGAAGCTTGCATATCTGATTTATTGTGTCATCAAGAGAGTGTGAATAATAGATTTTGGAACTTGAGATTTTATAGGAATTCTCATGAGAGGGAATTAGAAGCTACCTTCATAGTGGAAAGACGGTTGACCACTTACTTCTTCATTGTGAGATGGCGCATCGATTATGGAGCTTTGTCTTTATAACTTTTGGCTTGTCTTGGGTTATATCTAGTTCGATTCCAGACTTGCTTTTTGGTTGATGGAATTGGCTGGGGAAGCATTCGTCTCAGATTTGGAACTTAGTCCCGTTGTGCATCCTCAGGTGTATTTGGAAGGAACGGAATCAGAGGACTTTTGAGGATTTGGATAGTTCCGATGATCAGATACTTGCTTCTTTTAGTGGAACTCTTTTTGATTGGTCTCGGGCTTGGGGACTCACGTCTAGTGATTCCCACCCTTCTTTTCTTTGCTTCCTTTCTCTATTGTAATTTTTTTGTTGTTTGGTTCTCTATAGTGTTTGTTCTCTATTTTCTTTTTCTTGTACTTTCTAGGCTTGCTCTATGTTCTTCATGCATAGAGTAGTCTTTTGTATATATATATCATTCTTACTTATCAAAAAAAAAAAAATTAGAAGCTACCATCTTTTTTTTTGATAAGTAATAAGACTTCATTGATAAAAAAAGAGACACCCAAGCACACAGGGAGTATACAAGGGAAAACAAATCAAAAACGAAAATTACAAAAGTCAAGTAAATCCATAAGAGAGAAAGAATGGTTTCTCCACACAGAGAACCATTCAAGTAAGGTTCGGAAAAAAAGAAGCTTGATGTCGGGGATAGCACGCTCAGAGTCTTCAAAGCATCTATTATTCCTCTCCTTCCAAATACACCACATCAAGCAAGGAGGAACAATCTTCCAAATAACTCCATTGCGAAGGCGACCAAAGTGACCTTGCCAGCAAGCAAAGAGACCAACAACCGAAGAAGGCATGACCCAACTAACTCCAAATAAACCAAACACCATATCCCAAACCTCCGAAGCAACCGGGCAATGAAGGAAAAGATGGTTAACACTTTCACTGCTACACTTGCACATAAAACACCAATCCAAAATACAAACTTTTCTTTTCCTTAGATTGTCAATAGTCAAACATTTCCCTAAGGCTGCAGTCCAGACAAAAAAAGCCACTCTAGAGGGGATCTTTTGTTTCCAAATGCTTTTCCAAGGGAAAGATTGCTCCTTATGCCCAATAAGGAGATGGTAATAAGCACTGACCGTGAACCCCTTTCTCTTACAAGGCAGCCAATATCTCTTGTCCTCCTCGGATCCCCTTACAGGAGTGCTATAGATGGAATGGATGAAGCTCCTGAACACTTCCATTTCGCGATTGTGCACCTCCCTACAAAACTGAATTTCCCAATGGAGGACTCCATTTGAGAACCTCATAAGATCCGCCACACTTGCCTCTTTGCTACAGCTAATCCTATATAATTCAGGATAGCGGTCAGCGAGAGAAGAGGATCCGCACCAACAATCAAGCCAAAACAACACTTTTGAACCATCTCCAATGTCATACATAATGTACCGAGATAAGGAGTGCCACCCCCTTCTAATATTTTTCCATAAGCTGACACCATATGGGCCAGAGTACGAGCTAGAACACCAACCACCCCAATCACAACCATACTTGACCTCTATCACTTGACGCCAAAGAGCATCCCTATCCTGGCCGAATCTCCAAAGCCATTTCCCTAAGAGAGCAAAATTGAAAGTTCTCAGATTCCTGATCCCTAAACCACCTGAGGAAAGCGGGGAACACACCGAAGACCAATCAACCAGATGAAATTTGGGCTCATCTCCAAGGCCACCCCAAAGAAAGTCCCGCTGAAGTCTAGCAATACGATTGGCCACAGAGGCAGGAATAGGGAATAAAGAGAGAAAATAGGTAGGAAGGTTAGAGCTTCTCTTTCCTTGATTTCATTCAGTCTCGGATTCCAAGAGGCATTGGGTGTGATAGTACCCATTGGTGTCTTAATGGGAATGGTAAGTTCGATATTCAGTCCTTTTATAATAAGATCAGGGGTACCTCTCTCTCTAGCTTCCCTTGGAAGGGGATTTGGAAAGCCAAGGTTCCTAAAAGGGTGGCTTTTTTCATGTGGACCGCAACTCACGGTCAAATACTTACCTTGGATAATTTGATGTCCCAGAGTCTCCCTTTGGCGAATAGGTATTGTATGTGCTGCTGTAACGAGGAATCTATGGACCATCTTCTCCAACATTGTCCTGTAGCTCATTTTTTGTGGGTGCAAATGTTACAAGTTTTTGGGATTCAATGGGTCATGCCAGGTTCAGTGGAGAGTTTGGTGTTTTGTTGGGGAAATTTTCTTCTGACATATAGAATATGGTTCCTGGTTATTTGATGTCGGTTGTTTGGATGGAAAGAAATCGGAGCTCTTTTGAGGCTAAAGAGAAATCATTTGTTCAGTTACAAGCTGCCAGAGTACTCTTTTTGAATGGGCTAGGTGATGGGGTTCTTCAAACTGTTCTTCTACTCTGGAGTTTCTTACTTCCCTTAGTATTGCCCCTTAAGTTGCTTTTCATTTTTTTGTTGCTTTTGGTTGCTGTTTCTTGTGTTCACCATCATGAACAACTTGTTTTTGCTGTTTTCGATTTTTCTTCATGATTAATATGATTCTTATTACTTATCAAAAAAAAAAAAAAAAATGGTCCATTAGGGGTACCTAAGAGGCACATTTGAAATTCATGACACAAGAAGGGTGCAATTATAGGCAATCACCGGTCTCAAGAAGTAACAAATAATAAACCAAAATGAAGCATACTATACACGTGCAAATAGATCCTAAACAAAAATATTCACTGAGCAATAAGAACATGTAAACAAAGCAATGGAAAGGACAAGGGTTTCTAAGTGATGAAACAAATTTTCTGTGAACTGGGAATGTGACCAGATGTATCATTAAGCAACTTAGTAAGCAACCACGAAATGGAGATTCACAGTTTAACTTTAGTCAAGCTAACGACATAAAGATACATGAGCCCAGCAATTAGAAAAGTTTAATTAAAAAATGCACAAAGAAAGCACGTAAAAAGCATCTATCTCAAGAGGAAGTGCAAATTGAAGGATTCATAATAAAATTGATTGCTGAAAAATGTGCATAAATTGGTAGCAAGAAGAAGAAGAACCTTCAATTCAAACCTCAAAACATTAACAAAAGAATGCAAAAGTTTTGAAAACAGTATTCATGCTGTAACTGAAGGGTCAAGCCAAGAAATCACTACTGTAGGTATAATGTTTATGTGAACGAATTATAAATCAAGCCTTAGAATCAACTTATGCTCATGTACATGAAAAACAGGAATCACCCAGATTCAGCCAATAAACAAGAGAACTGCTTACGGTAATGAAAGCGTCAGGGTCCAAATTACAACGCTGTATGAACGAATCTACTGCTGCTTGATTCTGACTAGGGAGGACCTCAAGAATGTCACCAACCTTGTATTCAATAGTCTGAAAATTCAAAGGAAGGAAAAATGACGATTTATGTATGGTTACCAATAAGTATTAGAATACATATTTGAAAATGGTAAATTGTCCAGTGCAATGGTAAAATTATTGGGCTGCCAAGCACAAGTAAATGAATTCCAGTCCTTAAGAGTGGCCACTTTATGCAAAAATGCTGAAGGGTAGAGGTAGGACTGTATCAAAGCCGCCCTTCCCAGGACCCCACTTAAGTGGGAGTGGGACTAGCACTAGCTAATGACTACAATACAGTGACAAGTGCTGATCTGTGGATAAGCACACATTGGAAACAACTTACAGATGAAACAAATTCAAACTCAAAGTGCCGCACATCCTTTCCACATTCTGCACTGGTCAATCGTTGATTTTGAATCTACATGGGCAAATTTCATCAAACTAAGTAATCAATAGACAATTAATATATGCTGGTGGTATAATATATATATATATCATACACAGAGCTGGTGGTATATATATATATATATATTACACAACATAAATGTCAAACAAGAAGCAGTAATCCAATACAACTTTTAAGATGCAAGATGAGAATATTAACCATATATTGAAATTGAAAAGGATCTGAATTTTAAAGAGCATATAGATATCTCTGACAACTAACTTATGAATGAAATAACATTATATGTATATATATCATACACAACATAAATGTCAAACAAGAAGCAGTAATCCAAGAAAATTTTAAAGATGCAAGATGCAAATTTAACCATATATTGAAATTGAAAAGGATCTGAATTTTAAAGAGCATATAGATACCTCTGCAGAAAACTTATGAATAAAATAACCTCATATGGACAATTATGAGGAAAACATCCATTTTCTTCACTAAATAAATAAAAATAAATCTTCTGGGAAGCAGGCTTAGAGAGTCCTTGGATAAACATGAATGGAAAATAATTAAGCCCCTAACCTCAGTTCATCTTCAAACCTTGAAAAAATAAATTGAATGATCTTTGAATTATGTTATAAGGCACTGATAGTCCAAAAAACTACAACAATGCTTGCACATATAATATTTAACTCTTGGTCGTTTATTTCTTTCAAATGGATTCCTTAACATTCTTTTTCATAAATACAAATAAAACTATTTGGGGGAAAATTTACATAAAAAGGCCAAGAGTTTATCCCATATTTCAGTTTAGGTCCTAGGTTTCTTTTTTTTTTAAAATAAATCCCCAAATTTATGAAATCGCTTCAATTTAAAGCCTTTTTCCATCTCTGCCATTCTAGAGACAGAAACAGAGCAGAGAAAAGGGGGAACTCATTGATTAAACTGTGTGTTTCACCAAGGGCTTCTTCAAAAATCAAATTCGGAACCATTGAACAGCATTTAGAGAGAGAAAGCTTCACTTAGAGTAATAAAGTGATTGCTAGAAAATCAAAATTGGTTAGCTAGGTGAAACACAATTTTATCAACGGTTTCCTGTTTTTCTCTACTCTATTACTGCTCAGAAGAATGGAGATGAATAACTAAAATCAACAGGAGCTTCAACGGGAAACAATTTCATAAGTTTGGGACTTTAACTAACAAAATTACAGACCTGGGACTTAAGCTGAAACAGGAAATAAACTGTAGGTACTTTTATGTAATTTCCCCTTATTTTTGTTATAAACATGTGCAGGAAGACAGATGTTTACTACTTTGATAAGGTAATAAACTATCCTAACTATTTTAAACAGATTGTGAGGCCGAAGTTTAATTTTGAAGAACTGATAGTGGATGGGAACAAGGAAAGCATATCAGATACCCATATGTAGCCATCATATCTCAGGGCTAGTTCAAAATCCAAATTATCCAATGGATCTGACTTCAATTTTAAGCAATGCCAAAGGGCATTTGCATTGCATATTATAAGAGCAATTTTCATCATCATCTCCCACATTAACTAGGAAATCACAAAATTGAAACTTAAAATACCATACAGATATACCATCACAATGTATTGAACTTTATATTGACTGATGCAATAAAAAATAAGTGAAATGGTGTATCCAAAGAATACAACAAATACTTTTTCTGTACACTGATAGGGCATGCTGCCAATACCAATTTAAGAAAGCAGTTGGGCCTAGTCTTGTCATGAGTAAATTTTCCAGGAGACATTGAGCGGGCCCTCTCAATTTGCATCTCAATCCATTTTAAATCTGAGATAACCACAAGGAATATTTGGTATGTCAGTTAAAATCCAATCATATTAACCAAAGGCTCTATAATCACATTTGGTCTTAATACTTATCAAAAAAGTGAATTTACTTAAAAGATCAAATTTACCTATTCATTTATTGTGTCAAATCAGTTTTACACAACCTGAACTCAACTCACCACTTCAATTGTTCAAATTTATTCTCTCAATACTTACATCTCTTTTCTGATTGATAAATAGCTATCTGGGGTCAAATGCCCCAAATGCACACATTATTATATTTTAATCTGAAATTCATAGTGGCCAAAGGTTTAATAATGACATTATAGGTTTCTAAAGAACAATGAAGAATGAGTAGCCCCTTCAGCATTGGAATTTGGATAAGATTATATTTTTTAACTTGTGGCAACTGAATGTTCCTACAGTGTGTAGCAAATACATGCCTCACTTCATGTCCTGCAATAACTTCTAATAGCACTCTGAAAATGAGGAAAATGAGGGTTGTTCTTGTGCATTTAAAGGAAAAGGAGTATATCCAAAGCTTACAATGAGCTCTAGTTCAACTAGTACCTATGCCCCTTTAAGTGCTAGGTTGAGGGTGAGAACTTGGATTCAAGACCCATTGAGTGCATGTGTACCCTCACCAATAAATAATAATAATAATAAATAAATAAATAAACATCTATCCAAAGCCATTCATAAATTAATAAGACATATTTATTACGTTCGTTGTTGGGGATGGCTTCTCATGTTCATTTTTTATATGAACTATGGTGTCAAGATTGTCTTCTCAAAGACCTCTTTCCGGATTTGTTAAGATTGGCAGTGTATAAAGAAGCTTCAATTGCATCATATTTGGTCAATGCAGATGATCGAGGTCTTCAAGGTTGGAATCCTTAGTTTACTCATTCATTTCAAGACTAGGAAGTAGAGTTTGTTAAAAAACTCTTTGATTTGTTGTATTCTAATTTTTTGTCTAATAGATGATCAATTAGAATGGAGGTTGACTTTATACAGAGCATTTGGGAGTGCAATTCCCTTAGAGATGCATATGGGATGGTAAGGTGCATTGTCAGGGGTTTTTTTTTTTTTCACTAAGACAGCAGCCTTAGATAAAATTCTAAGGGTGGAGAATGGTTGGAAATAAAGTATTATGCTTGTTAATTGGTATTATACGTGCCAAAAGCAGTGGGGAATCAGTTGTGCATCTTTTACTCCATTGTTCAATGGCACAAAACATAAGGTCATTTGTGTTTGCTTATTTGGTATAGTTTGGGTTGTGCCGAAGATTGTGCAACATATGTGGGAGCGTTGGCAGGGCAGATTTCATCGAAATAACTAATCGAGATTGGAACATAGTTCCGTTGTATGTATTGTGAAATCTTTGGTGAGAGAGGAATGGAAGAACTTTTGATTTTGTTGAGCGCCCTAATCATGTTTTAATACAAACTTTGTTAAGATCATCAGATGATTTCCTCTGTGTTGATCTAACATAGAACAAATTAGGAACTATGCACATAAATTATGGAAGCTGTTTGAGTCATAGGGTATGAAATCTTAAAGTATAAAATATTATATGTGTATCAGGGTTAACTGAGTTTTATCCTATTCTCAAAAAAAAAACACTTCAATTTTTTTTCTTTAGCATCCTCCTTGGACCTTTAATCTACTTCAATGAGAGGTAGTGGCAAGGATAAAATTTGTTGGACCCCTTCTAAACCAATGGGGTTTGAGGTTAAATCCTATTACAATGCCTTAGTCTTGAATGGCAAAGTGATTTTCCCCTGGAAAAGCATTTGGAAGCCTAAGGTCCCAAAATAATCGTGTTTTTCTTGTGGGCTGCATCTATGGGGAGAATATAGAAAACTTGAGGAAAAGACATATTATTGTGGAAGAGATCAGGCCTTGATGTGATGGCAAGTGCCTTCCACCAAAAGCAATAGGTAGCGAATAAGGCTGCCTACCAAACACCTCTCTTAGACCCCGTAAAAGTGAGAGATTTGTGCACTGGGTAATACCTTTTAGATTGGTATTATATGTGCAAGAGGAATGCGAAAGTTAAGAGATGGAACAATCTAGAATCCTTTTGATAAGTAATAAGTTTTATTGATATCAAAAAAGGGACACCCTAGCACACGGTCAACAAATTAAGAACAAAAATTACAAGAATCAAGAAAATCAAGAAAGGAAGAGAATGATTGGTTTCGCAAAGTAGCCAACCAATCTAATAAAGTTTTAAAGAAAAATAGCTTGAGGTCTAGTATGGATCTCTCATTATTTTCAAAGCACCTACTATTTTTTTCCCTCCAAAGACACCACATTAAGCAATGGGGAACAATTAATCATACATGACCATTTCTATGACGACCAAGCCTGCCTTGCCAACAAGCTAGGAGCCCCACAACAAACTGCAGCATAACCCACTAAAAACACCAAGAGGTGCCAATCAATTGAGCTACAAGGCTCTTAGCCTTTAGAACCTTGTTTAAATGGATGGTTGCTTCATGATTGTTTTCTTTTTCTAACCTTTAAGATTTGGTTGATCATTGCATTTTTAGAATTCAATTGTGGGTGTACCTATTGTATACACCCATTGTAATGTAAACCAGCTTTATATCATGCTTATTTGTTTATTACTCAAAAAAAAAAAAAAAATTTGTTAATTATCCCCAAAAAAATTTAAATAAATAGATAAATAAAACCTATTCTGTTTGCATGGTACCAGAGCCCCTGTACACCCTAAACCACCATCAACCATCAATTAACCATAAATCCATAATTGACTACCGCCAACCAACAACCACCACTCTAATACAATTGACCACCAACCACTATTACCACCACTCTACTACAATTGACCACCACCCTCCTACAATTGACCACCACCAACCGCTATTTTACCACATTCGATCGCTGCTGACTGCCAATGAACGATTGCTGACCAACTTCAACCACTATTCCACCACCCATCAATCACCACCCCAATTGGTCGCTACACTGACCATGGTAACTGCCATCACTACTATCGTGTCACCACAATCCCATCATTGCGATCAACAACTTGAACCCAATACTGATAGTCACTCAAGAGCTTGCTTTTCCCAATCTTTGCAATTTTCCCTCATTTGGACAATGATTGGTTAAACAAAAATTGTCTCAGGAAGATTCCACAATCGATTCTGCATTGTTACGTCGCAGGTGAGTGTTTGATTAGGGTACCATCATTAACCCAAAATTGTTTGGCCACTACAAAGTGTCTCATTTATATTGGCTAATTGGTTTCATTACACACCCATAATTTTCTTGAACGAATTTCACCATTTTTTTTTTAATTATGGATGAGTTAGTAAACACGTTGCTTTTTTTAATATAAGTATGAGCTAGTAAAACATGTTGTAATAGTATGATTTGTAATAAATGCCATGAGCCTTGTAACTCAACTGGCATCTCTTGGTGTTTCCAATGGAGATGTCTTCAAATTATCAAAAAACTATGATTTGTTATCAACTAGTTTCCTTATTGGTCATTGAAGTTAATGAATTGGTTGTCTAACTTGTGGAGTTTATTTGGTTAATTTGTTCTCATATTTGGGAACTTTTGTATGAATGTTTGATGGTTTGTTGTCATTAAAGCCAAGAAAGAATTGGATCCTGGCCTGATTTTTTCTCTTAAACTGTTTACAATGACCTCAAATTAAGTTGACTAATAATAAATGAATAGATAAAAAGTCAACATCTATCATGTTTCTCCCTATTCCTCTACCAAATTATCCCAATTCTTTTGGGAGACAGGTCCATGGAACACTGATTATTGCAACATATGCGGTTAGGTTTTATTCCTTAAGAATGTATTATGGCAGAGTATTCAAATAATGTACTATGACAGAGCAATAAAGAGTAACGAAACAACACTGTCTAGGAAGGCAAAAGATTTGACTTTCTTAGTTATAGTGCAATCACCATGAAAAGAACTCAAACCAAGTTACCTGAGTTTGGTGAAGATTGTGAATCCACCTTGTCAACACTATGATACGTGATATGAATTTTTGGTTGATCAATCAATTTCATATCTGGAATCAGAAAATCTGGACCTTGTGGGAAGAATTTTTCATTGATTTGATTCAACATACTCCACAAAGATGACATCCATGGATCCAGTGCAGCCTCATACCTTTGAACAGAAATCTATCTTCAGTAAACTAAACACTATCATAATTATGTGGCACGCAGAAATACTTTTGTTTCAATTGGAAAAGACTGCACTTTTTTTTTTTTTTTTTTTTGAGAAATGTAATATATCATCTAAATGAAAGATATGTTTTTTTTAGTAAGTTACACATGCACATTCACCCAATGAGTCTTGAACCCACTACCCCCAGCCCCTCCCCAACCCCATTCTATTATTATAAGGGGAGGAAATACCATTGAGACAGTTTATTGACATCTAAATGAAAACATGATATGCACAAGCACAAAACCGTCAATTGGTTATTACTCATCATTTTGAAGTTCAATATGTTAAGAATCCACTTGTGATGAAAGGGAACATAAAGTAGTAATTAAGAGTATTATGGGATCATTCCACTTACCTATATGGAACAATAAAGCAAAAAATTGTAGCCAGAAGACTTGACAAAGCATCAACGGGGAAAGAAAAAAAAATATATATATATAATTCAATGTCATCTATTCCAAGGGGTTAGTAAAGATTTGATCTGATGCAGGACAAAAATAAAGGAACAAGAAAATTAAAGGATAAACCTAAGAATCAGCACTTAGGTCTCCTGGAATCAGCACCAAGCTAAACCCTTAGGAATCAACACCTAAGGACCCATAGGAATCAGCACCTAAGGCGTTAGGAGTCAGCACCTAACAACTGGAAAAATATCCAATCTTAATTTTCATTAATCACGTCTATTCCAAAATACAAATAAATGAGTCTCTTATATAGAGCTAGAGATAAAGATAACAACATACCAAAACTAATCCTAACCGAACTCAAATACTAATACTTATCTAATCTCAAAAATAAACAAAGGAATCCTAAACAAAACCAACTACATAAGAAATCTAATCTAATTAGGTGTGCTGTCCTCATCTCTCTCTCTCTCTCTCTCTCTCTCTCTCTCTCAAATATATACACACACTAACAGCTATCATTACTTGGGAGAATGTAGATGTCTCAGTTAAATTGATCAATACAAGATGTGTTGTCCACAGGAGTGGACATGTCCAATGATCACATCATATATTGATTATACTTCATAAGCAGCCTCTAGCTGGTCTCAATTAATTCTGCTACATCTAAAGAAACCAATAAAAAAAAAAATTCCATGAAACGGGTTGGTTGCCAACTATCATCCAGTAAGAATTCAATGAGGATCATTATCATTCTGTAAGTTCAAGCAAAATTATGTTCATTAGTATATTCCAGCATAAACATACCCTGAGGGATGCTGGTCATCTCCCAAACCTTTTTCAACAATAGCCATTGCCCCAAGGTCTGAAAGCCTTTTGTCAAGCTTCTTAGAAACAAACTGCAGCAATTAAGATACAAGATAAATTCCTCTACTAAATTTTTATTTAAATAACATTTATAACCACACAACAGAGACATAATTTGCAGAACAAAATTCAGGAAATTTTAGCACTAGATGTAAAATCAAACAGCTAAACAAGTTAATTACAATGATCTAACGAAGATAATAAAAGACATTTTTTTATATGAATAGTAAAATATATATTGCTGTTATATGAACAAACCATTAAGCTTGCAAACCATGGATAAATATAAATAAATCATTCTATCAAGATGGTAAAAAAAGATAATAGTAAGCACTTCATGTGGCATGCTTGTATATGAAATTTCTACTTTTTGATGCTCATAGATTTCAGATGGAAAAATCAAAACCTTCCATTTAGTAGTTGGCTCTCATCATCAATATATGAGCTCTCAATTGGAGTGAAGGAAATGGGAAAAGGCAAAAACAAAGAGAAAGATGTTATAAAGTAAATACACATATATACATATATAGGTCTATTAATACACTGCAGAAGAGGGGAGATTAAAAAAACTTCACAATTTTTATAGCATGGTGATTGATAACATAAATTGCATAACAAACCCACAGATGTCAACCTTTATCTATTTTCTAAATAATAAATAAAACTCTAGAAATTATTACATTATATTTCTGATAACCAGAATCACCCAAACCAAACACAGCATAGCGAACACCTTCCAGCCAATGCTTACTTAAATTTCTTTGCAGAAGAAACTTCCAAAAGACCTACATAAACATGAAGGGAGATCAGAAGAAAAGGAAAAGGAGAGGGGTTGGCCCAAATATAGAGGTTTTGGCCTCTCCCAAAACAGAAACAATAATATTCATAGTAACTCCATACCAACCTTCATGGAATCTGGTGTATCTCCCTGGCCTGTGGTAGAAACAACAAAAATTATAGTGTCTTCATGAGGTAAGGAACTCTGAGACAATAAACAAGTAACATGCTAATAAGAAATGCATTCAAGACATCATAGGAAGCACCATGATGATTTTATTAACAGAAGGCACGGGTTTTCATTACTTAGTAGTAGAAAATTATACAGATCACTTGTAACAGTCAGCACTAAGAATTCAGGAAAGACAGAAATGATTCTCCTTTTAGGAAAAAGGAAAAGAAAAAAACCCTGAGAAATCTCCTTTGGAACTCCACCAAAAATGTCAAAACATCATGCACAAGGCGAAATACTGCAATTACTCAATACTCCTCCACGAGATGACTACCTTATAACCCTCAATACAATGCATGTCATCTTCATCCACTTACACTCTCTAAGGCCAACCAAGAGGGCTACAATCTCAGCTCAATCTGAACAGAAGAGGAGAGCTAAGTTTGTGATTATACTTTGAAGCAATATGCAAACAAGGATTGAATATTACACTCCTTTACTAACAAGTTGAACAATCAGATGTCAATGCATAATATAAAACTGTATGAGGCCTCTCCATTAAGGTAAGATCCTTAAGGTTCGGTCCTCAATGATCTCATGGTTTTCATATTTGGCTGGAAATGATTTCTAGCCTTTCTAGACTTCAATATTCAGACAGCAGGGAGTAGATCCCTGAGCTATAGAGAGTCTTTAATTCTATAGGATTTCTGTTAACATTTCATTCCCCTTAATGAGGATTATTCTTTGGATGTAATTCATGCTTTTTTGCTGTTTGACAATGGAAGAATCATTTTTTTAAAGTAACAAAATTTTATTAGAAGAAAAAAACAATTTCTAGTACACCAAAAGTGTGCTTAGAGAGCAACAGCATCAAGAAAAGGTACAACTATCAATCAAATCTAACAAAGTAGAATAAGAATGGCTGGGTAAAGCAGCCGTCCAATCAAACAAAACACGTAAAGAATCATACTAAACTTCGTTGCAGTCCTCTCAAAGCCTTCAAATGCTGTAGGATTACACTCCCTCTAGAGAATCCACATAAGGAACAAAGGTGCTGCAATCCAGACAGCACTGTCTAGCATATCTCCCCTTCCAACACGTCGCCAAACACCAAAGGACTCTGTGCAGCATAACCCACTGCACCCCAAATAAACAAAACAGAAGGGACCAGAACTCACTAGCGCACTCACAATATAGCAATAGATGATCAACCATCTCCCCAGCCTTCTTTTTTTTTTTGATAGGTAATCAAAGATTTATTGCATAAAAAGGACATCATGTTCACAATGGCGAACACTCTGAACTTAAAATGGATACAAGTAACTCAAGAAGAGATACAAACAGAAAGGAGAAAATCAAAAATAGAAATACATTGTGTAAAACCCCAAATTCTACCCCACTAAAATAAAGTCCCAACTCTTTCTCTAAAAAATAAAAATAAATAAAGTCTCAACTAGTATAGACTTCAAAAGATCTACAGATCTCACAATATCTTCAAAAGTATGATTATTACGTTCCCGCCAAATTAATCACATAAGACAAGCCGGAACCATATTCCAAATATTAGAGGAATGCTTCCTCAGCCAATTCCACCATCCAAAAAGAAGGGAGGCTATCGCCTTCGACATCACCCATTGGATCCCAAATATCAAAAAAACTTCACTCCACAAAACATAAGCAAACTTACAATGGAGTAGAAGATGATCCACAGTTTCCTCATCACACTAGCACATGCAACACCAATTAACCAGAGGTAGGCATCTTTGAACAAGATTATCAATGGTAAGAATACTACCCCTAGCTATTTTCCATAAAAAAAAAGATACCCTTTTAGGTACCTTTATACTCCAAATGCATTTCCACGGGAAATAGATAAAAGGAGAACCATCCGAAACAGCTAAAAAAATTATAATAAGAGCAAACATCAAAAACACCATAACGATTCAACTTCCAAGTCAAAGTATCATCTCCCTCAACCCTTGGCATATTGGAGTAAAGATGCTCAAGCGGAGAACGTACTCCCTCTACCTCCCTGTCATGAAAAGCTCAATGGAATTGTAAATTCCAACTCCATTACGCCCTTCTAAAGTAGAAAAAACAAAATCAAAAATCCAAGTTTCTTTAGACACATAACAAGCAAAAATATCCAGATAGAGATCCTTTAGAGGGATAGGCCCATTCCAGGGGTTGTTCCAAAAACGAACACGATGGCCTTCCCCCACAACATACTCAACTAGTCTAAAGAAACTCTCAGCCCCTGCTCTAATATTCTTCCACATTCCACAACTATGAGTCCCTTGAACATCCCTAGTACATCAGCCCCCACTACCCACTCCGTATTTGGTTGCTATAACCTGACACCATAACCTGTGAACTTCTTTCCCAAAGCGCCATAACCACTTACCAAGTAAGGCTTGGTTAAGCAAACCCACCCTCCGTACCCCCAAGCCACCTACCTCCATCGGTAAACAAACTTTATCCCACGTGACTAAAGAATATTTAAAGACTTCATCAGTAATCCCCCAAAGTTAAGAGGGACTTTATCCTTCCAAATACTCTTCCAAGGAAAATAATGTCCTTCCGCTGTATAAAATCTCTATAAAAGGAATTAACCTCAAATAACCCACTCTTTGACATCAGTTCTCATACATTTCTAACTATCTAACAAAATGACATTCTAACATTCCACCATGCTACTTAGATAATGTACATTACAGCTGGTAGTCTGTAGAAGCATCCTGCTGTGATCAAATCAAGCCTGCTTCATTTAGTAAAAGCTGAAATTTCCTTTTAGCACAGATGTTTCCACTATCCCACCCCAAGACACTTTATAATCCAACCTAGGTTGCTTATGTGCAGGTCACGCTTTCAGACTCAAACTCAATACGCTGTAATGTGGGGTTGATTCTGATGCCAAAACCCATATCCCCAAGCCACATAAGCAGCTTCCCCTTCCCCCTTTTACTATTTGAAAATTGAGATCATAATCGCCAAACACGACACAGATATTATCTCATTCTGTGTGTGTATGTGTGAGTGTGTGTGTCTATATATAGGATTCAGTTCAAAAATTACATCAGCCTTAACTCGTTCACAATTTTTTTTTCCCAATAATCAACTCATTTACAATGCTACTCCATTTAATAGCTTCTTATAGGACAAACAATCACTTGATAAACCCACCATTAGATTAAACAGCCTCCACATCTTCATTATGCTTGCTAAAAATATATAAAGATAATCACAGATTAAAAACTACCTCATCTAAAAAAATATTCAAAACTATGCTCTTTAATATTTTAAAAATATACTAAACAAACGAGTTTTGAATTGGACAGTCAATGACATCTACAGCACACTTACAGAGGAATAAATCCAGCATTGGACTTGGCCAAAATATTAATTTAATTGAAAATTATAGTAGCGTTACATTAGAAAGTGTTAACACCAAGTAAAAAAAAAAAAAAAACTTGAACCAAGTGAACCCATTCATCGATTGGCATAGACATAGTAACAGGCTCAAGTCTAAAACTCAAATTCAATCAATTAAAACAAAACAAAACAAAAACAACAAGATTCTGAGTCTAAAACTGTCTGTTTCTTTTTAATCCTTAACATTCAATAGCCAGACTTAGCTTTGAAAAAAACAAAATTAAAAGAATGAAAAGTAGAGAAACGAAGGAAGACATACAACGTCGTATTCGTCGATGGAAAGGAGCATAACTGGGCAACCTCGGCGCTCGGCTTCTCGAGCCACACGCTCAGCCGCATCCAACGCATTACCGGTTTGTGTAGCGTATAGTATCACTAGTTTCGGTCGTCTGTCTTCCATGCTCCTCCCTCTTTGAGAGTTTCTGAACAAAACCACACGAAAAGGTGTGTGGTTTCGTCCTTTTACTTTGTTATTATTATGGGTTGGGCTTAGGCTTAGGCCTAGAGCCCACTTTCTTTTCTTTTTTCCTTTTTTAACATAGAGCCTACTTTCTTGGATTGAGTTTTTTTACGAGCTATCTGGGGCCCAAGGTTTTGTTTATCTTCTTTATTTGTTTGTGTTTAAGGCCCATGACACAAGTATGATCTCAACAAGTTGTGAAAAAATGCATACGCGTAGCATATTTCAAGAGAATGCTACTTGTAATTAGTAGGTACCCTACTTGGTTTTTTTGTTTTTTTTTTTGAAAATCAAGACCATGAGTATTATTAAAACAAAAATTTGTCACGGTTTACAAAAGGAGTGATGTCTTCAGGCACCTCCTCCAACCAAAACAGAGGTATTAACAAACCTTTTGCTGTTTTTGCTAAATGATGAGCTACGAAATTACCAGATCGTTTTACATGAGAGAAATAAATAAAGCCAAAATCAAGCACAGCTAACCACGAATCTTCAATTATGTGACTGCAACCTACCATACAGTAGCCTTTGGAATTGATGAAATCAATGACCATGGCCGAATCCCCTTCAACTTCAGTTTCAGTAATACTGAGTTCTCAAGCAAAAATTACAGCCCTTCTGCAAGCCAAAGCTTCCATGTCCACCATCGAGTAAGGGAGTGAGATCTTCTCTGACATTGCACCCATGACCTCCCCCTGGTTTTTACGGACAACTACACCCAAACCAACAACATAGATGTCCTTGAATAAAACTCCATCGAAGCTGATTTTGAAAGGGCATGAAAGGGGGGAATCCAAGATGCCCCGTGAGTGGGCCCAAGGAGAGGGGGAGGGAGAGGATAATCATGTACCTTATGGAATTCTCGTAGGCGATCTCCTACTGGAGAAAATCTGTGAGCTTGGTAGGGAAGGTTGTTAAAATTAGAGAGCATTTCTTCTGTACCACAAGCTCCAGGCCACCATAGCAAAAATCTTAGCATTAAGTGAATCTAGGAGACTAAGAATGCCAGCAAAAAGATAAGCAAAATTAACAAACCTCTTTGATAAAAAAACAAAGGTCTAAATCACTGCCCTTCCCACCACACTTCCTTGACTGAAATACATCCCCGAAGAGCATGGACTGCATCCTCTTGATCTTCCTTACACATCTCACACAAAAGTTTGGGTAACATGCTGCTTCAAGAGATATAATTTAGTGGGCAAAGAATAGCAGCTAGCCCTCAAATAAGATGCTTCAATTTACTATGGACATTTAGACTCTAGATTGATTTCCAAAAACCACTATGAGCAGATGGACTTAAAGAACTAGCTTGTGCTTGGCAATCGGATTCGGAAAGGGGTTTATAGGCGCTCTTGGTTGAGTAAACACCCTGAGAGGTACCATGCCAAATGAGGGAGTCATCTGGTTTACAGATACTAAAAGGAATGCTGAGAATGTGGTCTGCTGTCGCAAACTACCAAAAATAAAATATATACTCCTAAAAATATAGGTAGTCGTGTGAGTAAGGATAATTTCCATAGAGAGTATCTAGCCTAGTTTTATGCTACGTGAACAAGGAGAGGGGGTTGAGTATAATGAAAATAATTTTAAGAAAAAAAACAACTAAGGAACAATTCAAATTAAAGTATTGAAATCAATCAAAAGAACAAGCCTTGGTTTAAGTCAACATCCATCATCGGAATTTTACAACTGATCATCGATGCAAACATATATCAAATCACACTTTGAATATTCACCGTTGTAACTATTTTTCTATCTCTACTTAGTCGCAGTTAATTAGAAAACAAGTGATCTAATAAATCCTAACTACTAAACAACCCAAGACAAGTGCCAAAGGTTTAATCTAGTAGCAGTCTTAAGAATTAGAGAGATTGATGAAACTAAACAACACAAACACAAGCGGTTGTATTTAATTTAATCGAGCGTTCTTCCTAAAATCTAATAAATTTTGACGCAGCAAATCATTAAATCTTAGTTGCTTCACAAGTTAGAAAGATCAAACAATTACGAATTTGGTATCTAACCTAGCAGTAGATTACAACAAATAATAAACTAGTAGGCCTCCTAGTAATTAAATGAGACAATCATGAAAATAGGCACAGAAGAACATCTGATATTCAAAACATAAATTGAACAATAAAAACAAATTAGATCTCACAATTTTATTGATTCTGAGACTTTGGTTCCTTCGACCAAGTATAAAAGTTTTAGCCACGCAGGGCCATGATGAAAACTCAAAGGAGAAAATCAAAGAAGAGGGGAGAGAGAGGCATGTGTGTCCAATTATGATTTCTTCTCCCTCTTTGACACTTTAATTCCCCCTTTCCCAAGCCTACAAAATCTCCTAAAAATATTCTCAATAATAATATCCAACTCTGACTAATTAAGGAAAAATATTAAAAATAAAACAAAGTCCTAATATAACTAGGAAAGTGGTGTTTTTCAGCTGGAATTTTCATGCATCAGATCTGGAAGCTTCTAAAAATAAACTGCATCAGATCTGCATATTAGAATTGCAGGCAAAGGAACATTCCAGAACTTCAACAATGCAGGTGCCGCAACTTCAAGCCCGATTTCGACCTTGATGCATCCCGTATCTGATGCAGATTGATTAAGGAAGAATAAAATATTTAATATTTTATGTTGTTTTCTTTTTCCTTGTTGAATTAGGATTTATTTACTCTAGTACTTTGAAGTAAAATCCTTTTCCTAGTTGAATTGGGATTTTAATTGTTTTTCTTTTCCTAGTTAAATTGTTTTTCCTTTCTCAAGTAGAAGTAGGTTTATTATTTCTTTTCTTAAAAGGAGTAGGACAAATTCTATACCTATATATACTCTTTATAGAGGGGTTGATTATTATTGTCATGCGTTGATTAATAAAAGTTTGTTAGAGATGTTTTCTCTATTATTTTGCCTGCTAGCCTAGTGTTCTTGTAGAACTTAGGTTTCGTGGAAGAATTGTAGTAATTGTGTGTTACAGATTCTGCTTCTACGCACCTACGCTGTATCATTCTGTAACACACAATTCTGATGCAGATTCTGATGCAGCGTAGGTGCGTAGAAGCAGAATCTGTAACACACAATTACTACAATTCTTCCACGAAACCTAAGTTCTACAAGAACACTAGGCTAGCAGGCAAAATAATAGAGAAAACATCTCTAACAAACTTTTATTAATCAACGCATGACAATAATAATCAACCCCTCTATAAAGAGTATTTATAGGTATAGAATTTGTCCTACTCCTTTTAGGAAAAGAAATAATAAACCTACTTCTACTTGAGAAAGGAAAAACAATTTAACTAGGAAAAGAAAAACAATTAAAATCCCAATTCAACTAGGAAAAGGATTTTACTTCAAAGTACTAGAGTAAATAAATCCTAATTCAACAAGGAAAAAGAAAACAACATAAAATATTAAAATATTTTATTCTTCCTTAATCAATCTGCATCAGTATCTCTCAAAACTCAAAACATGAAAGTTGTAGTGCTTTATCTTGGCGTTCCATATCATCTTGAATCATCTCAATCGCAGCTCGGATGAGAGAGTTATGCTCAGATTACAAAATAATGTCAAAGCTGTCCAGAATCGCCCAATTAGCTACATTTTGCACTTAATGCCTCCATTTACATCCTAAATCAAAATATAAGAATAATGAGTACATTTAAGCACCAAATAAATAAAAAAGACTAAACATTAAGGGAGAAAAATATGACATTTTTCATTCTCATCAAAATGGCTTGAGCTTCATGGGGCAAAATTTCCAGATTGACCCGGTCAAACAGCCAACTTGATTCCTCCTCATTTATTAAAGCACAAACCTGGGTGTTACCTAGGAAGTTTCTAGAGTGAGGATCAGGTAACCATTTATCCCTTATGATCAACACATTAGTTCCATTTCCTATACGCCAAGTAAAGCCCAAAGCTATCACTGTCCTGGCTCAAAAATGCTTTGCCAAGCATAAAAGCCTCCATACTTGTTTACCAAGGAGAGTGTCATTAAAACATTTTAAATCCTTGAAACCCATTCCCCCTTGATTCTTGGCAAGCATAGCTTCTTCCAACTTACCCAATGAATTTTCCTGTGTTCACCTCGATTTCCCTACCAAAATTTGCTAATTAGTGTTTCAATCTCATTACAAAGACCCTTCGGCAATTTGAAGCAGTTCATGGTATACATTGGCATTGCCTAAACCACAGCCTTTATCAAGACTTCACGTCTTGCCTAAGAGAGAAGCTTCTTCTTCCAACCTTGAAGCTTATGCCAAATTCTCTCTTTGATGTATATGAAGATTTATTTCTTGCCTCTCCCTACTAGCGAAGGAAGACCCAAGTATTTTTCGTATTGGGCTATAGTTGGAACTCCAAAAGGTGCTTCATTATGTCTTTCATCTGGGTGGGAACAAGTATTGGTGCTAAAAAAAAGATGAGTTTTGTCCTTATTTATTTGTTGTCCCAATACCTTTTCATAAGCAGCAAGAATCTCCAGAATTTTTAGACACACATTCTCTGTTGCTTTGCAAAAAATGAGACTGTCATTGGCTAAAAAAATGTGTGAGACCTTCGACCCTTGTTGACAAATAGATACTCCTTAGATAGCTTTGTTACTTTCTGCTTTTTGGAGAAGAGAGTGTAGACCTTCTACACACAATGGAAAGAGGAAAGGCGAAAGTGGATCTCCTTGACGAAGTCCTCTAGTAGGGTGAATTTGACCACACGGCTCACCATTAACCAAGACAGAGTAGGACACCGAACGGATGTAGGCACTGAACAGAGTTATCCATTTTCCATCGAATCCCATTCTTTCCATCATATTTTCAAAGAAGATCCATTCCACCCTGTCGTAGGCTTTGCTCATATCCAACTTAAGAGCCATAAACCCTATTTTCCCCTTGCGCTTATTCTTCAAATAATGGAGGGTTTCAACAACAACTAAGACGTTGTCCGAGATGAGTTTGTCTTACATGAAAGCACTCTTAGTTTCTGAGACCAATTGAGGGAGAATTTTTTCCAGGCGATTTGCAATGACCTTGAAGATTATATTATATAGAACGTTACAAAGACTGATAGGTCCAAAATCCTTAGCTTTTTCTAGGGACTTAACTTTTGGAATTAGTGAAATGAAAGTTTGATTAATGGAAGCAGGTAAAGAGCCAAAATTTAAAACTAAAAGGGAAGCATCTATAACATCTTAACCAACAATGTTCTAGTAATTTTTATAAAAGATAGGAGGCATACCGTCAGGCCCCAGCGCTATGAGAGGTTTCATTTGTTTGAGAGCACATTTTACCTCCAAAGCAGTGAAATCTCTAATCAAGCTTACATTCATCTGAGGAGTAATTCTTGCATCCATACCACTAAGAATGGGGTCAAAACTAGTAGGATTGGAGGAGGTGAACATGTTACGAAAGTAGTCAACTAGTGCTTCCCTGATTTGAGCTTCATCTTCCACCACTGAGTCATCATCCAGATGTAGCTTAGAAAAAAAATTGCATTTATTTCTTTGGCTCACCCGACTATGAAAATAGCTTGTATTTTGGTCCCCTGATTTCAGCCATTCTACACATCCCCTTTGCTACCATAGGCACTTCTCTTTAGCCATTAAATCACTAACATCATCTCTTAAGGTGCGAACCGAAGTGTGATTTCTAGTTGTCATAGATATGGCCTCTACTTATTGAAGTAGTTTCTTTTTTTTTTTGCCAGTGCACTCCAAATATTCCCAAAAGAACGTTTGCTTCAAGTTTGTAATTTTTTCCACAAGAATCAACCTTACAAATTAGCAAATCCATCAGGTTGGTTGAGAATTGAGCATCCCAGGCTCGTTAAACCACCCCTTCACATCGATCAACCTTCATCCAAACTACCTCAAATCAAAAAAGTCTCCACTTTTCATGGAACCTGATGTTTTCATCATCTAAGCAAACCTAAAGTGGAGAATGATCAGACAAAGAGCCATCAATGTGGTGGACTTGAATAGTAGGGAATTTCATAGACCAATCTAGGGCTACCACTACCCTGTCCAAGTGGCACCAAATTACTTTGCCTTCAAACTGATTATCACACCAAGTAAATAGGGAACCAACATACCCTAAATCTCTGAAACTGTAAGAACCTAGTGCATCTCGAAAATTTGTCATCTATCTTTCTCTTCGATGTGCTCCCCCCAACTTCTCTTCACTATGGAAAATCTCATTAAAATCACCCACATAAATCCATGGCAAATCCATCTTGAGGCAGAGATGCTTGAGAGTCACCTAGAGTGTTCTAGTTTGAGGTTTCTAGAGCTCTGTAGAACCCCGTAAACCCCTAGGCGTCATCCACTCTTGGGTTAACCACGACATCAATCTGGTTAGGGGAGAAATTCATAACATCAAGGACAATATCATTCCGCTAGAAAAGAGCTAAACCTCCTCTATTGTTGACCCTCGGAACAATAAACAAGTTATCTTGCTTCAAATCACAAGGAAGGCACTCCAAAAATTTCTTCATCGAGCATGTTTCCATGAGGAAGACAATCGATGAGGTTTTGCTGTTCACCAGATCGGTTAGCTCTCGAACTGCTTGTGATTGCCCGAGACCACGACAGTTCCAACTTAGACAGTTCATGGGGATCAACCACCACCGCTGATACAGGGAGAGAATCATCTTTTTTTTTTTTAGTTTGGAAGGGTGTTTAAGAGGTCTGGGGTCATCAATCTCAATTAGGGCTCTACGATAAGTCGTACCTAACAAGTCAACTTTATTTGGGCTTGAGTTGCCTAGGCGAGGGAAACGATTCCAGGTGCTTTTGATGGGCCAGGTGCTGGGAATGAGTGGCCCACTCGAATTGGCCAAACTTGGCACAGAGTGAGGACAACTCCATGGACTTTTGAAATATCCTAAGTAGGACAAAAGTCAGCATTCTCATGTGGGAAAGAGTTTTCAAAAGTTGAGTTGACTGAAGTAGAATTGGAAAGAATATCATTGCTGATATTTCGGACACTATCAAAGCCAATTTCCCTATCCAAGCATTGAATAGTGTTAGGGTACATTTTTTTTACACCTAATATTATTTAAATAACACCTATTTATTTTCAAATATCACCAACAAATTATTGGGCTTCCCTAAATATTTTTTACTATTATTATGCTTGCCCACAACCATTCTTCTTTCCATCACAAAATTGGGCTACAAATATAAAACGTTATAAGACCCAATATTTTTGTAAAGCCTAATCCCAAATTATTTATTTTATTGAGCAGGTTAAAACCTCATTCTTTTCTAAAGCCCAAGAATGTTTATGCTTAGCAATATTTGAAAAGCCCATGATTCAAATACATAGTGAAACAATTTTATCAATGGAATTCAAATCTATAATCAAAACTCATGATTCAAATACACGATGAAACAATTTTATCAATGGAATTCAAATCCATAATCAAAGCCCATGATTCAAATACATGGCAAAACAATTTTATCAATGGAATTTAAATCCAAAAGCAAAGCCCATGATTCCATCTCATGGCAAATTATTTATTAAAAGCCCAGTTCTCACTGGTAATATCAAAAAGCTCAATTCTCGCTGGTAATATCAAAAAACCTACTTCTCACTGCAATATCAAAAGCTCAATTTACGTTGGCACTATTTTATCAAAAGCCCAAGATTATTAACACTTGGCAAAAAATACTATGTCACAATTATTTCACGTAAAAGTCCAATGATGAACAATACTTCAATTTCTTAAACATTGCTATAATCTATGGCAATTACCTGTTCTCAAAAATCATGGCAATCATCTTGTAAAAGCTCATGGAAAGTTAATTATCTTAAAATTATGATATTTATCTCATACCATATTATAAACCCATGGAATTTATATAGTAAGAACCCATGGTCACTATTTATATCACAACATTCATAATATTTATTTTCAAAGCTCGTGGTAACTATTCATCCTACAAGCTCACCATTTAAATTATGACGTGATTACCGGGAACCATAAACATTACTTATGATATGGAAATCCTCATTTCAAAAAATAGCAAATGTTATGTACAACAGCATTTTGAAGTAATTAAACTCATGCTGTTATTTTAAATATTACAACTCATTGCCCAAAGACCCATTACAAATATCTATCAAAACCCAAAATATTCACTAATAATCTAGGTTGCATTGTCACGCCATTTTTGGCGTCTTGTTGGTGTTCGACACGTGTTAGACACCGAAACAGGTACAACACGCCAGATTTCGGTGTTCGGCGGTTTTTTTTTTTTTTTTTTTTGCTTCTCCGACACGACTTTGACACAGCATCGATGGGTCCGACATGCCAGTAGTAAAAAAAAAAAAAAAATCACAAATTTTAACAGGTGGACTTACCAATACCATTAATTTTGTGATGACCCTAAAACAATAAAGCAAGTTTAGAGTCTCTTAGACTAAAAGTTGAAACCACATCTCAAGTTCTTCTCAACCCACCCTCCCTCTGTCGCTACCGTTGCCCTTTGTCCCTCGCCGGAGTTAGATCAGGCCGATTGGCGAGCTCCGACATCAACGCCGTGCCCTCTGTCCTCTGTCCTCTGTCCCTTCCGATCTCTTTCTCTCTCGGCGTGGATAACAGGTCCGATCTCTTGATTCTCTTCTCTTTTTCTTTTTCTTTTTTTTTTTTTAATTTCCTTCTTTCAGATATTAATTTTGGTGAATGGGTGGGTGTACTGTTATAACACGTTATATAAGTTATAGCACGTTTTGATTTTTGTTTTTTTTTTCACTGCTGCCGCGGGTGCCCTCTATCCTCTTATATATATATATATATATATATATATATATATATATATATATATATATATATATATATATATATATATATATATATATAAGTTATAAATTTGTTTTTGTGTGTCCTGCTATAGTTTTACTTATTTATTAAAGTTAAATATTGTAGGTGATTTTACTAAAATGAATACTGAAACTGAAAGTGAAAAATCATCAGCTGAGACAACTACTGCTCCTCTATGGAAATATGTTACTAAAAGCAAGTGTTGGTGGTGGGAATGTTGTTTTTAGATGTAACTATTGTGAAAAAACTTTCAAGGGGTCATATTCAAGGGTGAAGGCACACTTGTTAAAACTGTCTAAATTTGGAATACAACCATGTGCCAAGGTTGGAGATGAGTATCAGAATGAAATGTAGAAATTAGAAGATGCATATGAATAATCTTCGCGTAGATTGAAAAAGCCTAAGCTAGTGTCTTCACCAACTGATTCTCCTACTAGTCTTAATTTGGGCAGTAGGGAGAGTAGTACAGCTACAAGTCATCCATTTTTTTCAACAAAAAAAAAGGGGTTGGGAATTCTCCTTTGAAGAGAGCTTTTAACAATCAATGTCGAGAGCAATTAAATTCTCTTATTGCTAGGACATTTTATTCTGCTGGTTTACCCTTTCACTTTGCTAAGAAACCGTATTGGATTGAGATGATTAAATTTGCAGCTAATAATAATTTAGCAAGCTATATTCCTCGGGGTTACAATAAATTAAGAACAACTCTATTGCAAAAAGAAAGGGCACATATTGAGAAGTTGTTGAGGTCAATCAAAGACACTTGGAAAGAAAAAGGGTTTAAACATTGTAAGTGATAGGTGGACAGATGTACAAAAAAGGCTACTTATCAATTTTATGACTACATCAGAGAAAGTGCCACTTTTTATCAAATCCATTGATGGTACCAAAGAGTACAAAGACAAGCAATTCATTGCTGACTTGTTTCTAACGGTTATTGGTGAGGTTGGGCATCAACATGTTGTCCAAATTATTACTGGTAATGCATTTATTATGAAGGCTACAAGATCTATTGTTGAAGCTGAATATCCTCATATATTTTGGTCACCTTGTGTTGTGCATACCCTCAATTTGGCCTTGAGGAATATATGTGCACTTAAGAACTCTTGGCAGAATGAGGTTGCATATAATAAATGTAACTGGATTGCACAAGTTTCAGATGAGGCAACTTTCATTCGTATTTTCATCACAAATCATTCTATGAGATTAGCAATTTTTAATTCATATTCCCCTTTGAATTTACTTGCTGTTGCTGAAACACGATTTGCTTCAATAATCATCATGCTAAAAAGATTGTTTCAAGTAAAACATAATCTTCGAAATATGGTCATTAGTGAGGAATGGATGTCATATAGAGAAGATGATGTAGGAAAAGCTCAAACTGTGAGGGATTATGTTTTGAATGATTTGTGATGGGACAAGGTTGCATATATTCTGAGATTCACAGGACCTATTTATGAGATGCTTCGAATGGCTGACACGGATGCATCTATTCTTCATAAGGTGTATGAAATGTGGGATTCCATGATAGAAAATGTGAAGAAAGAAATATACCGGCATGAAGGCAAGGAAGACTATGAAGAGTCTCCATTCTATGATGTGGTACACAATATACTCATTGAACGGTAGACTAAAAATTGCACACCATTTCATTGCCTAGCCCACTCCTTGAATTCGAAGTAATTTTTTTATCTCTTTAATCTTTTCATATATATTCTTTAGGCATTTCCAAACAAATAAACTAAGCTCATTAATTGTACTTATTTATTTGCTTTTAACTAGGTATTATACTAATCAATGGATTGAGGAAGTCAGAGGTCGTGTTGCGCCACATAAGGATGCTGAAATTGCAGCAGAGAGAAACAAGTGCCTCAAAAGGATCTTTCCTGATCCTGATGATAGGAAGAATGTTAATATGGAGTTTGGTTTATTTTCAGGAAGTAAGTCTTATGATGATGATAACATTGAGGATAGATGGACCTATGATCCAATGCTTTGGTGGTCAACTTATGGGCCCAGTTTACCAGTGCTTCAAACTTTAGCTCTAAAGCTTCTTGGACAGCCTTGCTCATCATCATGTGCTAAGAGGAATTGGAGTACATATGACTCCATCCATTGTATGGGGAGGAATAGAATTACTCCTAAATGTGCTGAAGATTTAGTGTTTGTACATTCTAATCTTCGACTTCTTTCAAGGAGGAGGCCCGAGTACACTACAGGAGAATCAAAGAAGTGGGACATTGGTGGAGATAATTGGGATGAACCATTTTGAGGACCTGGGTTGCTTGAGATTGTTTATCTCACACTAGATGAGCCAGAGATGGAGACAAATATTGTTGAGAATGATGACTATGTTGATGATGATGATGTTTTTGTTTTGTGATAATCTTGAAAGTTTAAAACTTGTTATCCTTTTATGTTTTTAGTTTGATGTTGAACTTGTTATCCTTTTATGGTTTGTACTCTAAACATTTTATGTGTATTATTATACTACTTTGGGTGTTAGTTTACTTATTTGTAGTTCTTATATAATTTAAATTCTAGACATAAACGTATTTTATGTCTAAAAATATTTTAAAATATGCCTAAATATAAAATTTAATTAATTATTTAATCGCTGTGTCGTGTCCTTATTTTTCAAAAATTGCCTTATCCCCGTGTCGTGTCCGTGCAACATAGCTAATAATAAGAGTCCATGAAGGATGAAAACCCATAGCAATATGTGTCATTGATGTCCATTTTGTAGGTCCAAATATGCTATAAAAGGAGAACAAGCCCAAGTAAAAAGGGGATGAACATAGCCTAACCCAAAAGGTCCAGCCCACGTGAGCAAGCCCGATCTAAAGAACTTCAACAAAGGCAAAGGACTGAAATAGACAACCAGCTTCCCTTTTATTCATCATTGACCAAGGTCTAGCTAGAGGCCTCTACAAGAGAACCAAATCCTTAAGAATGAACTAAGGGCTGTTCCATCAACTTTTTGTCACCCTCTCCCTGAAGTGAACAGTGCCTAGAGGTTGAGCAACTGAAGTTTAATGAGAAATGAGACTTCATCACTTTCCTCAAGACTATATTTCCAGTGGAAGGGGAGCCATAACCAAGTTATCCAAGTCTCAACAAATCAATTCTATAAATGCCAAAACGTTCAAGAAATGGTTCATGTGCCAAGCCCATGAATCCTAAAGGGGAAACTTTGGAAACATGTGGTTTGGAGGGCAAAAAATGGACCTCCAGCAGAACCCTCTGGGTGGGCTTAAACTTTGACACCTGGCTTAGGGTGTTGAAATACTACTTCTTAGGGTCCAAATCTTAGTTGTAGTACTAGCATCCTTCCTTTCTTCATCTCATTGGTTGAATATAACCTTAGAGATCTAAGCATATAATGCAAGATTATGCTGATTTTACCCATGTGTGACATTGCCCAAAGAGGCAAGACATTCCAAAAGAGAATCCATCATTTATAGCCAAATCCTAGGATAATCAAGCCTACTATTCTACCTCATGATCAGTCCTACGTTTTTGGACTTTTGCTAATTAATACCTCCCTAAACTCCACTATAAAAGGATAAGCACATCAGCCCACAAAACACACAGCAACCCCTCTGAAATCTCTATCATTCTTGCCACTTTGCCACATTTTAGCTTGTAGTTTAACTCTCCCCAGCTCATAAATCATTTCCCTTGGCTCATACTCACTTAGCCTTAGACATTCCCTTTCCCTTTTTTGCACATCCTAAGCCCATAAATGCTTCATAATCAATCATAAACAACCCATTACCCATTAAAGACTTAGTTTTAGCATTACTCTACCACATCATCACAAGCTTACATACCCACTTACTCACAAACAGCCTATACTACCCCATTCATACCCCACATATATATTGCCCAAGAATCTTAGTTCAATATCTGCTGCACTGAGCTAGAATCTCTCTCCCCCTTCAAACCATACCAAATAACCCCTTTCTTCTTACCATGGAACCACTACTTTATTTTTTGTTTTACTATTGAAGGATATAATGTATTTATAACAATGAAATTCTTCCCTCATATTGATGTAATGATGGCTAAAAGTACAATAGACCCCCCTGACCAAGACACACAAGGACTTCCAGAAGGAATACTTTCTTAAATCTGTTTAATAACTAACTACCAGACTTTTAAGTTTAATTTCACCCTATCGTTGGAGAATTTATTTTTCTTGTATTATCGAAATAGGACCACTAATCTACTAATTAACCATTGTGAAGTGTTTTATTGGGCTTTGTTGTTGTTTGTCAAAGTGCAGCCTTTATTTCTTGCTCAAATAGGCTTATCACTACACCAAAAGGCTTTGGGCATTATCTCAAGAGCCCATCGTTGAGTTTCGACTTGGCTTCCCTATATTTTATTCAAATGCATCAATTTCCTCCTTCTTTCCCTCAACAAACAGTTTCCTCAAAGTTTAGATAAGTATTCACCACAAAACCTGGACCATAATTAATGAATATCTTCGAGATACTCTCATTACCAATTTTATCAATCCTCGAAGTTGTCGTGGAACATGGAGACTGATAGGTTGGCTATCTGGATTTCGAACCCTGAGGAGAAGTTTGCACCAGTGGGATTGAAGATGTATCGATAGATTTTTTTGACGAGGATGCTTCATTCTTTCTAGAGTAGAAACCTGGTACCACGACAACATTTTTTCTTGAACTTACAAAAGGGGAGGCATGAACCCATGGGCCAAATTGTTGATCTTCAATAGTCAAGGATCCTTCACTAATAGTTCACAAATCGCAGTCCTTGTCATCATGAGAAAGAAACCTTCACTAGTAGCAAATATTGGGTAACCATTCATATTTGAAGGCAACCCACTATTCCTTGCCTTCTCCAAGTGAAACAACCCGTCCCCTGCACAAAGGTTTAGAAATATCTATGGAGACTCACACTCGCCAAAAACCACCTCCATTTGAATCTGGTGCATTGGACACTTGATTAACTAGTCCAATGGTTTCATAGATACCCTCCACCACCTTTTGGCTTAAGTATCTAATTGGAATTTTGTGGGCTTGAACCCAAAAAGAAGCTTTGTTGAAAGGCATCTCCTCCACACAGTGGGGACTCTAGGAATTTTTCCCAGGGTGTTCCTAAAAATTTTTCCCAGGAATTTTTTTTTTGGTACGTGGTTTTCTTATCAAATATTTGTCCATAATTCTAGTAAAAGAATAAACAATAAACCATAAATTCATTTGAAATATTAAGAAAATTATTAATTATTGTTGTTTAGTTGTTTCATTAATTTGTTTGTCTTATATAAAATATAATTTCTTATATTGTTGTTTCATTAATTATAAAATTATTAATTGTTGTTTAGTCTAACATAGTAACATAATTTAATTTGTTTGTCTTTTATAATGTATTGGTTAATTAAATTATTAATTATTGTTTATTAGTTGCTTCCTCCAATTAATTATTGGATAATTAAATGATTGTTTATTAATTATTAATTGCATTGTTGCACTAGCACACAGCAACACACCCATGTGCATTTACCCTAGCCCCATGCCCCCATTCACCCCCCAATTCAACAGACAAGCCCCAATGCCCCATGGCCTCAATTACAAGACTAGAACCAATTAGATAAAGCCAATTAATTGTATATCACCAAAAGACACCAACACCAACACTAAAAGACAATTAATTTATCTCACCGATACCAATGGATAACTCCAAAAATAGGGCAAATAGTAATAAAAATTTATAAAGTAAACTAGGCAAAAGCAACAGACAAATGACAATCATAGTTCAAAGTCTTAAAGAGAGAGAGAGAGAGTCTGAGGCAGTGATTTCATAATATCATTTTTTCACTTTCATTCTTCCCTCTTTAGATAAAGAGCAAAGAGACTGAGATAGAGTCACATAGATGGAAATAACTGAGGGGCGGCGTCGTCAGGCATAGTGGCGAGGTGAGGAACTGAGGAAGACCGATCAGGCAGGCGGGGCAGCACATCAAGGTGTAGCTTCCGGTGGTTATTGGGTTTGCTACCATCTGTTGGGCTTATGGTGGGCTTGATGTTGGGCTTGCCGTCCGTTGTTTTTTTTTTTTTTTGAGAATCCGTGGGCTTGCTGCTTGCTCTGTTACAATTTATTTTTTTTTTTTTCAGATTTTAGTTCAAATTTCTTTTCTTGGCTTTTTTTTTTTTTTTTTTTCGAAAGTAGAATAAATAATTTTTTTTTTTTAGGGTGTTCCTAACTTTGATTGAGGGTGTTCCTATTTTTTTTTTTTAAGGGTAAACAAATGATTTTTTTTTAATTATTATTATTATTATTATAATTATTTATATATATTTTTTTTTTTTCAGTTCAGGGTGTTCCTAGACACACCATGAAATGAACGTGGCGTCGCCACTGCCTCCACACTAATGTCTTTATCATAGCATTGCAATACCATGAGGTGCTTATCAAAGTTCCAAGGTTCACTCGAAATTATATTATCCACCTCGAGTTTATTATCAAACGTAAAAAGGACAATATGGTTGCCAAGGTTTTTAACTTTTTGATCTCCATAGTACTTTGAAGGTTGTTGCAATTGCATCTGTATTCAAAGCTCTCTTTGTTAGGAATTTTTCTGCAATGATGAATTCCTTCTCAACCATATCCTTCTCCAAATTGAAAACTAGAACTTTCTTCTCTACTGGAGAGAGCCATTTCCAATGTTTTGTGAGGTCATCCATGATTAGAGAAGAAAGAAAAAAGTGTTTCCCAATAACCCTGAACAAAAAAAATCCCAAAAACCTTGTTTGAACTTAAAATGTGTGCCCTTGCTACTAATTAACTTAAATACAAATAAATATAATAGCAATTAGCCAAAGTTTCTTTGAACTAGCCAACTTGTGCATACCCAATAATTATTGCACTCAAAGAAATCGTTTTTCTTCTCCAACATTTGATCGAACAATTCTCGTGCAACAACAACTAGTCCTATAACCTTTCACATGCTGCTAGCAATAAGGAGAATGAAATAGCTTGCTTGAAGCAAACACAACCTTCTACTGACGCAACTAGGGTTTGGAAGCCACCCCTAGGTCAACGATCCCCTAATTGTGTTCTTGTCAAAGACTTGGTCAGATAAGGATCAGTTAGAAAAAATTCGATGCAACATTAAATATGCAGGCCTTTTTGTTTTCCGAAGCAGGATATGGGTGGTGGTTTAGCTCTCTAATGGAAGCATGGTATTATGGTTTGGGTTAACGATTTCTCTCGGTTTCATATTGATGCTATAGTCCATGGTGGTTTAGTTAATGCTTGGAGGTTTATAGGATTTTATGGTGCACTTGATGCTCAGGATAGAGACGATGCATGGGCCATGATGCAGATGCTTAACTCGAAGCCTCATTTACCGTGGCTTTGCATGGGAGACTTCAATGAGATTTTATTCATGGATGAGAAGAGAGAAGGTAGGGTTTTGCTCTATAATCAAATGCAGGCTTTCAGGGACACCTTGGATGTTTGTGGTTTCGTTGATTTATCCTACACAGGTCTAGAATTCACTTGGTATGGTAATAGGCATGGGAACATCATTTGGGAAAAGTTGGATAGAGGGGAAGTGACTCATGATTGGTTGGAAAAATACCCAACAGCTTCAATTCGGCACCTGCATTGTGTAGAATCGGATCATAAGCCTATTTTGTTGATTTTGGATCCAAATGGTGAATCTCATCAATAGAAACGGAAGCCATTTAGGTTCAAGGAGATGTGGTTGGCCGATGAGGCTGTAGTGACACAATTCTTAGAGCTTGGGAGTCTTGGCTTAGGGGTCATCCTATGTTCAAGGTTTCTTCCAAACTTAAGAAGTGTAAGAAGATGCTGAATGCTTGGAGCAAGGACCATTTTGGTAGTGTTAAGAAGCAGATTGCGCAAAAAAAAGGAGCTTCTTTGGAAAGCTTCAGTAGCTTCGGCCAAGGGTGGTTCTCATGAGGAAGTGCTTCATTTAAGGTGTGAATTGAATGTATTATTGGACAAGGAGAATCATATGTGGGCACAAATATCCCATATTCAATGGTTAACCAATGGGGATAGAAACATAGGTTATTTCCATGGAGATGCTACTCAAAGGAAACGAAAGAACTTCATCAAGGGAATTCGTAATTCTTCTAGTGAGTGGATAACAGATAAGAATGTTGTCTGATATTTTTGTTGATTTCTATTCCAGGTTGTTTACCTCCTCAGGGCTGATGACATTGATAGAGTTTTGGAAGGGGTGCAATCGGTGGTGAGCTCCTCCATGAATGCCAAGCTGACTAAGCCTTACACTAGGGAGGAAGTGGACATCGCTATAAAAAACATGGCCCCGATGACTGCCTCTGCCCCGATGGGATGCCTCCTATCTTCTACCGGACTTTTTGGCCGGATATTGGTTTGGAGGTTTCAAATGCTGTCCTTTCATGCCTCAATTTGGGTACTTTGTTGAAATCAATTAATCACACTTTCATTACTCTCATCCCCAAGGTAAATAATCCTGAATCCGTGACAGAATTTCGACCTATTAGTCTTTGCAATGTCATCTATAAAATTCTTAGTAAAGTCATAGCAAATAGGTTGAAGCCCATTCTTAATTCTATTATCTCTAAAGCCTAAAGTGCTTTCAATGCAGATCGATTGATTACAAATAATATTTTAATTTCATTTGAGTCATTGCACCACATGAAGACCCAATGCTCTGGGAAGGAAAGGTATATGGCTTCAAAGCTTGACATGAGCAAAGCTTATGATAGGGTGGAGTGGCTTTTCTTGGAAAAAATTCTATTGAAGATGGGTTTTCAAGAGTCTTGGGTGAGAATGATCATGGAATGCATCACCACGGTCACATACTGTATTCTGATTAATGAAGAGCCTTAGGGTTTGATTAGACCCTCTCAAGGTCTTCAACAAAGGGATTCTTTATCTCCTTTTCTCTTTCTATTTTGTGCCGAGGGGCTTTATGTGTTACCATCCAAAGTAGCCATTGATGGGGAGATTCGAGGGTAATCTTTGTGTAGAGCTAGAATAAAGATTACTCACCTTTTTTTTGCGGATGACTGTCTATTATTTTGTAGGGCCAATTCATTGGAATGTGGCAAAATTCTTTAACTCCTTTCATGGTATGAAGCGACTTCGGGGAAAAAAGTGAATACTGAGAAAACCACAGACTTTTTTAGTTGAAACACCTTGGAGGAGGCAAATGAGGCATTGAGAGTGATGTTGGGTGTTCTGATCATCAAAGACTATGAGAAATATCTAGGGCTTCCTTCGTTTGTGGGTCATCAGAAAAAAACTTGCTTTAATAAAGTCAAGGAGTGCATTTAGGCTAAAATGCAAGGGTGGAAGGAGAAGTTGTTATCTCAAGCTAGAAAAGAGGTGATGATCAAAGCCGTGGTCCAATCGATCCCTACATATTCCATGAGTGTGTTTTGCTTACCTGTTGGACTTCTAAAAGATATTGAGGCAATGATCTAAAAATTTTGGTGGGGATGTGTTGAGAATTCTCAGAAAATTCATTGGGTGCATGGGAGAAGCTGTGTTCTTCAAAGTTGTTAGGCGGTATAGGGTTCCGAGATCTTCATCAATTTAATGATGCGTTGCTTGGGAAATAAGTGTGGCATTTATTCCATGAAAAGGAGACTCTATTATACAAGGTGTTCAACGCTAAATACTTTCCTTCTGGTGACATTTTTGGGGTTGTTCTTAATCCGAGATGCTCATTTGCTTGGAAGAGTATCAAGCAAGTGAGGGAAATGATCTCTAATGGTGCTAGGTGGAGGATCGAAGATGGAAAGGATATTTGGATTTGGCAGCATCGTTGGATTCCATCTTCAGGGAGTGGGAAGGTTTTGTCTCCTTGGTTGGATTATTCCTTGGAAGTAGTTCAGGATTTGTTTATCCCAGGCACAAAAAATTGGGATCCGAGCTTATTGATAGACATTTTCTTCAGTGGGAGGCAGATTGTATTAAGAGCATTCCTCTCAGTGCTCATATCCGTTCTGACTTACTGATTTAGCCTCACACTTCAAATGGATGTTATTCGGTTCGATCAGCGTATCGTCTTTTGGCAACGGCTTAGTCTCAGGACCTGCCTAGTTCTTCTAATGCTGATGCAAGCAAGAGGTTATGGAAGGGGGTTTAGAGTATGGAGGTGCCTAACAAAGTTCGTCACTTCATTTGAAGGGCTGTTGGTGAGTCTCTGCCCACGAAGAAGAACTTGTTGAAGAGGCGTGTCGTTTCAAATGGTTTTTGTGGTCTATGCAAGGTCGGGGTGGAGGATAGCATTCATGCCTTATAGTGTGAAGCCAATTTGGATGTCAACACCTTCCTTTGTGTTTCTTCATGCTCAGAAGCTGCCCACTTTCAAAGAGTTGGTTTTCTACATGTTGTAGAATGCTCCTCCCAATAAGGTTGTTCTCTTTTCCATGATAGCTTGGGCTATTGGGGAATGGCGGAATAGATTAAGGGTGCATCAGTCTGTATGGGATGTTGGGGATGTGGTGGATAGAGCTTTAGCTCTCTTGCGGGAATTTCATGACATGCAGAAGTTGCATTTGAGGAGGAGCGTGCCTAGGGAGGTTGTTAAATGGTCTTCGCCAGCTGAAGGTTTGTATAAAGTTAATTTCGATAAGGCTATCTTTGAAGACCAAGCTTTTGCAGGGTTAGGGGTGGTGATCAGGGACTATATGGGTTTGATTATTGGTGCGCTTAGTCAGAGGATTAGGCTCCCAAGCTCGGTGGTGTTGGTGGAGGCTCTAGCTACTCGTAGGGCTATCTCATTTGCTAGGGAGATCTATATTCTTCGGGCTGTGGTGGAAGGTGATTCTTAACAGGTTATCAAGGCCATCAACACTTCTAAATCCTCTAAGGCTCCCTATGGGCATATTATTGATGAGATTAAATTGTTGTCTTCTTCTATGTCTTGCTGTAATTTTATTCATGTTAAGCGTAGGGGTAATAAGTTAGCTCATGCCCTTGCATGTCGAGCAGTTTTATCTACAGATACTAATGTATGGTTGGAAGACCTACCACGTGATTTGGATGATGTTTTTCAGTTTGATTTACCTTGATAAAATTTCCTTACCAGTTTCTCAAAAAAGTAGTTTTGCACTTATTATGTAGAGATTTTGTACTTAAGAATCAATTGATGAGAGTTGGAACCATGGTTTTAAAAACCATACTAGCCGATTTGACTAGGAACTGTACACTAATCCAGCTTGGTTGCTTTAAAAACCCTAAAATTTCACAAAAAGTAAATTTAACTAGAACCAAACAGTTTGACGAGTGGAATCACAGACTGGGATGGTTCAATCAGCGATGGAGCGGTTCACTTAAAACACTAGAACACAGCAGTTTTGACTAAATAGCAAAGATCTATGCAATGGCACCGTCAACCATGACCATCTTTTGTCACTAATTTGAACAATGGGAGTGTAAGAAAAGGGAAAAAAAATAGTTAAGTAGAGGGATTTAATGGAGGCACCATCTAAGTAGGCACAAGCGTGTTGATCTAACTTGGCACCTTTATGGCCTATTTGGATGGAGGGGGGAAGGAGGGGGAGTGGAGGGGAGTAGAGTAGAGTTGACTAAAAATAAGCTAATTTTGTACTAAATCTATTCTATTCCCCCCCCCCCCCCTCTCCCTCAATCCAAATAGACCATTAATGTTGTCATTACCCCATTTTGACCCACCTGAATTTTTTGGAATCCTTCCATAAAAACCGAGATAACCAAAATGCATTTCAAAACCAAACTAAACCAAAGATTAGTTTGTCGATCGAATTGAGAAATCTCAATCAACCAAGGTCAAAACACATACATTTTGGTAATGAATACTTAAAAACATTGAACTCGGTACTCAAACTCTTCTTTTATCCCTATCTATGAACATGTTAAAATCCAAAGTGGGAGTGTACATAATTTTGCATTATTTTGGGTAAAATGTCACTTTTTTATAATGCAAAATTGTATACACTCCCACTTTGGATTTTAACATGTTCATAGATAGGGATAAGAGAAGAAGAGATAGACTATTGAGCATTTCATATTTTTTTGAAATGCCAAATTTCCTAAACTATAAAAACTCAAATTCAACAAATTAATATGAAAAATACTTGGGGTTACCGGCTTTTGTGGGTAGAGCAAAGAAACAAAGTTTTGTTTATATCAGGGAAAGAATATGGAAGAGGCTTCAAGGATGGAAGGAAAAACTCCTATCACAAGTGGGGAGAGAGGTGCTAATAAAATCTGTGATCCAAGCTATTCCAACCTACTCTATGAGTTGCTTTAAACTCCCTAAAGGTTTGATAAAGGAAATTGAGACTATGATTCGTAAATTTTGGTGGGGTTACAGTGGTGATTGTAGGAAAGTCCATTGGGTAAAGTGGGAGCGTCTTTGTCAAGCTAAGGAAGCCGGAGGCATGGGTTTCAAGGAGATTGAGAAATTTAACGAAGCTTTACTAGCCAAGCGAGTATGGCGGATGTTAAAAAATCCGGAGTCGCTTTGCCATAGAGTATTTAAAGCTATATTTTTTTCGGATTGCTCTATTCTTGAAGTCACTAGTTCGACTAATGGCTCTTATGCATGGAAGAGTATTTTAGGTGCACGGGATGTGGTACAGAAAGGCATGGGTTGGAGGATTGGGGATGGTAAATTGGTGAGTATAAAGGAGGACAAGTGGCTGCCAGACAAAGTTTATAGAACAGTGAGTTCACCGCTCCCTTTTATTCCCCTTGATGCAAAGGTGAGTACGTTGATTGATACTAAGACTGGAGCCTAGAAAGAGGAGGAGGTCAGACACATGTTTCTGCCTCATGAAGCCAAAAATATTTTGAGTATCCCCCTAAGCACTAGACTGCCCTAAGACAGTATCATCTGGTCTGATCCGTACCCCCAACATCTGCTTTAGAGAGGTGTTTGGACGCTACGAACTCCCAATAAGGTGAAGCATTTTATTTGGCGAGCTTGCAACAACTCATTCCCAACGATGGACAACCTTTTCCACCGCCAAATTATGGCCTCTGACCACTGCAACATCCATAAAACCTACCCTGAAGACATTCTGCATGTAGTGTGGGGCTGTTTAGAGGTGGCCAACCTTTGGAAAGAACTCATCTGGGCTCAACATGTGGTCTCCCCCCCACCGGGGGATTTCACTAACCTTTTCTCTAGTTTTTTGCAGGCTAAGGACGACTATGGGGTGGAGTTTTTTGCAATCACATCTTGGTTGCTCTAGAACAGACGAAACGCGATTCACCTTGATCGCTCAACTCGCCCACTAAACCAAGTGTTACCCGTAGCTGGTGAGATGTTGCACGACTTCCTCGATGCCCAAGATGAAGCCTTAATGACACCTCAAGTTTCAACTCAGCCTCACTGGAGTGCCCCGACACAGTCTCGGTATAAGGCCAACTTTGATGGTGCTCTGTTTTCCTCTACTAACGCAGCCGGCTTGGGTGTGGTCATACGCGACAACGTAGGTGCAGTCATTGGTGCACTTTCTATGCGTATCTCGCTCCCTCAGTTAGTGGCAACAGTGGAGACACTAGCTCTCAGACGTGCAGTCCAGTTCGCAGTTGAGATCGGCCTCCATGAAGTGATATTTGAAGGAGATGTAGCAGGGGTCATCCAAGCAATCAAGAACAGAGAAGCAGACCAATCAGCGCATGGACACATAGTTGGTGACATCCAAGACCAAGTTTCCCTTTTAGCATTTTCTGATTTTTGTTTTGTTCCTCGTTCATGTAATAAAGTAGCTGATGCCTTGGCTAAACGGGCTAAAATAGGTCTTGAACCTCCAGTATGGTTGGAAGACTGTCTTGAGGACATAGCCCATTTGGTTATGGCTGAAATAACCTGAGTTTCTTTTTGGTTTCAATAAAGCCCAGACCGGGATTCGGTTTGGTTTCTCAAAAAAAAAAACAAATTAAAAGGGGTTTAAGTGAAGGTCCAATTATAATAGTATCTTTTATTGTGACTAGTTGAAATCCCATCTCCACATGATTATAAGAAAATAAAAAATAAACAATTATCAAATTAAACCATCTAAATGTACAATTAGAATCTTAAAAAAAAAATCTAAACAATAATAATTGTTTAACACCTTCATACCCTAATACAAATATCAACCAAATAACGACAAAATTATATGATATCTTAAATCCATGGTAGCAATAAACCATATCTTGTTCCTGCAAAAACACGAATGAACTTTAAGAATAAAATAAAAAAAATACTGCCCAGATGGTTTTGCTTTAAATCTTTTAACAAACTGCCCAGATGGTCTTCATTGCAAATTATGGTTTACTAGGACAAAGTATTATATGGGTTGAAGAATCACCACCATATATTGCTAGTAGCATACGATTGAATGTGAATTCAATATAAAGCAAAACCATCTATTGTTTCTCATAAAAATAAAAGATCAGAGAGTTTTTATCTTAAAAAAAAAAAAAAAAACTTTAAAGAAAGAGAAATCGTACCCAGCCATGTGAAAGTGGTGATAAAGTCATAGATTCAAAATGGAAGTTTGGTCTTTTATGCTTCATTGCTCCGTTGGTCAAATTTTGTGATCAGTTTGGACAAAAAAAAAGCCCAAATAAGTATCATAAGTTAAAAAAAAAAAAAAAAAAAAAAAAATTCTTAGAAAGAAGTTAAGGGCAATTAAAAATTTTAAATTTGTGAGTAAAACGGTTTTATAGGAGTTAAGGTTGTGTTTGGTAGTATGTAAAATGTTTTTCGAGTGTAAAATATTTCAATTGAAAATATTTTACATAAAGGAAAACATTTTCTACTGTTTGACTGCGTTGTGGAAATTATGCTGGAAAATTATTTCTTGTGTTTGGACTTTGATGTAAAAAAATCTATTTTTAGAAAATGTAAGCCCAAGCCAACCACCACCACCAAAGACAAGCACAGCCCACCACTACCCATACAAAATCCAGATCAGGAAGAGGGAAAATACTGCCACCATTGCTATGTTGCCACCACCACCCACAAAAAATCTACCATCACCCACACAAAACCCACCAAAACACCACCACCCACGCCACCACAACGCAACAAAATCAGAGATCAAAAACAAAAATAAGGGGGGGGGGGGGGGTTGGTTCAAGTCAGAGAGAAAAAGTGAGATAAGAAAGAGAAGACCATTGTGGAGTGGTATTGCCTGGGGTAAGCTGCGGAGGGAGAGTGAGATCGATCTAGATTGAGAATGCCATGAGTGAGAGTGGAAGAGAGGGTGTGGTTCTTGAGTGAAGGCACAAGATCGATGACATGCAGTGTCCGATCCAGCCTTGGTTGGCCGAAGGGAAAGAGAGAGAAGGCAGATCGGTGAGAAGAGGCAAGTGGGCACAGGCTTGACCTTGGGTATCTCTCTCCCTAGTTCCTTTGGCTTGGCGTGAGTCAATGAGGAGAGTGGACATTGGTTAAAGGTAAAATCACTATGTAAAATCATTTCCAAGTCTAAAGACCTTCATTTATGGTCAACTGAAATATATTTTCAGTTTAACCGTATTTTCATATGCACCCAAACACACTCAAGGGTGTAAAATATTTTCCAAATTTCTTTTTCACCCGAAACAAACATAGCCTAAAATGTGGGAGAGTGGAATTCAAACACATTATGTGTAATTGCATTTGAGTTTAAATTAAATTCCTCCTAAATATAAGAACTTCAAATTACTTGTATATCCTCATTTGTTTATTTGTTTACAATAATGTTAAATAAATATTAGGGGTGTTAAAGAGAATTGAGAAGGTAGGTAACTAACTTTTTTAATCATCTTAATATATAAAGATGAATGAATGAAAAGAACATTTTCATTTTATTATTCCACTTAAGTATTAATGATTTAACCACCACACACCGTTGGTATATGCTTGCTCACTCCCAAGTGCAGGAGATCGTAGCAATATAATTCTCGGAGTACCGAGGTCGAACCACAAGGAGCAGGGTAAATTCAAAGATAATATAATTAAATAACAATTTGGATGAAGAAGAAAAATACTTTTGTTTGTTGATTGTTAACAAGAATAATAATAAAAACTTATTTAAATCAATAATGTAAATATTAGGGCATCGGGGTGTTTTCCTATATCGATATGAAATTCTTTGTGATATAGGAAAATATCTATTTCATAATTGATTGTTCTTATACAATTAAACACTTTTATGATTCGGTTGAATTGAGACAATTCAAAAACGCATGATAACCTCGATTGATAATGCGGTTAGAAAAGTTTTCAGAAAAACCTATTCACTTTAAAACCTTATTTCTATTTGAAACTATTAGAAATTCATCTAAACAACAAGAAAAACATGATCGAACTTATTGAAAGTATGGAAGAACTAATACATCAAAAGAAATCTAATTGAACAATCAAATATGTTATTGATAAAATTCTAGAAAGAATCATATTGAATATTCATACCGTATAGAAGAAACATAACCCCTAGCCCTAGCAAAGAGTTTAGACTGCTATTAGAGAAAGAAAAATACAAGGTTTTCTCTACCAAATTCATTCTACATAGCCTCACTTCAAAACCCTCCTGCCTAAGTGTCCAAAGAAAAATAAAACCTATACTATTTTAATTTCTGTCCAAGTTTACAGTAGTAACTTGTGAGTTAATTTCGGCCTTCAAAAATTAAGAATTTCGTAAACTCAAAACTGGAAAGTTGTACATATTTAAGTCACGGTTCCAACCCATCCGGCCTTGTATCAATTGGATTTTTGAGAAGAGAGATACGCCCAAAATACTGATCAGTGCTCAAATCAGATTTTTCATTTTCAAATTATACCTCTTTGATTTCTTTCCTTATTTGAAGTTTCCAATCATTGTAGACGATCCAATCACTCCAGTTGCATCTCCTTAGACATTTAAGCATTGTCCTTTAGCTCCATTTTAATTTTAGTTTGGCCTTCATTGCCTTACAAATTTCTGTAAACTCATCTTTCTTACATGATTTCCTGAAAGTAGAAAATTACACACAATGAATATTATCTTATTCAAGAAATTATGTAAAGATAAATAATAGGGACTAATGCAAATCATGGCTTAATTATACAAATTAAGCATAGTAATAAGGAGATAATGCCTACATAAATATATAACAAGTATATATTGTAAGGCGTTATCAATATAATGGTCATTTCACAAGAATAAGTGGTCATAGATGTGAAAGGTAAGAGTCAGAGGTTTAAGTTTTCAGGAAGGAGTTTCACACATATATACACTTAGATTAAATTAAAATATAATTTCTATCTTATATAAAAAAAAAAGTATTAATAATTTAAAAACATATCTAGTCTAATATTATTTAATCTTCTAAAAAAAAGTGTTACATTATTTAAATTTTTAAATGGTATGGTATTATCAATTATGTACATTATTAGATATTAAAAAAAAAAAAATCGCCATTCAAGTAACATGGAAAAGACCTTCTGATTAGACTGTCATAATTCATAAAATTCAATTTTATTTATCACAAGAAGCAAACAATTTTTTTTTTCTTTTTTGGATTTGTCCCAAAAATCTGTGCCACTAAATTTATTACGTTGGTGTGTGGTACTCTTGAGTCTTGTGTCGTTATCGTTGAAACTTGAAACTTGATAGGACTCATTCCTCACATTTCTTGTTCGCCAGGCCAGGACTGATGAAGACTGATGTGGTCCTTAGGGAATATTTTTCTTAATGAGTTATCTCGGGGAAAACAAAAGCTAACTGCTAACAAAAAGGTGGCACCGAACTAAGGAACTTGTTCAAGTGGAAAGCATGAGTTACTTGTGCCTCTTCACGTGACAAAGGGTCATCATGCTGGGATATATTCTCTGGATTCTTTTGGACACACCCGGAGTGCAGGACCAGAAAAAGCTCACAAGTCACAATCCAAAGTTGGGTGGTTCAAACTCAATTCAATTCACATTTACACCACTCTTGGACTAGTCCACATTCCACACTCCAAAATTCCAAATTTCTTGTGCTTTTGAAGTCAAGTGAACATATTTGAAGTAAACGATCCCTAATAACCGGTGGTGACACATTTTCTAGATAAAATTTTCAATCCTAAAGAGATCTCCTCTCATTTATTAAATTAGATGATGATTTATAAGATTCTTTGCATATATTATTTTAATTAAAAATGTTATTTAACTAAAAATGCAAATAAATAAGAATAGAGTTTAACTAAAAACTTTGTTACTAACAATACAAAAATGAAGTATTCATATCATGTGCAATATATATTACTCACTTAATATGATTATATACAATCATTTAAGTGTGGTTTTGTATGTAAACACATATTATATTCTTATTTTTAAGATTACAATCAAGTTTGTAACCAAATTTTGTCCTATAGATAATCATTTTAACAAGCACATATATTGAAGAATTTTCCACAAAACTGATTTGAAGGTAAAATTTCTTCAAATTTCTTTCGTACATATTGCACTACAAATTTTATAGTACATTTTAATTAAATTACGTATGGTACATATTGAGGGCAAATTTCCCATCATCAACTGTGAATTTATAAAATAAAAAAAAATTAACATAAAAAAATCTAGAGTTAATGGTTCTTGTGGGGGAGGATTTTGTTCCACACCCCGCAAGCTTTTTGTCCTTTTTGGGGAGCCAAGCCCACAAGGTTTTATTCTCAGTACCAAGTATAGGAAGACCCTTGAGAAGGTAGCAGTCCCACATCGGCAAGAGATGCGCCCCACCAATGCCTTATAAGCTCTTGGAGCGTCAGCATGGTGTACCACTAACACGCATATAACACCAATTTTCAAACATATTTGTTAGTTAGCACATTTCCAAAATTATTAGCAAACTAACATCTCGAGTCTTTAAAACTCGAGTTCACTTTAGCAACTTGAGTCTTGGAAAGTCGATTTCCATGCGTTGGCAAGTGCAAATCAAGTATTAAAAACCCGAGTTCCTCAAAACAAAACTAAAAGAACAAAATTCACGAACAACTTCAGCTCCTCACACGTGAGCTTTAGGTTTCACTCTCACCTTCAATTTCTCACAGGACTGTATAGCATCCTTCTAGATCTCACCTTCAAATCATTCACAGGACTTCACCAACAAGACCAAACCTAAACTCAACAAATGCACTGACCAGAACCTACAAAACCAAACCCAACAAACACACCAATCGGAACCTAGAAAACCAAACCCAACAAACGTACCACAATCTCATCCTGATCCTGATCGCCACCTGGGTTCAAACCTCATCTCGATCTTGATTGCTGCTTGGGTTCAGTCTGAGCAATTGCCTAAAGCCTGGGTTTGTTGCTACGTGTTACTGTTTTGACTTCACAGGGTTTGTTGCTTCGTGATTCTATTTTTGTTTTAGGGAAATCGAGAGTCGAGTTCACATGGAACTCAAGTTTGTGAAACTCAAGTTGCTACAATGAAATTGAGTCTAACAAACTCGAGATGTTAGTTTGCTAATTAGTTTGAAAACAATGCTAACTAATGAATATGTTTGAAAATGGGTGTTATATGCCAATTTTCTCCACTCCTAAACTAACAGTGACTTGGTAATTGTCTGTTTGGCATGAATTATTTTTGCCAATTTACTTTACTATTCAATTTATTTTTGCTACTATTCATAAGTCCCACTACACTTTTTGGTACTATTCATAGGTCCTACTATACTATTACGGCTAACATTTATCTTTATCTACAGTGTATTTAGCAAAAAATTTTCAATTTCAGCAAAGTAAATGGATCCTAAACGGACACTAAGAATGACCAATATTGAAGACTGTGTTTTCAGGAATAGGATCTTTGCAAATTGCGTTTTCAGGAGTAGGATCTTTTGCGGACTGTGGTTTCTTAGAGTCTTTGGCTTTTTAAGAAAAATTTTAAAAACCAAATGATAAACCAAATTTGAAATAATAATGATATGGAAAATTATGGGAGCTTTAAAGCTTATGTGACAAACACTCATGAGATCAAAAAATAGTCAACAAGCTTCGGTTTTATAGTATATATAGAGCGAGTTTGGCATCAGTTTTAAGTTTTAGTTTTTAATTAGCTTTTATGTATAGTTTTTAAAAACCTCACTTTTTCCCACTTTTTTCTCACTTTTTCAAATTTTTTCAAGTACAAGTATACTTTAGTACACTTTCAGCAAAAAGTTTTCAATAAAAAACTAAATAAGTTGTTTCTAAATGGATTCATAGATAACCACTTCTAGTTACCTATATTAAAAATAAATAAATAAATAAAAAACTCTACCTATACTTTTTGAAAAAAAGACAAAAAATCTCTACAGATGCATAGTGCCTATTAATTAAAATGCTAGTAATGATAATTGTTTATTTATGGAACTATCTATCTATTATTTAGAGGAAAAAAAAATGATGTGTTAAGATTCTAATAAATAGTTAAATATAAAAGGTTTTATAAAGAATCATTATAAAATTTAAACATAATATATATATATATATATATAAAATAAAAATTTGAAAAACTCGAGTTTTTAAAAGCTTAAAGTAACATTAGAAGAAGGTGGCAAAAAGTAAAACACTTTTATTTGGTTAAGTGCAAAGCACACCCTTTAAATTTTGGGATTTTTTTTTTTAAATTTATAAATTCTTTCTCCTAAAATATGAAAATTTTGAGCCACTCTCTTACCGTTTGGGGGTCATTTTGATTGACAGCCTCTCTATCCATTTTTTGTTGGTGTGTTTGATAAGTGCCATATAAGCTTGTTACCTATACTAATTGGTCCAATGAAATTATGCCATATAAACCATGTAATTAAATAAATCATAAAAAAATTTTAAAATTTTTTTATTTTCCTTTCTTTTCTTTTTAATATTTTCTTGGATAAACATAATGAACAATTGTTCTTTCTCAAAATCTTTTCCACAATCTATTATCAATCAACCAAAGTTTTCTAAAGATTCAGAACCTTTTTTTTTTTTTTTTTTTTTAATCTCATATCAAGAATTTGACAAAACCAAAACAACAACAACAACAACAACAAAAATTACAAAACCTAAAAACTTTTCTCTTCTTTATTTTCAAATTTGGGTTTGGATTGATATATATATATATATATATATATATATATAAAAGGATTTGGATACAATTAGATCTGTTTTGACTTTTCTCGTGCTTGATGGTGTGAGGGATATGTGGAGCTTATCGTGGAAGAATCGAAGAGCTTTGGATCAATGCTTGAATCAATTGGCTGTGAGAGTGAGTCTCGGTGGGGAATCTAATGTGAAATCCAACAAGTAGGATGCGGCAGCGATAGAGGAGTCTGCAGAAGCCATGCCCGATTTTCTCCACCACTGGTGGTGGTCGCGCTTGCGCCTACATATAACTTTTGTTGTTGTTTTAGTTTTGTCAAATTCTTAATATAAGATTCAAATTTTTATTTTTGGGTTCCAATTCTTTACAACAATTTGGTAGATCAATAATAAAATGTGGAAAAGATTTTGAGAAAGAATAATTGTTCATACAATAATAATGTTAAAAAGAAAAGTATAGAAATTATTTTTTATTAGATTTTAAGATTTATTTTAATTTATTTAATTACATGGTTTACGCAACATCATTTTATTGGACCAATTAGTATAGGTAAAAGGTTTATGTGACATTTAATGGGCATATTAACAAAAAAAAATGGAGAGCTACCAATCAAAATGACCTCCTAATGTTAGGAGGGCATATTAAAATTTTGAAACTTTAAGAGAACAATATCAAAAAACTTCCAAACTTTTTTTTTTTTAATAAATAAAAAAAAGACTTCCAAACTTTAGGAGAATGTTTCGCACTTTAGTCATTTTTTTATATTCTATACACATGAAATATATATTCTACTCTTACCTTTAAAATCTGCTCCACATTCTTCTCAAAAAAAAAAAAAAAAATCGGCTATAAACTTTTGCTTATAACAAAATTCCATCGCTATAGACTCCATACATAATATATACAATGGAAGAGGATATTCTTGGAAAAATGACACCTTTAAATGTATTTATTTTTTCAAACAGATTTATTCTGAGTTCAATGGCACCTTTATATGTATTTACGTTTCATACAGATTTATTCTGACAGAAAAACCACTACAATGACACCTTTATATGTATTTATTTTTTCATACAGATTTATTCTGACAGAAAAACCGCTTCCGTGGTAATTTTCCCACTTCATGTTGATAAGATCGGAATCCAGGGCTTATCCACCACACATGCACCCACACAAGACACAACGCTTAAAAATAAAAGCCAAAGGCATCAGGAGGGTTCAAGCTCAAAGAGTCTTGAGCATTTTCTATAAACATATATGGCTCTCTCTCTCTCCAGCTGTTTAACTGAGTATTACTCTTCTCAAAACACCAACCAAGGAGAAGATGCAGATGATGATGATGATGATGATGATGGTACATTGAAATTCCTGTGGAAGATCACAAAGCAGGTAATTAATCTTTCTCCAAGAGCTGCTTCTGTAGCATATATGTGGGAGTAGAAATATATGATGCAGAGAAAAAAAAATAATGTTTCAATTTTTGTGGTAAAAATTATGGATGCTGGAACCATTTCCAGTCATTAAACCTGTTATTCTTAATCTTTGTGAAACTGATAACAGCTTGGCATTTTAATCCAAAAACGTACAGCCACCCTTTTGGTTGGTCCAAAATAAAGCATGCATTGGTCTGAATTATCATACATATATGCTATACGCCTATACCAATATCATCTGAAGAAGTTTTACTTTTAGCCAAAGAACCATATATCGTACATCCGTTCCAAGAGAAAACATCATGCGTATATATATATATATATATATGATTCAATTTTTATTTCGTTATAATTAAGAAAATTTTGAGGTAATTATATGAAGAGGAGGAGATGAAAGAAGAGGAGAGGAGAAGCTCCATCCAAACATAGGGTTAACTATTTGCTTGTTTTCTGTCAAAAATCTAATAATTCAATTGATATAGTGTTTTCAATGAAAATATCTATAATTCAAAATTTTCCATTGCTGGACTCTCACAAGAGATGGAGAAGCCTCTCTCACTCGGATTGACGAGTATCCTCCAATTCTCTTGATCTCAAAAAGGACCCAACAGGAAAAGAAGCAGAAGAAGAAGTGTGAAAAGTCCCACATATATCTATAACATGTTTGGAAGAACTGATCCCAAAAGCATGCCAGCCAGAGCGAAGGAAGGGAGAAGATGAGTCCATTACATTCTCATGTTGTTAGGGTTCTTCAAGGGCAAGATAAAAGATGATTAAGAGAAAAGCAAATTTTTTTTTTTCAAAATTTTGGTTGATAAGTCAATAATTACAACAGAAAGTTAAGTTTCTCTACTTTTCTTCAACCAAAAAAAAAAATAAATAAATAAAAGTTTCTCTACTTTTCGATCTATGAAATTTACATGAAATTATATATATATATTATATTCTTTAAACAAATAACCGAGTACAGATATATTAATCTTTAAGGCTCTCTAAAGCAATATTTGTTACCCATTCGACTTTATAATCTTCTTACCATATACTTTGATTATCTTGGGAAACGATTTATTGATATATATATATATATATATATATATATATATATATTTTTTTTTTTATGTGAAAGATTTATTGATATTACGGCCTCACAAAACCAAAAATTCATATCACTTTACTCATTTATAAAATGTCATTGCAACTGCTCTGAGTACTGATTTTATGTGTATAGGAGTCTGTATTTTGTGCCAAATCTGTACAGATTCTTTTCTTCTAATTTCCCTCCAACCATACTCAGTCTAGGGAGCCCAAACATTGAGTCTATCCCATGCCTAACGAGAAATCCATTCCACATCTGTACCTAACGTTTGAGACAAACCTGTTATATATAAATTAATTATTTCAATATTATTGCGCGGAAGTAATGTAAGAATTATGCAGGAAGATTCATATATGGAACACTCATTTGAGCAAGATACTACATGTAACTTCTGTTTCTAGTGGAGGAAGAGGCTATATGGTTAGAGAGCCACAACCTAGGACCTTTAGCAAGCTGGTCTGGTTGAAGCATAATTAGTGGCTTCCTCGTGGCTCTGATAGAACACAAGTGGTTTGGTAAAAAATAATTAGAGGTTTGCTCGCGGCTCTGATAAACATAAGTGGTTTGGTCAAAGACAATTAGAGGCTTTCTCGTGGCTCTAATAGAATACAAGAGGTTTGGTCAAAGATAATTAGAGGCTTGGTTTAGTCAAAAACAATTAGAGGCTTCCTCGTGGCTCTGATAGAACACAAGTGGTTTGGTCAGAGATAATTAGAGGCTTCTCTTGCGGTTATTGAACATAAGCCGGAAGTACATCACCTTTAGACATTTTTTTATGATCATTACATTGTGATCTGTACTTTTTGCTACTCTACTTTCTTTCCAAACAAGATATTGTTTTAAGTGACATGTGAAGCAAGAATGCAAAACCATTTCAATGGTCAGTTAGTAATTCTTTTGTCAATTTATTCGTAAATCTCTCTCTCTCTCTCTCTCAAAGCCTAGATTAGGTTTAAAACATACATGTTTATGGATATTGTGATCCAGATTAATAAACGGTTGTACGAAGTTGATAGTAAGTAAAACTATAGGTCACATCCTTTGCAGTTTTACAATAAAATTGTGCTCATATGCAACTTTAATTTGGTTGGTGCTTATAAATTTGCAAAACTCTTGGCTTTAACAACTTACGTATTATTTAAATTTGGATCAATTATTTTTAGAGAAGAAGCCTGATTAATTTTGTTGGAAGGTAAAACTGATGGCATTCTTTCTATCACACAAGAACAAAGCAAAAAAGAGGGGGGGGGGGGGGGGGGGGTTGGAAAAGAAAAAAGAAAAAAAAGGACATAGTACTACATATAGCAGAAAATACGCACATATATATCATATGTAAGTGTTTGAAAAATGGTGGAACCGATCCTCTTTTCTATTGAACAATGTTTTGAAGATATATAATTGTTTTTTTTTTTTTTTTTTGGTAAGAGTTTCAACCTATGATATTCGTTCTTAATAATAACTTTTTATCATTAGATACTTTACCAGTTAAACTAACTAGAACTCACATATATAATTACTTAATCTAAGCACTAAATAACAAAAGTTGGCAATAGCGCAATGTCACGATACCAGTTTTTTACTTTTAATTTATATGGAAGTTAACAGACATAAGTTCTAAATATTAGAGTGACAATTTGGATCAAATCCTGGTCACACTAGATGGAGGATGAACTATCCCCTTTAGATCTTTCAAAGGAGTTTTAGCTAAAAATTTTCAATAACTCTCTTTAAAAATTAATTTAAATTTATTTTAGCTAGTCCATTTTTCAATTTTAAGTAGTTACTCTACTACTAATTAGTATGTAACTCATGCTTATGCACAGGAATGATAAATTGTAGTGGTACTATTGATGTTAGTTTAGATTATTAAATAAAGAGATGCTACGGTTACAACATTTTTACAACAAATCACAGATAGTTAATTATTATTGGTTCAAATTTGAAACTAACACTAAGATTATTTTTTTGCCCAAACAATAACAACTAGTATCAACCTGCCACTTAAAATTTGTTGTAAAAATGTTGTAGACATATCATTTCTCTATTAAATATATAGAACATTAGTTCAACCAGGATATTTGAAAGTACTACTCTTACATCTTATATTTAAAGGGTAATATTAACGGGCACCATAAAGTGCATGTGTTAAGAAACAATTTTATGTCAAATTATTTTACTTTATGTCACATTTTTTACCAATTTTATATGATGTAGAGTTAATAGAATTAATTTTTTTAGTTTCACGTATCACTTCATTTCTATTTTCAATCACTTAATTAATTTATACCAATTTTTTATTAGATAAATTCCATAGGTGTCTCGGGCCTTTTCCCATACTGAACTAATAATTTTGAGCCTATTTAGTAACGTTGTTTTAACAATAGTTTTCGTTGTTTAAATAACAAAACACATATTTTTCCAGCACTTTTTCATCTATACATATTTCTACGATACTTAAACTTACTAGAACAATGTTACTAAACGCCCTTTGGTGGGATTTGGATTCATATTTGCGTTTCGTTTCCGCGCATTTTTTCTTTTTTTTTTTAATGTGTATAAACAATAACATTACATAAATTTAAGGAGATAAAATATACTGTTTACATGTCCCAAGATACTATTTTATCTCATAAGATTAAATCCGAACAAGGAAAGTATGTGAATACGATGCCATAGCTGTCCCCAACTCAAAATTACCTCATCTGTCACAAACTCACAAGTCACTATCACTCAGGCATCCAAGAAGTACAGAATCCGACATGGAAAAAGTCTTAATGACCTCATCATTTCTTTTTTCTTTAAGAGTTATTTTAGGATAATATTTTTTTTTCACAATTTATCACTCTAACGACCTCGCCAATCTTTTTTTCTTTTTTCTTAGCTGACTCTAATGAATGTTTCACTCTCGCGATCCACCATTTCTTATTTCACCAATCATACTCATTCACATCAAAATTGTGATGAAAATTGTTGTATAAAAATGGTTGGTGTGAACAAATTTTCCCTTCTTTTATTCTCTAAGACTTTTTAATGCATTAATTATTGCACCTTTACAACTTCGTAAAGTTGTTGACATGTTTCTTACTTCCTTACAAAAATATATATTGAAATGATGTACTCATTCAACCAAAAATATTTTAGGCAAAATTTAAGTGCAGTATGATAAGATTTCATAAGTTCTGTTCTTAAAATATAATCATGTGATTATATTTAATTAAAAATACATTTTCATCCATGAAAAGAAAGTCACATAACTGAATTTTAATAATGAAACTTAAGATACAACTTCTAAAATACTATACACAAAGTCTGTTGAAAAGTTTTACCATCCGTAACATGTCATTACAAGGACTCTTAGGCCTTAAATTTAGACTAGAGTGCCCAAACATTGAATCTAGAGTCAATCAAACTCATACGTAAAAGAAATCCATCCAACGTTTGTGCTTAATGACTTTTGAGATAAATTTGTTATACATCTAATTATTATTATTATTATTTTTATTTTTTGGCAGGAAGATTGGTACCTGGAATACTCACTTGAGCAAGAAACTACATATAACTAATGTTTTTAGATGATGACAATGCTAAAATGGTTAGAGAGCCACAAGGCCCACAACCTAGGACCTTAAGCATGGTTGGTCCGGTTAAAGGATAATTAGCCGCTTCCTCGTGAAGATAGAACACAAATTAGCCAGCTCCGTAGCAATTAGACACTTCCCTTGGGGAGTATAGATCATAAGTAAAATATCTGAAGAAGTAGTAAAATATATGAAGAACTTCTATATTGAGCGAGTAATGCATTAATTAAGTATTTTAATAGATTCTAGTTAACTCAATTGGTAAAATCTCTTATTGTCAAATAAGAAATTTGATATTCGAATATTGCTTACATCAAAAACTAATTATTGTTTTGATCTGATGATAAAGAGCAATTATCATGAAGTGAACGTCATAAATTTAAATTTAAATTCTATTGCATTTATATTTAAAATAAATAAATAAATAAACATTTTCAATGATCTTTAAAGGCAAAAATGCAAAACTGACCCTCTAATTTTCACTATTTTTCATTTCAATCATCTAATTTTTAGTTTTGTTAATTCAGTCCTCTAACTTTCAATTTTTGTCAATGCAGGATTCTGTTAAACTCCAATTATGGGCTGCTGTTAACTTCTTCTTCTTCTTCTTCTTTTTTGTTTTTTATTTTTTTATTTTTTATAAATTTCGGAATTGATAGAAAAAAAAAATCTGTAAAATTAAAAAAGAAAAGAAAAAAAAAAAGAAAACATTTAATGTCGTTCCCCTTCCCTTGAAATCACAAAGAAACACTGAGACCCAAATCCTAACGTGCAAAAGCAAAAGCAAAGATGTCACAACAAAAGCAAGAAAACCAAGAAGATGGGAGCCGCCCTTTGTTCCCTAGTATTTCGGAATACAGCAACTGAAACGGAACGTGAAGCCGAGGCCGATGCCGACTCCGGAGGACCTTGAGCCACAATGGGAGCTGTTCCGCCACCAAATCAAGTCGTTCGGTTACATGGTGGACGCGAGTCTCTCGATCCTCTTCAACAACATCAAGCCTGTCCAAATTCACGACTCCTTCTCCAACCGCATCCTCAAGATCTCCTTCGAAAACCCTAAGCTCTTAGTATGTTAGGGATTTGGGTCTCAATCTCCTTAAATGTTGTTGTTGTTGTTGTTATTGTTGTTGTTGTTGTTTTTTTTTTTTTTTTTTTTCAGATTTTTCTTTTAATTCCAAATTAAAAAAAAAATAATAATAACAGCATCCAATAACTGGGGTTTAACGGAATCCAGCATTGACAAAAATTGAAAGTTAGAGAACTGAAATGAAAAAGAGTGAAAATTCGAGAGTCAGTTTTATATTTTTGCCATCTTTAAATTGCAATATGATGTCTTTTACTCTACTTTATTTCCAAATAGAATATTACTTTTAGTGGCATGTGAAGTAACCAGGCAAACAATTTTTAATACTATTCGGGAAAGTACTTTTTTCCTTCTTTAAAAAAAAAAAAAAAAATTTATTTTAACTATAGACATTTTTAAAACGCAAAATTGTGTTAATTGGGCTACAATACAAAGTTTAGAGAATTACTTTTTCACTGTTTATTAATAAGACTAGTCAAATTAGATTTGAAACTCTTTATAATGACTTTTATAACGTAATTTGACTTAATAAATAGTGGCCAATTCAGAAGTAATTTAGTCACTTCCATCATGACTATAGAACATAAGTAAAGTCTCTAAAGCAATTCCATATTAAAAAAGGCCAATGCATCAAATATAAACATGTCAATAATCTTTGTATTGCGATTATGCTGTTTTCTACTCTATTTTCTATTTAAACAGAACATTGTTTGTACTTTGTAGTGACATATGAAGCAACCGTGTGAAAACTATTTTCATAACAACAAGAGGATGTGCTAACTACATTTGTACACGACTTTAAAAGGATTATTCAAATTAAAATTAAGACTTTTCATAATCACTTATATAGCTTATTCATCCAAGTCAATAGTTAATGTAGAAATCAACACACACCTACTCAACATACATTTACCTAATTGAATTTTTATAATTTGAGGTATCACAATTTTCCATACTTAAATTCCTAACATCCATGTTAGGTCCCACGTTGTGTTGTAGTAGTATCGATCCACATGACTTTACCAAGTTGGTTTCGATACCATTTCTAACGACTCAAGGAAATGCTAGCTACGTATGCATTATATCTTAAAAGGACTAGTTAAGTCACAATTGAATTAAGGCTCTTGTACTCACTTACATAGCTTAATTTAACCTAGTAAACAATCAATGCCTACACAATACACATTTATCAAATCCAATCCAATACAATCCACATAATCTGAGGTATCACATTTTCAATGGTTGGGGTGGTGGTTCTTTTGTCAATTTGTTTCTCGAATTTCTCTGTCAGCTCTCTCTCTCTCTCTCTCTCTCTCTCTCTCTCTCTCTCTCTCTCTCTCTCTCCACATGTCCATATGCATTGCAAAACTCATTGATGCTCTTACCAACGGTGAGAATCTAGTTCTGATGATTCTTCTAGAGACTTTCCAAGGGTTGGATGCTTTTTCTAAGAAGAAAACCTACTTGTTTCATGGTAGTTTGTGGGCGCAAGCACTCGTGACAAGTGGTTTCCTCGTGGGAATGACTGATCTTTACTAGAGCATGTGTATGGAGTTTAGGTATGGGGATGGGAAGGTGTTAGGCACCCAACCCCACCCGACACGTAGGTTGGCCTTTACTCATTCTGTTCCAAATCCCAATCCCATCAAAGAGTCTTCTAATAGGTTATTCTATACACACACATACACTAAGCCTACCTTAGCATGCATCTAACACACAACTTGGCATCTCAATCATATCACATTCATGGCACAAAATCCTATCATTCATCTAGCACATATATATCCAAAGGCAGCAAGTATATCACAAGGCAGTAGCATCAACAAGGCATTAACATCAAGCATACCCAAACATCCAAGCATAGCACCATGGCATTAACCAAGCATATTCATCATGTTCATCAACCAAATCAAATGCATGCTCATGTAATTATGCATAACTTACCTCACTGCATCCAATGGCAAAGCCATGAATTTATCTTTCGGGGGGGGGGGGGAGGCAAATATATATATATATATATATATATATATATTTTGTGTATATGAAATCTAAAATAGTAATATATAATACTTCATAACTCAAAATGTGCTATAAACAACAACTAAATACATGTTAATGTCATAGTATATATTGTATATTTTAATCAAACTAATCAAGTACATTTATAAATTATAATTCCATACGGTATATAATATATTGATTATTATAATAACAAATAATATATTATAAGGAAAATAAAAAAGAAAGTAAATGAAAAGTAAAGTAAAGAAATCAAAACAAAGTAAATGAAAAATAAAGTAACACAAGAGCACTACACAAGAGTGAAAGGCCTATGGAAGCTTCAAGCTTGTCTTTTACTCTTTCTTGTCTAGTCTAGTCACATAGAAATTTTACTTTTTATATTGTAAACACAAAATTGCAGCAACAGTGGGAAAAGGAAAGAACTGGGAGTGTTATTGTGCTTGAAACAAAATTTGATCGAATAAATATGTGCTCCCAGTCAGTGGCGACTTCAGAAATTTTGTTCAGAGTGTTCCTATTTCACTTTGAAAAAATTTCAAGCCATTTCGGTCTATTTCGAGACATTTCAGTAAATACTGGCTAAAATTCAAGATTTGACCGGCATGAAGTTTGTGCTTTAAAAAAAAAAAAAAAGTGTTCTTAAAACCAAAACAAATTTACATTCTATAAACCAAAAAATCTCAGAAGGAAAAAAAAAAAAAAAAAAAAGAAATTAACAATGTGGTTTATATACCATTAATTGTGTGTTTTTTTTTTTAAACAAGTGGTACTCCTATTTTTAACTGTCAGCTAATATTAAATTTTTTCCAAAAGGACACTATTTGCCAGAAAGAAAAAACGTGTCAATATTTGCTTGGGTGCCCATTTAATACCCCCACCTAATCCCACCATTTTTACCCAAATAGAGCTCATAGTTTTCAAATTCTCTATCTCTGTGTTTTATACTTCTATCTTACAAGGCACCACACTCTCTCTGCCACCCATTCTCTTTGTGCTACAAATATGTGAACGTTGTGAAGGTCGAAGTTTCATGAATAATCCACCTTAAGCTCAAAGAATTATCAAAGGTCACCTTCAGTTTTTTACCCGTCTCACTCTTTCACTCTCTCTCTCTCTTACATTTTTTTTTTTTTTTTTAAGATTTTAGTTCAAAATTTGTTTGGCATAAAAATTTTAAGGGTATTCCTGATTTTGCTTGAGGGTGTTCCTATTTTTTTTTAAGGTAAACAAATAAAAAAATTTAAACTATTATATATAATTTTTTTTTTCAAGGCAGGGTGTTCCTGGGAACACCCTACCCTCCAAGTGGCATTGCCACTGCTCCCAGTGTCTTTTAAAGTTTTGGACTCAAAGTCATATTCAACTCTTCTTGTTTACATCAAATTGTGTACTATATGTATGCCCCATTTGTAGTCTAAGTTTTGTATCATTTTATTATCTTGGATTTAGAATTAGAATAAGCTATATCAATCTTCCAAAATTCATTTTTTCCTCTATTGCTTAAAGCCCAATTACACCATTCACACTTCTCACTCTCTCATCTTTCCTCATTTGAATCCAAGCCCAACATTCTTTCTTTCTTTTTCTTTTCTTTTCTTTTCCTTTGCTTTTCTTTTGTTTTTGTTTTTTTTTTTTTTTTTTTTTTTTTTTTCCATGGGCTTTGAATCCAATTGCAAATCACTCATCTCACCCTCTCTTCCTCATTTGGGCTTAAGCATAGATTGTTCGTGAATTTTGCAAGGTTGATCCACATCTTGTGCTCTACTAGGCCTTATGAAAATGATATCATCAAAGAATTTAAATACAAAGATCAATACCTCATTTATAATTCAAGCCTGTCATGCTTTGGAAAGATTTCTTTTCTCATAAAGAACTTATTTGAACTTGTATTTGAAATGAGCCATGACATTTAGAAGTCCACATCCTTTCTTTTCTTTTCTTTTCTTTTCTTTTCTTTTTAATTTTTTTTATTATTTTGGAAAAAAAAAAAAGGTGACCGAGTTTTATCCCAACCCATCAAAACCTTTTATTTGTCCCAAACAAAACCCATCTTGAATGTTTACTCTCTTCCCTCCAGAAGGCCTTGCCCCTAGTTTCAAAAGTTCGATCCATTTTCATTTTCATTCTCAAATGGGCCTTGCCCCTAGTTTGAAGGGCTCGGTCAATTAGTTCAAAAAGATTTCACCTTTAATCCTCATTGGGCTCTTGGTGAGCCTACCCATGCCTTTAGGGTTTTAGGGTATCAAAAATTTCCCAAAGCATGGATTGGTTCACAACTTTTCAATAAAGTCTTTAACATACTCATGATCTTGGGTTCTCTTGCTTTTGAAAAAGATTTCTAAATTTTGACCCAAAATCTAGAGTATGTTGTGACTTCATGGCCCATTGTCCTCCTCCAAAGAGACTAAATTGATTGCAATTTGAAAATAACAGAAACCAAATTGACCATTACCAAAATGTAAAAACCAAATTAATAGTAAACTAAAAATGTAGGGGCCAAAATGGTATTTTCGCCTTTTATTTAAGTGAGATATTTTTGGCCATCCAAGCATGTCAAATTGATGTTCACCATGCCAGCTTTCAAATAACTCCTCACTCAAACCAATTAGTGGTCATTTGATTAAAATTAAATTTTAATCACACGTCACAAAAAGAGCCTATTATATAGGCCATGAAATTAAATTAAGAAAATCTAATTTTCTTTCTAAGGTTGCTACTCATGAATTTTGACCTAAAGAGCCTATTATATAAGCCAAGAAATCCTATTACAAGTAGAATTCTTGTTTGAAAAAAAATCCTTAATTTTCAAGCTTCATTTAACTAGCTTTTTTGACCCATTTATTGTCATTATTTGGAGTTTTGGTAAACTATAAAATTGTAGCCCTTTGAGTTAGCTTTCCTTCCCAACTTGAATCCACAATAAATATTTGAGCCAAAAATTATGCCCAAAATTCTAAAGCTTGCGTAAGCTGGAATCCTAATTTGAATTGGACTTGAATTAAGTGCGAATTTTCAGTAATTCCTTACTCCAATTGAACCCAAATTTAATTGGGTTGACATTCTTTAATTTCATTATAACCTTCGTAAAAATATAGTCCATCAGCCTTCTTATTTACATAAATTTGCTTATGCATTTCACGATAAATCTTGCTAGAATTCCATTATCTTATAAAAGACATATTAATACATTAAAATATTTACTTTAAACACAAAATTAATTATTCAACATTTTTCCATTTTATATGAATTAACACAAAATAAGTATAATAATACTTTCTAATAATAATAATATAAATATACAAAATTAAGTTATCATCAATTGACCCAATTGCTTGCCCAATATATTTCGGCCAATATCTTTGAGGACCACAAGCGCCCAATATGTTTGAGAAACACAGGGTCAATTAGGTATTTTGAGAAGCGGGCCTAGATTGCTACAGAGGAAGGGGAAGACTTGAAATCTGGCACCCAAGATCTTTCGCTAAGGAAGTGTTCACTAATAAACCACGGCTGCCCTTAAATATTTCTCTAAGTCCAACTATTTGAAAGTTGAATTGGCTCCAATATACATTTTTTTATGACAAAATTATAAACATAAGATCTTTATAAATGAGAAACTAAAAAATATTATAAAGTAATATATTACAAAAATTATAACGTGCTCTTGCCATTTGATTTAATAAATTGCACTCATATCTTAAAATTTTATCCAATGCTTTTCATGAATCTATTTCCTTCTTTTTAAGGCTCCTCTTTTCTTGACTTCTTCATGCTACTTAATTATGCTCTTCTCTTTCCTCAACTTCTTCAAGTTACTTAACTCTTTACCAATTTTGTATCAAGTATAGAATCAAATTATACCAATTTATCACCTTCTCAAAAAAAAAAAAAATATATATATATATATATATACCAATTTACCCAAGAGATTACAATGTAAAATCAATCACTCTTAATATCAATAATTTTTAAAAAACTTTCATATAAGTATATGTATGGCTTGAATTCTTACATTTGGCCAATGACCTATCGGTCAATTGGCACTAAAGATGAATCAAGAAGAATATTATGATATTTTGACAATGAAGAGAAATCCTTTGATATCCTTGGCTCTATCAACAAATCAAAAAGATAGAAAAAGGAAATAATCAGAAAAAGGCACAATTTGAACAATTTGATATTCTGACGAAGGGAACAATTTGAACCTCCTTTACAATTAATAAAAATCATACAACTGTTATTTTACTCAAAACCAAGTATTACACATACCAAATCAAACTAACTAATAATGAAGATGGGAGAGGCTTTTCTTTAGTGGAAATCAAATTAGCAATGCATCCTGTAAGAACCAGTTTTGGCTTGGACCCTAAACAGGATTGGGTTTTTGCCCAACAAACCCAAACAATAAATTTGTAGAGCGCGAGTAAAAGAATTAGCCTGATTTTAGAAAGGAGGTAACGATCATGAGTGGTTTGGAAGAAATATTGAGAGTATAAGATATAAGAATTGTCCTTGGCGTAGCTTGAATAACTAGGTTGTAGTAATTTAATCAAGAGTCCAGAGTTCTTCTTTTAGTGACTTGTTTCTTAGTCTTTTTGCTCTAGGTTCTTCGATCCCCTCTCTTTGGCAACCTTCTCATGTTATATACCATGATTGGAGTATCATCCTTACCATACACGTGTAAATTTGATTCTGAGAGCTTCTTCCTGTCCCATCTCATACCTCTCTGAACTCTCTATTACTAGCTGTAAGGCTGCTCATTTACTGTTTAGGTATCACCTCCACATTAATGCAGTCAGAAAGTTAGCTGGGAAGCATTTAATGTGGAGGTAACAGCTCTCGTAGATATTTGTTATCCTTCTCCTTCATCTCTTATCCAATGTTCAACTCCCCGTCATGAGGTCACTTTAGAGTAATATTCAGGAGGATAGGAAGATTTCAAACCACCTTGGATAAATGTTCCGAGGTGGATTTTCACCTCGGATAGGTTTGGGTCTATCATAAATAACTTTCAGCTCTTCCTGCAATGCCATTTCCGCTACTACCTTAGTTGACTGTCCTCGGATCTGTCAGCGTCCTCAGACTAGGTCATTGGGCCATAGGCCCAGTCCACTCAGCCTCAACAGTACTCCAGAGATAACTGGTCCCCACACATCCAAACCCAATTATCACAAAGATAATATAACATTTAGACCATACAATCAAAATGGCAAATTACTTATCCAAAGAATTTGGAGTTCTCACCACAAAATCACTTATCAAAAAAAAAAAAGAGAACGATTTTTTTCATATTTCCCTCTTCAAATCATGATTTGAAACATACCTAGACAAGCTATTAGCTATAACACTTTTTAACTAAGAATTTATAAATACTAAGGGTATGTTTGGTAACTGTTTTTCCCCTTTATTTTCCGTTTTCAAAAGCAATTTTCTATTTTTGAGACTGAAAAAATTGTTTGGCAACTCAAAATGGGCAAAAAACAAAAACTATTTTCAAAATTCAATTTGTGAAGGAAACTAAAAAAATGCAAAATGCTGTTTTCAGTTTCTAATTTTTAAAAGTCAATGAAAACGTGCATTTAATTTAATAAATCTGTCTTATTTAATGAGTTAACATTAAATTTCAAATCCTAGTTACAACATATTTTTGTATTTTTTATTTTTTTCTTCAAAAAACTATCTTTTTAATTTCAACTAACCAAACATGTTTTTGATTTCAAAAATACAAGAAAATTGTTTTTTCTTTATATTCCCAAAAACAAGTTTTTGAAAATAGAAAACAAAAACCGTTACAAAACATAACCTAAATATCTAGCCCTATGCACAATACGCACAAAATTAGTAGTATATCAAAGTAAATGAAATATTAATCAGTTCATGGGGTAAAACAAATAGTTAAGTCATCAATTGGTTATGTTATATGTAAGGTATGAAATATGAATCATGCTCTTTAATCATAAAATTTATATACTAATTTTAGGTCAATCAATTAGCTACTAAACAATGCAAGTATCCCCATTCCAATTGAGGGAAGTCCTTTTCATTCTATAAGTATCATATTATACAGAGGACAATCATAAAGAGAAAATAGCAATGAGGTGAAAAATTGTGGAGGCTACAAAGCTAAGGTGGTACACTCTCAAGAGGTCAACAAAAAGTTAAAGGTTTCAATTTTATGGTACATATAGATTATAGATTAAAATCCTGGGAAGAAACAACACATGCATGCAATTCCCGGTTTACGAATGATGGTATTGGTAGCCCTGTGGTAGATTGTTGGTTTTCTTCTCTCACAGGGTTGCACTTAATCTTCGCTTTATATGGGCTGAGATCTCCACCCGTTATGGTTTCTCAAGAAAATGGATGTTCGCAGTGGAATCTTACTTGTTTGATGATGATTGGCGCAAGTAATCCTAGAAAACTAATGGCAATTTGTGTGATACGGGGGGGGGGGGGGGGGGGGGGATGTATGATAACAATATGCAAAAAAATTAAAGGACAGCTCTAAGGGGTTTCTACTCTACTCGTGTATCTAGTCCTCATTCAGTTGGCATACCTCGGTTATTTATAGAGGTATTTTTCTTGTTTTTATGGGTTAGAGGTCGTGTAGTTGGTGATAAACCATCATATTTATCTACCATAAAAATTAGAAGAAAAAGTAGAGAAAATTGAATAAAACGGACTCCCTCTCTCACAAATTGTTTAAAAGGTAACATGCTTTAGTTCAATATTGAGTTCGCTATACTAATTCTCTTAATAATAAAACAACTAATGCATTAAAGTTCAAACTTCTCGTCCTTTTTAGCCGGCGTACTCTTATATTTTTAAGAACTAAAAGGAGGCTTCCTCCAGATCAGACAAATAATCTTTTATTTACGCCTTAAAAAGTTAGTTGTGCCGTGCAGGGAGTAAGAGAGAGGCTACAATTTCGCAACTTAATAATTTCATACACCTCGTCTCTTGTTGCCAGTGGTCACTGCTATTATTTTCAGCCGTCATTTTCTTTCTGGCATCTTCATGAATCATGTGGTTTTCTCTTCGTTTTCTCGATTTCCTACTCCATGAGTTTCATTAGAAATGTCTTCAAGAGGCAGAGAATCTGCTAATATCTGATCAACATTGTTATCTGGGTTCTCATTTCTCACCTCATGTTGAAGATCTGATGATATTTGTTCATTCTCGTGGCTTGAAACTACTGTTTCATCTCTCTCTTGGCTTTGAACCACTTCCTCTTTTTCCTCAGGCTGATCATCACATGGCTTAATACTATCGTTAGTTTGGAAATCACTGGCTTCATGCATCCCAATTCCGCCACTTGGTGCATCACTCTGCAGAGACACTGGACTGCCAGGCCTATCAGATATGACTTCTTCACCAGCCTCTTGATGCTCTGCATTGTTGATCTCTTTCACATTGTTGTGAGGTTGGGAAGTAGAGTATTCTTGAAAGTCATCATTTCCAGTATTATTTTTCAGATCAGAAGAATTTTGAACCAGGCCAGGGTCTTTTGCAACACTCTCTACTTTTGAGTCATTTCCAGCTGGATTTGTGGATGCAGGAAAAGACTGGAAATTATCCCAGTCATCCTCTTCATCCTCTTCCATGCTATCCGAGTGTATTGTGGTGGCCAATGGTGGGGATTGTTTTTCCCTACTTCCATCTGTAAAAATTGGTAATTTTATCTCTAACGATGGGGCCACAGCCTTCATTTGTGTTGCATCATGATCTTGTGTTACAGAAGCACGAATAACCCCCTGAAAACAGAAATGGGAAGTCAAATAGAAACTTCCTCAATAGGCATGGGCAAAGTCTGTCATAAAGAAATTAACATCTCTACCAGATAAAAAACAACAACTACCATGCCTTAGTCCCAAAATTCTGGGATTGATTATAGATCCTCAATAAACTAATCAAGGTCAGCCACATGTATTTGTTTCGGCCATTCTATTCTATCATATACCATACTAGCTCTAAAATTGTCTCACTACCACAAATGGGTCTCTCAAAAGAACATGAAATGGGTTTCTTTTAATAGCAACTTAATAGTTTCTTTAGGGTTGAAAGAAACCCATGTGTGAGCAACGCAAGCCATAAGAGTAATAGAAAACATAAGAGTTCTCCAAAGTGAGTGACCGAGAGGTTGAGCATTATAATTCTTGTTGAGTATAGTTTATTTGATCTTACTGTGCTGAACCATGAAATTATTGTGCTTGTTACTTTTTTTTTATCCGTCTTTACTATTATTTGTTCAAATTTGTGAGTGTTATCACACAACCCATATTGAATCAATTGCAAGACTAAGATTTTAACTGATGAAATTATAAACATATATTTCAATTTGAAATTGGGATCAAACCTTGGGATTTTTTCTTTTTCCTATTTCCTTGTTATCAAACATATAGATACATGGATAAATTCGTCGATGTATGTGTTTGTAACACACTCCCACGTATTATATATGCATATGAAGGTATGTGTATATACATACACATCTATGAATGTACGTATGTACGTATAACAAGAAGAGCACCTGAAGTTGCTGCCTGTGCATTGGAGGCATTGACAACAGGACATCCTTGAAGTGAACTGCTGAGGAAGGGATTTGAGCTAGGTGAGAAACAAGCTTTACAGAGATGCTTCTTATGTCACCGACTTCCTGTAATAATCATACATAATTAGAAAAAAATCAAATTAAAGAATTGTGTTCAACTTTAGAAGCCTCTTATTTATATTACCTTAGAAATTCCATCTTCTGTTGCCAAGAAAACCATGATGATGGCTTCAAAAAGCAAATTCATAAAACTTCTCTGAGATTCACTACCTTTGGACAGTGTCTGAAGGAGCACTAAGATTCTCAAGCACTCACTGACAATAGTTACTGATTCTTTGGTTAGAGGTTTCTGTCATCAATAGCACAGCACAAATCTGTTAGAATGATAAGAAGCTGAAGTTGAACAAGTGAAAGTGTTATAATCTTTGGTTTAGAAGCAAAATAACAACAAAAAAGACCTTTAATGTCTTCTGGATAATGGTGAAAATATCTCTAATATGCTCTCCAACCAAAAATATTACAAAAGCACTGTCTTCAATGGTTCCTTTCTGTACACTACTTTTAAGCACTTGTAAACCAATTGCCTGAACCTGTGTGAAAGAAAATCCATTAGTTGTTGTCATACTGGTCTACATAACACCTATGACCACACCTAGATATTATACACATAGAGATCTATTTACCAGTATACTTGAATCAGTGAGTAATGTTCGGATGCATTCAGTGCAACACTTGAACAGTGTAAAATAGATGGGATCACTGCCTTCACTCTCGTCACGACCTTCAATTTCATGAACCAGCTTGGCAAATGATATAGTTTGTTCAACTGAGAAAGCAATTTTCATTTGATGTAGTTTTCGCAAGTCCGATCTCTTATACTCCAGCAGATGGATGTCCTCAATGAAATCCATAGTCAAATCAGTAATCACATCCAGACAAGTCCCAATAACTGTTCTGAGATGGAGTATACCATCGTCACCAAGTTTTGAATTATCTGCAGCACAAATGCTAAATGCTTCAGATAACCATTTAATCACATCCAGAACAAATTAATTAGAATAGGCAGAAGCACTGATGCAGTGTAACAAATGCAAGACCAAATGTAGTAATTCAATGCATCTTCATGTCTTTGATTGGCATGTTGGAGCCTAGCAAAAAAAGACTGGCATGTTTCACACCACCTGACACATGATGAACTGCATTTATCTGTCTTAAACCTTAAAAAAAATCCCAATATTCCATATAGAAGGATTAAAGCATCAAAAGTTTTAAACACTAAACTGGTTTACTATGAAACAAGCTGAAAAAAAAATGTTTTCATCTAAATCCAAGAAATATAGTCACTAAAAACCTGAATTGTAATTGAGTAAAATCATTCTTATTAATATTGTTATACTGACTTTAAAAAAACAAAAGCTTACAATTCTAAAATTAACAATTAAATGCTGTAAAGGTTAGGATAAAATGACATATATAGTTAGTAGCAAATAAAACTACATATTGGTCAAATCTGTAACTTTGAAATGCTCACCACCAATAAGTGTCTCCAATGACAAAGTAGTGCACTTGACAAAATCAATAACTTTGGAGAAGCATAATTCAGTAGGGGCTTCTCTAATGCACTTGTAACCAATTAAAAGAAATGCCAACACCACTGATTCCAACTGCTTCTGCAACTGAGACATGCAACTCAGTAAGAAGATGGAACACAAACACCACAATTAAGAAAGTAAAAAAAATATTTTAATCATGGACACACGAAACCTACCTTAGTTTCAAAACGCTTCAACAGTGTCTTAGCAGTAAAAAGTAATGTTGAGATCAATTCCACCCAGTTTGGCTGATCTGGTGAAGTTGCACTGGTACTGAGCTCAGAAAGGTTGGAACTAGTTAGCCAAGGATATTTCTATGAATACAACTCATCAAATTTTTTCCAGAAAAAACAAAAGGAAAACACTAAAATGAAATCCAATCTCCATGGTACATTGGTTACCATTGAAACATTTTAAAGAGGTAAGCCAAACAAAGTTCCATTGTCATGTAAGAAAAATTTTCTGCTTCAAGAAATTCTTCAGGGCAGTTCTGCACAATCTGTTGTAAGAATATGAAGCAAATAACTCAGCACCTCTGCTTGAAAACCAAGTTGGCATATACATGCAAATAAATCAAAGCTGTGAAGTAAATCTCAGACAGATAAAAACTATATACCAGTTTATAGATATACAAATAACTTTGTTATAGAACACCCATCTGATCAAATCATACAGGAGTCCATCAAAGTTACAAGAAGAAGCCAATACTCTGTAAATCCATATATAAAAATCAATACAAAAAACTAAATCTGGAAAGTGGATATGGGTGTTAATAACATTTGTTTCATGGTAAACTGGATTTATGAATAAGAATTGGAAAACATAGTAGGACTATGTACTGACCACATCTTTACATTTCTGAAAGCTAAAAAAATGGCAAATCAAAAAGAAAACAATCTGAACCAATTGGTAATGTAGCCCCCATGTGTATTATTTGAGGTTTTGGTAAATTTTAACTTCAAAAAGAAAATGCACATTAATCTTTACCTGTGATAGAACAGATATTGCAAGACTGTTAAATGAATTATCCATGTATGTGCAGTATGATAACACCTGCATGCAAAAAAAAAAAAATATTTTAAGCATCCATTTGAATATATCCCATAATTTTAAGAACAAAAAGAGTCATTCTAGGATTGAATATATGAAGGCAGCCATCCGTCCTGGTAAGATTTGATTCAAAGCACAGGTTGCAAAGAGGAAACATGAAATGAGACCCAAAAACCAGGTGAGTTGATGACCTTGCATTTTCTAAGGGCACGCAAAATGAAGGCTAGCAGTTAAAGTAATTAATTATTCAGAATGTCATAATTGTATCCATTCTACACAGTAATGAAACTAGCCAAGGCATCCAAATTTAGGGTTTTAAAAGTAGCTAGTGGAAAGCCCAAATAGGACTGATTTGTTATTGTTGCTATGTATCACACTTATGTATTGAGGAAAGAATCAACAATATAGTCCAATGGGGAGACATTACATTCTTCAACTTCTCACAAACACATAGATCTATGAATAAACCAAGTTGCATAGGACATGAGGGGTCTCAACTCTTTACATGGCACAAACAAATCATGACATATTTTAGACAGGCTTAAGGCATGCAGAAAATTCAAATACAGAAATTATTTTTGTGTAGATTCTTATGTACATGAGGTGGTTCCTTTTCTTAAATAAAAATTTATTACTTTATATATATATATTTTTAAAGTAAGGAGTACTTATTAAAAAAAAAAAAAGGCTATTTTATGCAAAAAGATCACAAAGTAATCAACTAGTACAATCAAGAGGTGTTTGTGAGTGTGTATATTTATAATTTCATAGAAAATTTGAAGTGACAAGATGGACACTAAGAGCAGTGGGTCTCTTTATTAATGTATCAGACTTTATCTACAACAAGAGTCAATGTTAGAAGTTTTGAAAAGTTTGGTTCTCCCACTTGCACTGGTAACTGTATTGATGAAGATCACAATAAAGCAGTTTCCAACTACTCAACCAAGCCTTTAGCAGTTTCAGAATAATATTATCAAATTTAGTACATGAAATGGGATACAAAAGCATGTTTTCACCTCCTAGTATTTCCAACGGAGATGTCCAAGGTTCAAATCTCCCTCCCTCCCCCCCCCCCCCCCCCCCCCCCCCAACCCAATTGTAACTATTGAATTATAAAAGAAGTTTTCAAATCATATGCTGTACTATACTTTATACTATTCAGCCAAGTGTATGCCTCCATTAATTCTTTCCCCTATAATTAGAAACTAATAAAGTCACTTAAAAATTTGAGAAGTATGATAAATGTCGGAGAGATGATGCAATGAAAGAAAAAGGGAATGTTGGTCATCTCAATAAAAATGAACAGAACCTTTGAAAGACACAATACATCATTGTTATAATCTTACACAAAAACTGGGCCCATTGAAGAACAATTTAGCCACCATGGATACATTGGCATGTGATCTATTTATGATTTCATGAAATACCACCGTGTCAAATATTTTCATTCCAGAATGTTCCAGTTCAAGATAATGGGTTCAAACATGAAAATCCTATGAGACTAAATGTGTCAATTCACTCTGCAGTCTGCACTAGATGCCAAACAAAACTTTTTTTTTCTCTTTTTATAGGTAAATTACACACCTAGTAGATCTTGAACCCATGACCACAACCTTCAATTCATTATTATGGAAGAGTAAAGGGCCAGTTGATCTATAGCTAATTGGCCCCAAACATACCTTTTTTACACAGGTTAAAAAGTCAAAAGGAACGGAGAAAGACCAAAGAGCCTTACTGCTCAGTGGCATAACCTACTCTCATTTATTAGGAGAACTCGAATCCCTCCCTCCCCCATTGTTGTAACTATTGAATTATTATTATTATTGTTATAAAATAAATAAATAAAGAATGGAGAAAGATCACCACCTGCAACAATTCTCTGCTAATATCCATAGTAAGAAATCCAACACTAAAAAATCTTTCAGTAGAGAGACACTGGAACACCGGTAGCACAATTTCATATAAGTTCAACCCTGGGGGATCCATTTCTTCAATTGGTGAGTCTTCGGCATGTATTGCTTTAGAAAATGTTAATGACAATTTAGATTCACCAAGTGTTAGATGCTGTCCCTGAAAAAGAACAAGCAGAGCAAAGCCCCATAGAAACCTAAATTCTCCTAACTCTAGTTCAACCATGCTATACCCAGATACTAAGCTTCTTGCCATGTTCTCAACAGTGGCTGTGGAATGTTCAATGGCTTCAAGATTCAGAGGAACTGCATCCAGTACAAGTGCTTGCAAAATTACTGGCCAGGATTCTTCCAAACAAGGCTGCAACTTTGAAGAAACCAAAGGTGATTGGATTCCATCAAGGAACGGATTCCACTGTAAGAAGTATGCCATGAAGTCTAAAGACATTAGAATAGGTAAATCTATATGAAACTTTAATCTCTTTAAGTTGAAGGATGGTAGTGAAAAAGGAAACAGGTAGCTTACATTCTTCTTGAGATGCAAACAAAGGCAAATATAACTGTAATCCTTCAATACCCGGATCCAGTACTTCCCCAGTATACTTGAACTCTTTGAAAATAAAGGTAACAATGCTAGATATTCATCTGGAATCCCACTATGGCGTCTCCTCAAAAATGCATATGTATAACACTTGAGAGAGGCATGAGCAGCCAGAAGTCTTATCTTGATCTACTTTATTATTAAAATATTAGTAAAAGAATTTTCATCTTAATGAACAGCTGTATGCCAGATAATAAAAATCATAACAGGAAAAAGTGTGTGCATGAAATCTGAAGAAGAATGGAATGGTTATACCTTGCATGAGACCCATTCAGCAAAAGAAGGATAATAGAGTTCCTTGAACTCATTCAATGGGCGTGAAATCAAGGAAAATATGCGTTTAACTGCAACTTGATCACCACTAATTATTCCGCTTGTCAGTATCTGGGATTTTGTTTTTCATACACGTGTCATTGCATTTCAAATACATCACTCAATTGGAATGAAATGAAAGAAAAAAAAATGATATGTTTATGTTCTTAACCTTAGTAGCCAGCTGTAAGCCTGCCTCCAATAGAATAGGGCCTGCAGATGTGTCCAAGGCAGTGCGAACTGCAGATACCAGTTGGGCCTACATGCATAAAATCTAAATTATTGAGATTCATGAATCCCAGAAGTTATACAAATATATACATATGAAAAACAAAAAAAAAAAAAACCTGGTTAACGTACCTGATACTGTTCAAGTAGAAGGTGTCCTGGAAGCTCAGGATCAGGTACCCTTTCAAACTGTATGCCAAAATCACAACACAAACAATTCAACTTTCAATGGATACTAAAAATTACTACCGAAAACCAAGCGAAGAATAAAATGCAAAGCAAGCTCCAAGATATAAGCCATAGACTTCCTCACAACTGATTGCCACCAAGCAATAGTAACGGACTAAAAAAGTAGCAAAGTACTGCAGTACATTAGTGCCTCCTAGTTTACTGGAAGTATATGAGTCTTTAAATTGCTATTTTAACTCATCCTCTAATAGCAGTCAGGAATGAGAAATCATTCAAACTCAAAAGTCGTTGTAGTTGGTTTTTTTTCCTCCTCTTTCTGTATTTTATTTTCCTTTATTGTTATCCTATTAAAGTGGGCAAAATGTAAGAAAATGAATGTAAAACTGGTAATATTACTTCATTTCATTAGTGTGGAAGTAACATCGGAATGTCAAGTTGAGCCTCAAGTATCTGAAACCATTGTCTAAAGAGAAACTTTTATGTTTATTATTGTATTATAGATTGAAGTAGAACAATCAAAAATAATCTGTCACCTTCAAAGATATTCACCTCATGGTCTACCATAATTTTTAGCATTGAGTGACTATCACGTTTGACACTGTGAAGTTACTCCTATCCTGCATAGTTCGTTTTTTTTTGTAACAGCCAAAACCTACATCTTGAACATTTACATCAATGTGGCATTGAGCTTAAGATCTCAAATTTCACATACTCAAGTTATGTTTAAGTCTCAAGTTTAACAATTGTCACTTCTCATCACCACAGTAGCACAATGGCAGCATAAAAGTTATATTATAAAAATTCATTATTCAATATGATGCTGAACAAGCCAGAACAATTCAACAGGGAAATTAAAAGAGCAGGAAAAATAAAAGATAGAACATAGCAGTCAGCACCTAGGGTTGGCTAGAGTCAGCACCAGATCATGGAGACAATTTTAATTGAAATTTTATTCATCAAAACAATCTCCATTGATAGGAGTATTTCTGACCATTTCTGACCTCTTAGGGCAGGCAGGCAGCCCCTTATTTTGACTTTTTAGATCTGCCATATATTCTCATTAATTTCAGCTTTGACTTATGTTGTGATAGCCTGCCTAGATGTAACTGTTAGCTAGTTTATTTCCCAGTAGTTAAAGATTATAAATAGGCTTGTTATGTAAGAGTAGAAGCAGTTTTTTCATGTAAATTTAACTTAGTTTCAGACCTGGACAGAAACTCTGTTTCTCCAGTTATTTTCTCTGTAATTCCATCTTTGATTCTTAATTTTAATGCAGATCTATTTCAGTTCTCAGTCAACTGATCTTGATTTCCATCATTATATAGGTGTACTAAACCCTAAGCCTAACTGTTGTAGGAAAAACTAATGACTTATTACAAAATTATCCTTCCTTCTAGAAAATAAAATACTATTAACCGGATAAACTACTAAGACCTAATTTGGCTCAGGACAACCCCAGAACAATGCAGAACAAGAAAATAAAAGATAAATTACCTAGGTGTCGACACCATGTGAAGAAAAAACACTAGGAGTTTGAACCTCGGATTGATTGGAGTTGGCACCAAACTATAGAGAGAATTTCAATCAAAATTTAATCCATCAAAATTATCTCCCTTGATAGCAGTACAATACTTAGCTTATGTAGGAGTACTAAACCCTAATTCTGACTGTCATATGAAACTCTATTGGCTTATTACGAAAAATGTCCTTACTTCTGGGAAATAAAATACTAATAACCTAATAAACTACTAGCACCTGAAATAATAATACAATTGATGTCCAAGAAGAAATAAAACTAAATTAAAAATAAAACTTAGCCTGGGCTTCTGGCATCACAATAGCCCAGTTGTAGAATTTAGAGCAAAATAAAGAGAAGAAAAAATACAGAAAAAAATTAATGACAAAAATTTGCTCCAGTCAAAGGAAAAAGAAGGAAGAAATTTCTGAACTAGCAATCTTCATCTAGAATTTTCACACTGATGTACCTTATCCATAATTGTACTCAGAAGCCCGACACCAATTGGCTGCATGTTTTCAAACTGGATTGTGCTTATCTGAGACAAGGAATAAGAGGGGAAATATGTCATCTTTAACATGCATTCCTTTTAAGTTATATGATATGCTTGTGGGTTCATATTAAGCACCTGATAAGCAAGTGATATTAACTCTTGTACATGGAGTACTAGCCAATCACAAGAAACTTGTCCATTCACAGATTGTTTCCTTGCCAAAGAGAGGTCAAAATGAGCTGGATTCTTTCCCACAGCTCTGGGTAGATGACTCAAACACCTATGTACAAAAAAATAACAAAAATTAGATAACCCCACATGCGCATGCGCGCACACACACACACATACATATACATACAAACATATAATTAGATAACCTCATGATGGATACATACATGCATGCGCACACACATTATTCAATAAGGCTTTGAAAGGTGGGAGGGGTCTAAGTAAGGGTTAGGGGTGTTGGTTGGACAACAGTTATATACAGTATGGATTTAAGACAAGCATAGAATATGGATATTATGCTGGTCTACATTTTATGCTTAGGGAGAATAGCTCACTTTCTTAATTTCCTTTGTGATAAATAGTTCTTAGAAGCACAGATAGATGCAACCCATAAATACCCCACATAACTGAGCTAGAGCCACTGGCAGATAATATACAAATGAAGGGAACAAATGAAACAAAAGAATGTGTTGAAGACAATTGTTTAAGAAATTTATGGTTGTAAGACTCATCAGTTGAAGTTCAATAGTTTTTTTCTTAATATATTAATTAATAAATTTTATTAAAAAGAAAAAGGGACAAAGCCCAATTACACGGAAGTATACAAGAGCTATCCAACAAACTAAGACCTAATATGACAAAGATCTAAGAATTCCAAAAGAGAACAACTAATATCCTCAATGCTCATAAGCCAATCATAAAGAATCAGTCAGAGTTAAATAGTAACATGTCAAATTCAAATTCAAATAAGAAACAATTGATTCTGAACAATTAAGGACATACATTCAGTTTCTTATAGTGATATAAACAAGGAAATTTTATATATGAGCTTAATAAAATATATTAAAGGAAAAGGGGGAAAGATAAACAGCTATGGAAATAAGAAACTAAATTATGTGACATAATGTTCACTCAAGCTCCAGAGATATTATTTTTAACATGAATCTCTGTCTATGAGAAATAAAGATAAAAATCAAGAACCCCACAAATCTCAAAGTGGATGTATGCATTTAATTTCATTCAAAGAAAAACAGATAGTACATTGTATAGAAACTAGAATATGCACAGGCGCCTGTGTGTGGAATGTGTATAATGAATTCAAATGTAAACTCCAAAAAAAATAAATAAGATAAACGTAAAAATAAAAAATAAAATAAAAAAGAGATGTAGAGAAAAGGCATCACATACTCAGCAGCAAAAACCCTCGTTCGATATCTGAGGTGTTTCTCCCTATTACGCATTATGCTGGCAGATTCAAATTTATAGCCTTGTCCTGGCATGCCTTCAGAGCTAGAAACCATGGTTTCATCATCTTCTCCAAAATTTATCCTTGTGTCACCATCTGGATCATTTGATGGATCCTTTACTATATTTTTATTATGTTCAGTTCTCCTTGTTGACATAGCAAGAACCTGGGTAAACGTTAAACAGTTCATTCAATTAGTGTTTATATTACTATAGCAAAAATATCTTTTACAATTAAATGACACCTCAACTTTTCCTTTTCCTTAAAGGAGAAAAAAATATATATTATAATGTTTTGGCTGACATCTACCATGCAGAAAACCAGGTGCAACATCTGAGGTATGTAAACCTAACACTATGTAATCATACCACAAACCATGATTATGTAAGAACATTTCCCCCTTGGAAGTGCATTTAAAAACAATGCATCGCAGTACAAGTTAACCCATCTTGTCACAGGAAAAAACATCATTAAGCATTTTTAAAGCCCCACATCAGGACTCTAGCCTCTTATGAACACAGTTGGAGGAGTCAAAATCAACAAATCTATGAACCCATTTCACAGAGAATAGATCCGCAGAGGATAGCACTAAACTTCTATCTACAATATATGGATGAAACATGGATTCAAAATAAGCACTCCATGATAAATGAGTACTCACTCCGATTATTTGGATACTAAAAATGGATAAACCTTTGTGAGCATTTACTCTCTTGACAGAAACATTAAGGAAGATGGTACAAAAAGAAGAACTGCACTAACTAAAGACAGCCAGCCATGCTTCAATTTATAAAAAAAAATAATAATAATAATAATTAAAAATTAAAAAAAAAAAAAAAACTGTTATTTAAGATCAAGGGGGTCAATCAGATATACAAATTCTTTAAATCATAAGAAAAAAGAAAAAAAACTATTTTCAAGAGGGCATTCAATATTCCACGTAGTTAACTAATTTCCACTTCCTAGTTTTAACCTAGAGATCGTTTCTTTAGACAAATTGGATCATATTATTTGGTTGTACAATTTTAAAGCATTGAATGATATGCAAGAAAAATACACATTTTAGGGGAGGAAAAGAGCTCACCATGTTACGACATATTGATATCCAATGAGATGGACGTAAAGGGCACGATGCATATAGCAATCGCATAATTGTGGTACGTGCCAGATTCCCAATCCTACAAGATTAGACAGAACTTATTATGACCCAAAAAATTATTATAGCAATCACTTCATGGCGGTCAGTTCTATCCCCTTCACAATGTATACAGGAAAAGATAATGTAATTTCTATAACGAATGGATGACAGAAAAGCTGATCAGAAAGACAAGCCAATGATACTAACTAATCCAATAGTGGTTGCAAGAACCTAACCAATGCATGCATAACAAGATAGAAAAAATATAACATGAAAGTCAATCATCAGAAGAACACTAAAGAAGATGAGATGAAAGATACATATCCTAGTCTCAAGCCATGCATGCCTATTACACTGACCACGTGAGAAGATACAGATTCTGGAAGCCTGACTAATAACTTAGATCATAAGGTTCGACTTCATGCATGACTACATACACTGACCACGTAAGAAGAAATAGATTCTAGAAGCCCAACTAAATAACTTAGATCATTAGATTCGACTTTCCTTCTAGAAAGATAATGCTATTTTTCTAAACATATGAACAACTGTTATTATTATTATTATTATTATTATGGAATTTGGCCTTGTAATATGGAACTTGGGCTTGTAATTTCATTTTATGGCGGTACTTATATTATCTTCACTGGCAGAGGGAGGGGGGGCAGAGGGGGGCCATGGCCCCCCCCGGGTTTTGAAAAAACCCCTCCTCCTCCTTGGATTTTCTTTGAAAAATAAAAATTTTATATTAGTTTTTGCACATTGATCCCCCCAAAGAAAAATGTCTAGCTTTGCCACTGATTACCTTTTGTTGTTATTTCTAAATTAATAGTTATCATTATATTTTAATTGTTGCTGGCTTTGTTTGGAATCTAGTCATCGACAAGTTATATAATGTATGTACAATCAAATTTGCAATTTGCTAACAATTCAATTCATGTCAGGTAATTTGGGTTAACCTGACCCTAACACGACTATATTTATTAAATGGGTCATGTTAACCATCACGACCTCTTTATTAAACAAGTTATGTCAATCATGTTGTGCCAACCCACTTAATAAACAAGTCATGTTAGGGTTGAAGGACCCCAACATGATTAATAAACATGTTGTGTTCATGTAGACCAATATACTTGAATACTTATGAGTCATGATGACATAAACACGAGGTGTGAACACAAATTTCCACCCTTACCCAAACAAGAGGAAAACATTTTTTGGAAAATATTTTACGCCAAAACAAACAAGACCTAGGGAAATGCAAATAGAAGTGTTATCTTGACATACTCAGAATCAGTTTCTTCATCCAGCATATGGAACAAATTATCTTCTATTTGCTCATCAATGATGGAAACCTGCAAAAAATAGTATCAGTACAAAGATCTGACTCATTGGAACAAGGCTTAGTAGATTGGATAACAGAGATTAGGGACAAACCGGATCCTTTTCTATGAGATGTCGCAGAGTAGAGACAGCAAGATGCCTTAAAGTTGGCTGTTCAATTTTTTTTTTTTCAAAAGATAAAGGACAAATTACAACAGTGAAAAGAATCAAATCACATAGCATTCAAGAACTTATCTCATCAAGGAACAAAACCTGTCTTGATGATAGTGTCGGGAGAAGAGTTTGAACATGCAAGTGCACTGACACAGCTTGTGGTGCAAAAAGGACAAGTTGTTGTGTAAAGCGTACACTCCTGCAAGAACAATAGTCAACAGATTAAAAACTGCTAACAATAATAAAATTAGGGAAATAATGATAAGAATGAGTTTTAACTGAAGTCACCCCCAAGGATTGAAACCAATAGTAGAAAAAACAAATTAAGCAAGAAAAGGAAGAAAACAAAATGGATCACATACTCAAGCATTGTTGCTGTTTCTTGGCAGGTTATCTCTGCAACAACAGACTGGACACAAAATTTATAACCAGTACATAATCCACAATCATAAACCAATAAGTATCAACATAATAATGATGATGATGATGATGAAAAAACTAACCAAAATGATAAGAAGATAAGTTCAGCTGATAAGAACTTAGAACAATGCTCGGTATGTCCATAAAGAATATTTCACAAGCATCCCCAACAAGACGTCGTAAGGTAATTTAAAACTCAGAAGAAAAATACCTTGCAGCGTGAAAAGAAAATGCTTCCTGGAGCAAGTTCAGGACCAAGAACAGCAACAATAGCATTTATGAGGCGGCCTACTCCTTGCTGAAGCTCAACCCATCCATTCTCCTCAGACAAAAGAATGTCCATGGCAAGACCAAGTGTGGCCTATGAATGAAGAGAAACGGATCAGAATATCAACAAACAATTAACAGTTCAAATAACAGACGTACAAAATCAATATGACAGCAGTAACACCAAAGGACACTAACCAAAAATTCAAAATTGTATTTTAGCACCCAAATAGAGAAAGCCTTAATAGAGCATTTTCTTTTGTATCACATAATTATCAGAATCTCATTCACCAGTATCAACAACAAGAATGCCGCAAGAAATATCATTTTGAATCCAACTCTTATAAAGTTGTATCATATGTTACAATGATATATATCAGATATATCATTAAAAATGAAAGAAAAAAAAAGGTATATATCAGATATACATTATACAAAGAATATTCTTTTCCATAAGAATGTTATCAAAAAGAGGAAAATGAGCAAAGCCCAAGTATGTGGCTAATTGCTCATATACAAGTCCGGCTAAGATTAATTGATTCTTAAGGTTAAACGTAAAAATAAAATACAAAAACAACAAAGAAATAAACGATGAATGATCTAAAAATCAAAATTGTAAGATCAAATAAACCAATCTTGAGACTCATAAGTAGAAGCTAAAGCTGTTGTCTTTATTCCAAATTCACCACATCCGACACAAAGGCAGAGCCCTCTGATTCTTCTAAAATCAGTCAACTTCTACTGACAGTGACATTTATTAGAACATTAAGAGGTCTCACATTAAGTCAAAGACACTGAGAACAATGGGATTTTTCTTCTTTTAAGAAATTTTCATGGGGGAGCTAGTGGCTTTGTTGGGTCAAAGACAGTCCTCGCTTCCAATGAAATATTTGGGGCTTCCCTTGGGTGCTAAATTCAAGGTAAGGACAATTTGGAACCCTATTCTTGAGAAACTTGAGCATAGATTAGCGGGTTGAAAGTTATTATATTTATCAAAGGGAAGGGGGGGGGGGGGGGGGGGGGGTAAGGTAACCTTAATTAAAAGTACTCTCTCGAGTTTGCTAAATTATTTTCTTTCACTCTTCCCTATTCTGGTGGAGACAGCTAACCGCATTGAGAAGCTTCAGAGGGATTTCTTAAGTAGGGGGATTGGTGAGGCCTCTAAATTCCATCTGGTTGAGTGTGCTCAAGTTTGTAAACTGTTGAAGTTTGGAGTTTTGGGTGTTCGGAATTTGTGAAGATTCAATCAAGCTTTGTTGGGAAAATGGTTGTAGAGATATGGGAATCAGATAAACCACCTTTGGAGGATGGTCATAGAGGTGAAATATGGGAATGATTGGGCTGGCTGGTGTACAAAAGGGGTGTTGGAACCTTATGGTGTTAGCCTCTGGAAATTCATAAGACAAGGCTGCCCAATTTTCTCCCAATTCATCCAATTCGATGTAGGTGCTGGTAATAGAGTAAAAATTTGGCATGATTTGAGGTGTGGTGTTTGTACTCTTAAAGAGGCCTACCCAGAACTTTATAGCATTAGTCGTAATAAGGAGTCTTCTATAGTGGAAGTCAAGCAATTTCCAAACCAAATGTTGCATTGCGATATTCAATTTTCTAGAGCAATCCAAGAAGGGAGTTGAAACCTCTGACTACCTTTATGGACCTAATATATTCTATGCCACTTAAGGGTGAGGGACATGACAAACTTTGTTGGAAACCAGCCAAGAGTAAAGGTTTAAGATGCTTGAGTACTATTTTTCCCTTTCCTTGACTCCTAATATTCTTTTTCCTTGGAAACCTATGTGGAGTTCAAAGATTCCTCCTAGGTTAGCTTCTTTCCATGGACTGCAGCCTTGGGAAAGATTTTGACCATTGATAATTTATAAAGTAACAGTGTTGTTGTTGTGGATTGGTGCTATATGTGCAAAAGGAGTAGGGAGTTGGTGGATCATCTTCTTCTTCATTGTCCCATAACTTTTGAGTTATGGACAATGGTGTGGAATTTGTTTAGTCTTTTATGGGTTATGCCACAAGGTGTCACTAGTTTATTCTCAGCTTGGCAAGGTCTTTTTGGTAAACATCGAAATATAGTTTTCTTGCAGGCTATGCCACACTATGTCATGTGGTGTTGGTGAGAACAAAATGCGAAATGCTTTGAGGGAAGTGAATGATACATACTCAATATTAAATCTCTTCTTCTTCACACTTTACTAGATTGGAGTAAGACTTTTAACTCTCTTCCCTATTCTAATTTATTAGATATGTTTGAGTATTGTAATTTGAGAGATTGATGTTTTGCTACTCAAGTATACCTTTGGTGTCCGTAGGAATTCTCTTTTTTGATTAAAGTCTTTTGTCATTTATAAAATAAATAAAAAATAATAAAGAACTTTTTTTTTTTTTTTTTTTTTTTTTAAACTTCATTACATTTAAGAATCTTGAGGCTTTCAGTTGAAAGACAAGAATAAAATAATTTAGAGAAGCAGAAGCAAGAAAAAGAGAAAAACACAAGAGCTACATGGGACTAGGAAGCACAGACACCTCATTTGGGGTGTCATACCCATTTTGTACCTGTATCGGACACTTGACACGGCTAGGACACTTCCGTGTCCCAGTTGTGTCCTTAAAAAATTACAACCAAAAAAAAAAAAAAAAAAGCAAGACATTAAACAAAGAGAATATCCATGCTCTAAATAATAATAGTGCATTTAAAAATTAATAAATATCTTTAATCTTGGTTTGTATTCTAATTTCTAAACATCTTTTAATAGCCATGGATCTGCTTTATTATTTATTACTACTCTTAATTTAATAGTCATGGATTTGTTTTATCTTTATAAATTAAGATGATTTAGAAAGTTAGTTATGACTTCAGAAAATGTAAAAAATGCCCCTAATCTAATTATATAGTCGTTATTCCTTAAAAAGAAAAAATTGGATTAAAATCATAATTCAACAAAATTCAAAAAAAAAAAAAAAAAGCTACCGGATAAATCTCAATTTAACTTCCCACAAGATAGATTCAAGCTTTTTCCTAAAAATTAGTGCATACTTTCTATTTAGATATGTCTCACACATGTTTGATACATTTTTCCCGCAAAATTAGTACACACTAAACCTAGCAATTTACTCCTTTTCAAAATCCTAAATTTTAGCTTTTTAAAAATCCATTTCCATGTAACCTCACTAACAATCGACAAATTCAAATTGAAACATTTTTTCTAAAGCAATTATCTTTGTTTCTAATAAAGCATTTATTTGTGCAACTGCTAATCACATCTCAACTCATGTCATAACTACTTAGTGTCATAATCCAAAAATTGGGATGAATGACAAATTATGACTCTAAACCCAAAATAGATAAATAAATAAAAAGGAGCCTCATCACATGCGCGGAGCATGTGTGATGAGGCTATTTATTCATTATTACGCTTAATTTGATATATATTCAACTTTATATGAAAAATAAATGCTTAATAATATATAGAAAATAAAAATAAAAATATATTTAATAATTATTTAATACTGTTCATACCCTTCTCTGTGCTTCTTAACTAACGGCATACGTCCACGAGATAAGCCCAACTAGGGTATATATAAGAGATAGGGTTAGCCCTACATGGGCCTATTACATTAAAATAAACCCAATATCTTTAACACTCCCCTCAAGCTGGAGCATATAGTCATATAAGTCCAGCTTGTAACATATACGCTCTGAGGGAACCAGATCTGCCAAGACACGCCGAAATACACTGAGAGCTACAACTAAGGAGTACCAGATCTGCCAAGGCAAGCCAAAATACACCGAAAAAAAACCACCCCACAGCAACCACCGAGATATGACACCCACCGCCAAGAACAACCAAGAGAACAAAGGAGATTGAGGAAAACCACCGAGATCAAGAAAGGCTAATGCTATGCTCTAACAAGCAACCTCCATTATTGAAAAACTACCAAGAGCGTCAACACAATAACAACTGAGATTTGACAAACAACCAAAGCGATCTGCCAAACAACAACAAGATTTGACAACCACCGAGATAGGAGGATGGTCGGAAGCCACCACAGGTCTGCCACTGAGAATAAAAACCACCAACAAAAATGAATACCAAGAAAGGAACTGGCAAACACACAATCTGAGATCTGAAGGTTGCACAAGCAACGAAGCACCAAGAACCGAGAACAACAACAATAACAACGAGAGAATTGTTGGGTTAGAGACTATGGAACTTTTTTTAGGCTCTAATATCAAGTTGAAAGACGATAATAAAATAATTTAGAGAAGCAAAAGAAGGAAAGAGAAAAAACAAGAGTTACATGGTTCGGTCCGATAGCCTACGTCTAGGGGTGTTCACCAAACCGCATAAACCGCACAAACCGTAAAAACCATACCAAAACCGCCCACAAAATGGCATAACCACACCGCATCGCAAGTAATAGTGCACCGCACCGCACCGCACCACACCGCACGGTGCAGTGCGGTTTGCGGCTTTATAATAAGAAACCGCATAAACCGCACCGCACCCTCTCTATAAATTAATATATTTATTTATTTTTAATATTAAATATATTATTAATAGTTTAATAACTCTAGTTTTCTATAATAAAAAAAAAAAGTTTAATAACCCTAGCAAGTGTTGACTAAAAAAGCCAACCCAAAATAAAGAAAAACTAGCTCAATAATTTAAAACTTGGCCAAAAAAAAGAAAGAAAAATTAGTTTTGGGTTAAGTAGGAAAAGCCCAAAATTTGAAAAATATACCGACTTCAAATCGCATTTTATACATAGTATCGCACATGTGACCGAAAAATTGAGATGCGGTGCGATTATGGTTTTAGCTAAACTCTAGACCGCACCACACTACACCGCACCGCACATGTGACTGCAAAAACAAGGTACGGTACAGTTATGGTTTTAGCTAAACCGTACTGCAAAGTAGGCTACGTCCATGGGATAAAGCTCTAGCAATTACATCTTTACTATTCTCAAATTATTGATTACGATGAACTCAAGTAAGGTATATATAAGTGCTAGAGTTAGCCCCACATGGGCTTACAATATATTCGGCCTCTTGGGCTGTTACATTAACATAAACCCAACAAAAACATATTTTCATGAAAATAAAAAGTTAATCATATAAATATAACAATAAAGTGCACAAAACACACTCACATAGACACACAAACCCATCACTCCACTCCATATGAATTCCCCATCAATATGCTTTTTTTACTACTAGAATTGTGGTTGGGATTGCGAGCAAGCAAGACAGAAAAGAGAGAAATAGAAGGCAGTAATATTAACATGGTTTGGCCTGATAGTGCATGTTTGCAATGGAAGGCCCTTGAGCAGTAGTAAAATTTACGATGCTATGGAGATGATGGTTGGGATCTCGGTGATCATAGTCATGGGCATTTATGTTGGAAATTTGCTACCTGAGTTGGGTTTCATATCTGAAGGGTCTATTGCTATGGTCACATCAATAAATGCATCTTCATTAGCTGTAACTACAGCTGACACAATGTGGGGAAGGTTTAGCCTTGTGCGGCTATATCTTTACTATATAGAACAATGTTTAACAATGAACCCAAAGTAGGATATATATAGTAGTAGCTGACTTTAGGCCAACCCTAGACTACCCTAGGGTGGTAGTACTTACAATACAAGTAGAATTAGGAATACTTTACTTAATCAACAAGTACATGGGTGTATGATAAGTTTGGGCCCTTCTTGAGTCATAATATCTCAAACAGTGACCAAAGATGGAGTGGACGATAGATACAAGGCCCAATCACGCTTGTTTATGGACATCAACCCAGTGACTTTGTGGATGGATAAAGCTGATACTAGTTGGGTCTAAATGATATCTATTAGATCTTTATTTAATCACTTGAATGTAATTGGTTAGAAGTTATTTCTTTTCCATTTTTTTTCTTCTTTTTTTTCTTCTTTTTTTGATAAGTTATTTCCTCTCCTTACTTGGTTAGAAATTGTTTCTTTCCCTTTTTGATGTAACTTAGAAACCCTATTTAAAGGCCCCAAAGTTCAGAATTGTTCACTTGACTTGATTAATAAAATTAATATTGAAAATTTCTCCAGTGGCTTGGTGTTGGTTCTAGGCAACCCTATATGCTGATTCTTTGGTTTTATTTTCTTTCCCTTGCTTGGTGATGACTCCAAGCAACCATAGGTGTTGATTCCTAGGCTTATCTTCATTTTTGTTCTGTTCGTTTCACCTCAAATATCTTTCAGAATTCTGTAATGCTTCAAATGATATTAAGATACGAAAGATATAAAAGGGAGAATTTGCTTGAATCTGATAAATATCAAGTTTTAAAGTAGCACAACGGAAAACAATAAGAAAATAAAACAGGTCAAAATACACGACACTTAAATAAAAGCCATTGTCTGAAGGCATTACAGTTAAGAATTGGATTACCTGGACATGAGATACAAAGGACAAACCAGCAGCTTCAATGGTCAAAAGAAGTCCATGCAAAGACCAGATCTGCAAACCAGCTAAAGAACTTTTAGCCAGCAAAGAGATTGAGCTCACGGTTGCAGGCACCAAAGTTGACAAAGCCATTCCTCCTGCACTGCAGTCAAGATATATAAGATGGAAAAAAGGGGAAAAAAATCTAAAAGACATTAATGATTAGAATATAGAATCTCCCATCAATGAGCATCATCACACAAATCACCAAAATAAATAAACAAACAAACAAACAAACAGAAGAACAAAGAAGTGAATAAATATTTAAAAATAATAATAATAATAATAAATTTAAAAAAAAAAAGCTCAAGTTGACATAGTATTTCATAAATTTTGGAGAACTAGCAAGATGCCCAACCAATAGAGGACTAGACTCACCCATTACTACTGAATATGTATTGTTTTCGGGATATATGTCTTTAATTACTGTATCATGTGCCGTAACATGAAACATCAATTATAACTAAGAATTATCCAACAGACATTCAAATACATAAAGACATAATACAATCCAAAATGGAAAATTAGAAATCCAATACTTAATCCTTCTACTAATAGAGTTTAGGGTTTAGATGACAGATATTCATATACATCATTACGGAGCATTCAGATGTGCAAACAAGCATGCTTGATATCATGATTGTCACAAGTTCTAGTATTTCGTTATTACTGATTATATTTATCTAAAATGAAAAGGTAAGTCTTTCATACTGCCAAGTTTTGACTAAATATTCCATGTTTGCAACACTTGCCCAGGTTTACAAACTCTCCATTCACCTTTATATTTACAGGGATAAAGAATAACGATTAAGTGATAATGCATTAGGACAAAATGATGATATTAGACTGTGTGCAACACAAGGAGAGAGTAAAATAAGGAAAAGAAAGCAAGCAAACAAAGATTGAACCTATTGTTACAGTACCTTCCATAGATTAGCTTTCCCCCCAATCACCCCCCCCCCCCAAATATTAAACGAATTAGGCTGATTTATCTTCCCAAAAAAAAAAAAAAAAAGAATAAACCATCTGAGCCAGATCCTTTTTTTTTTTTTTTTTGGGAAAAAAACTTAAGTCAATTGCCTCCAAATGACAAGTTTCTGTACAGGCTACCTCTTGGATATGGTCAAGTAATCATAGAAAAAGAGTTGATCAACCCAAGAGTTATGCATTCCATCAATTACAAATTTTGCCAATTTTTTTTTGTTTTTTTGGCGGATTTCAACTTATTAATAATATCATTTGCAGATCCCATGTTGATATATTAACAGTCATAAGACATGTTGTGGTATTTGCCATAGTTCCTGGAGTATGGACAGACATGAAGGGAAGTGCGAAGTTTTTCATGTCTCAGAAATAAATGCGCTAGTAAAATGCAAAGTGGGGCAAATTTCAATTGCACCAAAATCAACTAGAAGGCCAACAAGTGAATCTGGAAGTTATTTATATATATGAATCAAGTTCTCATAGCCAATCCCTCTAAAACCAGGTTGATATTTTGCCAGGGTGTTTTGTTTTTATTCTTGCAAGCTCCTAGAGATTGAGGATGTCTAACTCCAGATCTCTTCCAAATCAACCATTGTTATAAGACATACCATAAAGATATACAGAGGTTTTAAGGGGCATTAAAAAATAAAAAAGAAGAAAAAGGAGAAAACATTATGAAACAAAAGCTAAATATTCACCTGCGATGGATACAGCCAAGTGCCATAGCAATTGATCCAGAATAGTTTGGGTCTATTGCTCCACTTAGGTCACCAAGCAACAATCTAGTCTGTGCATTGCCATATAATGGGGAGAGAGAGAGAGAGAATGAGAGAGAGATAAATATAAAATTTGAACACTTCAGGAGGGGGGGAGCCTGCATTTTTAAAACAACTAACAAAATTTCAAAAGTAACAAAATGATATTGTTGCTTGGACATCAGACTCTGGAACTAACCATTCTTGCTGTAAAAATATCATTTCCAAGGCGAGCTAAAAGACCAAGACCTTCAGACGATGCTCTACGTTGTGACCCACAAATGTCTCCCTCTGCCAGAATACTCTACCAAAATAATATGAAATTTATAAAATAAAAAAAGCATAACAACAATACAATGGTCTTAACAACGCCAAATACAACAATAACAATTATCACTACCATCATCTTGATCACTAACATAGTTAATACCTGAAAAATAGACTGTGCTGAACTTAATATTTCTGGTCCTAGTGGTTGGGGACGTAATGAAAGCAAAGCCTGAGCAAGAGCAAGAGATCTTGATTATAAGATAAGGCCCCACAAAAGATTCTTTGAGTAGATCAAAGTAGGATAAAGAGTACCTTGAATCCAGTTAGCAACCCCACACATATATTGGTGACACTGGCTGCATGCCATGATTGTTTCTTTCCAGCTTTCAAACACTGCTCTATTATACCAAGAATTGCGAGCATCCCACTACTATCCTGGGAAATGTAAATCCAGGTTACATCAACAACATTTAGATACAGAAGAAAACATGCAAAGACCAAACCATTACTTCATTCCACTACCTGAGCAGCAAATATTACTCCAAAACACAGAAGCATCTGGTTCACCAATGTCTTGCTTACTGTCTCCGGCTTCATGGTTAAAATAAATCCTCAGATTATGAAGTTAAGTGAGACAAGGAAAACATAGCAATGAAATTTAATAACACACATATCAACAACACTAGAAGAAAACTTTGACACCAAAGACATCTTGGCCTACTGGCGCTTCAGCTCCCTCCCAAAGGGGTGAGATTGGGTTCAGTACACTAAATCCCTTTTGGGGATGAATTTGGCTTTCTCTAGTAAAACAGAAGCTTTGACAAGTATGGAGGTGAATAACAGAAAATATAATTGGATAAAATTCATCAGAAAAGAACATTTAATTTTACATCAACACCTAGTTGGGAGACTGATTTTTTCTTCTTTTTTTGGATAAGTAATGAAAATATTATTAAACTATCAAAAAAAGTGTCACCCAAGTATACAAGAAGTATACACTAGGGACAAGAACAATCAAACACACAAATTACAAGCATCCATTCACCTTGTCTAGGTATTGCCTATTCTGCAGTGTGGTTAGCCAATTCATGCATTCACCTTGAGTATCTCATATGGATGTTGTTTACTGTATTCTTCATTACTTGAAATAAACTCCTGGTCGAGGATTGCTCTTTTCTAATCATGCTCACTTATCAGTAAAATCACATACAAATGCAGAATTTTTTTTTTTTTTGTTTGGGGGGGGGGGGGGGGGGGGGGGGTGGGGGTTTGTGTTGGTTTCTATTACTAATAGAAGATCTACTGCAGTACTATACCTATGTTCGATGAAATTTGGTCACTTAGAGAATCAAGAAACAAGCAGTTGTAGTTAGGCCCATTGCAGATCCTGAATTCCATGCAAAATGCTCATTGTATTTGTGAACTTCTATGGGTGAAGATAATGTTAAGAGAACTAGGGTTTAAAACACAAGAGCCTATGCGATTAAATTGTGACAACAAGGCAGCTTCTAATATTGATCACGATTTTGAGATTGACAGAAATTTCATCAAGAAGCCAGATCATGGCGTTATCTATACTCTATTTGTGAAGACAGGCACGCAACTAGAAGATGTCTTAACAAAAGAAGTCTAAAGTAGAGTTTTTCATAATCTGTGAAGCAAGAATTACCACACTTTTGAAGATTTGGAAGTCTAGGAAATGCAGGTGAATATTTATTTTCCTAGGTAACTTTGTGAATATTCCATTGTCTTGGGTCTCAAGTTACAATGGTACTATTACAGAGTTTACTAAATCCCTTTTTTTTCCTAGTAATTCTTTTGGCTATCTTGTGTGTGTGTGTGTGTTTTTTTTTTTTATGAGGTAGTTATTTCGTACTAAAATCCTTTACTTATACTTACAAAAAAACAAGTTAGGCATGTGAAATATCTTCACCTCAGGTTGAAGGGGAGTGTTAGAATACATAGTTTATACACTAAGTGTCTGTTTGGCATGATTAATTTTACCAACTTATTTTACTATTCAGTTTATTTTTGCTACTATTCATGGATCTCACTACACTTTTTAGTACTATTTATGGGTCCCACTACATTATTTCAACTAATTTTTATTTTTATCTATAATATTTTCAGCAAAACATTTTAAGTTTCAGTAAAATAAGCAGATCCCAAACAGACCCTAAGTATGAAATTTTTGCCCCTTGTGAGGGCATACTTATAATTTTCATATTAGCATATGATTAAGATAAAACTAATTAACCTAACCCACAATTTTCTCCAAAATTCAACATTCACTTCATGGTTGGTTATGTTTGCTACTTAACCATGATATTTCTATAGCTTCATCAAGATAGCAACCTGTAACTAGAAACACTTTAGCACTAGTGACAAACCATTCTTCTATTACCAACCTTTATTTCCTTCTTTCTTTGATGTAGTACCCATACAACTAAACTATTTGTTTCTCATCTTTCCACTAGTGAATGTGGTGGACCTTACCATGATATTGAGTAGACTGATAATCACATCTTCCAATTTGTAAGAGTGCAAGCCTTAGCTAAGAGAAACAATTATTACCTGAGGAAAACTAGAAAGCTCGTTCTCCCATACGCAAGGTATTAGGCCATCTTTTCCACCTTGAAAAGCCCGAAGTTCATCTTCAAACCAATCTCTAAGTAAATTAACAAGAAACAAATAGCTTGTGAAAGTGGGAAAGAATATAGAATCTGAGTTTGCCAAAAAAGGATAATAAAAAATTGATGCATTAAATTACAAGGTACAACAATGTTTATAGAAAACCAAAGGACCCATGAAATGAAAAGCTAAACACCTTCCAGGAATCCAGGGACCCAACCACGCATCTCGCTTGTCTAACAGCAACCGCAAGCATGAACTTTCCTCACATCCAGAAGCAACTCTTTCATTTTAACCCAACAAGAAGTTACGGAGAACCAAATCAGTCTCACAAAATGAGAAAAAAGAATTCCAAATTTGCAAGTCAAAGAAATTGAAGTTAAAGTCATATTAGTAGTCCAATTAAAAAAGGTAAATAAAAACTGTAATTAATCATTACCTGAAAGGAGTTGTGCACAACTGAATAATCCGGGGGTGGTCAGTCTTATATGTCAATGGATCAGGCAGCGACTGATAAGCAATTAAAGTCTTGATTATAAGCATGTCTACTGCAGGCTTCAAATTTGGCATCTCTTTAGCTGTTGCCACTGAAATGTAGGATAAAGCACTGGTTCCAAGATATGTTAGAACGCTTTTATTACTGCATGAAAAGTAGAACTTTTGGCCTAACACATTTGAGACTATTGGTAATCATACCTGCTGAGGTATACAAGCACTGGTTGAAGTAAAATTCTACTGTTTGCAGCATTAGGAGATATAAAGCACCTTACAAATGCCGTGAGTGCATCAACTGCAGCAGACCATACACTACAAAAAGACGAAAGGGGAACTTAAGATATACAAACAATTATAGATGAAGTGTCCATTTGGGAATAACTAATTTAGCTAAAACTGAAAACTTTTTGTTGAAAGTACTGTAGATAAAAGTAAAAGTTAGTTGTGGAACCCATAAATAGTACCAAAAAATGCAACGGGACCTATGAATAGTAGCAAAAATAAACTGAAATTTTCAGCTTGTCCCAAACACACACCAAATTTAACACTATTCAAGAAATCACTTTTGGCAATATTATTTTGTTGTTAATGATATCAGTTGGTAATTGAATGTAGGAATTGGATGATGATAATTGACATCCAATAAAAGAGAAAAAAAAAAAAAAATGACAATGAGGAGATGAAATTTTCAGCTTGTCCCAAACGCACACCAAATTTAACACTATTCAAGAAATCACTTTTGGCAATATTATTATGTTGCTATTGATATCAGTTGGTAATTGAATGTAGTAATTGGATGATGATAACTGACATCCAATAAAAGAGAAGAAAAAAAATTACAATGACATCAATTAGAGGATAATTAGTGGAATTTTACAAAATAAATATATTTTAATAATATTTATTAGGCAAAATACAATGTGTCAGAACTATTTGGGAGAATAGCCTTTTCTGCAAATTGTGTTTTCAAAATAAGATCATTGAAATCATTAATCATGTCTTCAAGCCAAAATTTCAAACCTTGAGATTGTGTTTTGAAGACTCAATTTCTGAAAAAGTTTATTTTTCAAAATGATTATAAAAACAGAGCTATTTTGCCAAAATATTATTAAAATCATTATTTTGCAAAACACATTCAAATATGAAAACAAGAATAAATAAATAAATAAAATTTGCCATGAGTATACAGAATAAAATAAACTTCTGTAATATACTCTTTTTTCATTTCCAGCTTCTAAAAGCAGTTTCCCAGTTTTGCTACCAACCCGGTGCATCATCTCCAAAGCTCTATAAAAAGTTCCCAAAGAACCAAGCAGCTTTTATTAGTAGCTCTATTGACCAAATCTCTCTAAAAAAAAAACCTTTATTACACACTAAATTCCAATCATAGAAAGCTCAAATACATTTAAGATTCCAAAAACAATAACTACCATCCTCCCAAGCCCAAACAAGAAAACACATTTTTGCACACCACATATCATGCCAATACCAAATTCTTCGTCCATATATAACAACAACCAAGCCTTAGTCCCAAAATTTTGGGTTTGGCTAGGTAACCTCAACAAACTAATCAAGGTCGGCAACACATATACTTTTCTGTCATTCTATCCAATCCAAAGTCATACTCTCATTTACCTCTTAAATTGACATGCCATTTTTTACTACTTCCACTATTTTATTTTAAGTCTTCCTCTATCTTTTTTTATTCCTTAGACTTGAATCAACTCACTCTTTCTCACTAATGCAATAATTGATCTCCAGCTACCTATATCTTTAAGTAACTTTTCTCATTTCAAATCCTATCTTTCCTTTTATTTCCGCTTATCTATCTTAAAATTTTCATTTCATATACAATCATTTTATGAACCTATTGCTTCTCAACAGCCAACACTCAGTACCGTAGAGCATAGTTTCTTATTGAGAAATCTTTTGAAATTTTTCCTTTAACTTAATAAGTATTCAACAATCACACGATACTCCTTATGCACTTCTCCACTTCAACCACTATGCTTTTATCCTATGATTCACATCCTCTTCAATCTCTACATCCTTATGAATAATTGACACAAGATATCGAAAGCTCACTTGATAGTATCTCTTGACCATAAGTCTTACAGTCCATCTCATGAATTCTTCTTCCATCCACAGCATTGAAAATAACAAAAGCTAAAAATACATCCCATCCTACTCTAATACCTCTCCAAAACTCTAGTACTTCTCCAAAGATAATAGCTACTAGTCATCATACTGCATACTGCCCTTAACATCAATCTACCCCAAACTTCTCCAAACAATCCGCCCCTCCCCATAACACCATAGCCATTTAAACAATAGTGCTTAATTCTCTCAAACACAAGCCCCCATGAAAAATAGGAGAACACGTCTTTATATAGTAAAGTTTATTTGAAAAAATAAAAGAAGAAGAAAGAAAGGGTTCTACCCAAGTACAGGTTAAGTATACTAAGAGTATAACACGAAAGCAAAAGAAAATAGCATGCAAAGAGTTAAGATACATAGCTACTGAAAACTTCATGAATCCAAGTATCCCACAACAGATAATTCCATAGACTTCGAAGTCCAATCAAGTAAAGATTTTGGCAATATATACTTCAATTTCACTGCACTCAATTCTTGCCCCTCAAAGCACCCAGCATTCTGCTCTCTCCAAAGACACCACGTGAGACACATCGGAACTGTCTACCATATCCCCCCATTGCATCTTCATCCGAGCCAACCCTTCCAACACACAAATATCTCTTGTAGTGACAATGGCATTACCCAAGAAACACCAGATAAACATCATAGACTGCTTCTCCCAAGCCACATCACATTGCAAGAATAGATGGTTCACATACTCACCAAGTTTCTAGCACAATAAGCATCACTCCATAGTAATTAAACCCATCTTCCTTAAATTATCAATTGTCAAAATCCTCCCCCATGCCACACCCCATGAAAAAAATGCCACCCTTGGTGGAACACTAACTTTCCAAATACTTTTCCATGGAAAGCCTGCACTTCCCCTCCCCTTCTCAAAACGCTGTAGAAGGTCTTCACTTCAAAACCTTGCATGGCAAAGGAAGCTACACCAACTTGTCGGCATTCCCGAACCAAATCTTTGTTGCATACAGGTCCTCCAACAGCTGGGCCACAACATTGACTTCCCAATCTTGCACCGCACAGCTGAAAATTGGATTTGAATGCTGCTAATCATGACAAAATTCCACATAATCTTCCTTTGTGGCTCGTGCAATGAGAAATAAATTGGGATATTTTTCTCCTTAAGAGAAGCGCCCCTCAGCCAGACATCAAACCAAAATCTAACTTTAGTGCAATCTCTTACATAGCATTTCATGAACCACGCAAAAGTCTTCCAACCCCTTAAATCCCACCCCATATGGTATCCTCAACTCACGCAACCACCAGAACTTGCTATTTAATCCATACTTTATGTTTGTTACTCATCTTCATAAAGTTGTATCTTCTAAAGTATAACACTGCAACCACTTACCCAACAAGGCAAGATTATGTGGCAATAGCTTCTTTATCCCTAAGCCTCCCTAGCACACAAGAGTGCAACAAGTATTCCAATTAACCAAGTGAAATTTAAATTCATCTCCAAACCCGCACCAAAGAAAACCCCATTGGAGCTTTCCATTCTATTGGCCCCACCAACTTCCAATGGGAAGAAAGATAGGAAATAAGCGGGAAAACTAGATAACATGCTCTTGATGAGTGTAAGCTTAACCCTTTCAATAAGTACAATTTTTCCATCCAACCAATCTCCTTTGCAAGCGTTCTATGATGGGATCCCCAAATGGATTGTAGTTTGAATGGGGCTTTGAGAGGTAACCCCCAAATACTTCATCAGGACAGAGGAAACACTACATCAAAGAATTCCTGCCAATTCCTGAATATCTTGTACCTCCTCAACAAGTACTATTTCTAATTTTCTTAAATTTGTTCCGACCCCAAACATATGAGAATACACCATAGATACTGGAGATTCATGGAATTGGCTTCACAAAAAATTAGAGTCATTTGCAAAGAGAATGTGAGATATTACCATTCTTTCCCATCAAACATTCAATAGAAAAACCACTAAAATATCCTCATGATACCGTTCAGGCTCAAAACTTCCATAATAACCACAAATAACAGATGCCCCTAACATAAACCCCTGCAGCTAGCCAAAAAACCCAGTGGGAATGCCATTCACCAGAACCGAAAATTTAACTGTGAAAAAACAAAATGCTATCCACTTTCTCCACCTTTCCCCAACCAATTCCACACCATTTAAGCAAATGCAATAAGAAAAACCCAGTTAAATGGGCCTCCTCCACATCATGTTTACATAAATCCCAGCTCTAACAAACTTCAAGCGACTACCCAGACACTGATTAGCGATGAGAACTGACTCAAGTAGTTGTCACCCTTGAATGAAAGCATTTTGCATATCTAACACTATCTCTCCCAATACTCCTTTCAATCTATTATAACACCTTTGCTAGGACTTGTACACACTATATATATATATATATATAAAAAGTAGGAAACCTTTCTAAGGAAGAGCCCATTGGACTCGCCTTTAGCAAATAAAACCTACAAGCAACTAACCCTACACATCGTAATCCAGGGGCATCTATTCCTGACGAGCTAAGCGGTTTATGCTTATGCCCAGGAGCAAGCATTAAATAATTTATTACCACATTCCAATGGGATTGTCTCTGCATTGGGATGTCCACAACCTCCAGAATTCTCATATTTCTTTTACTGTAAATAAATCACATCAAACGAAAAAGGAATTGCCCTCAAAGTTACATGTCCTCTGCTATTACCAGCCACCTCTCTCTTGCACTTAGAACATTTCAAACACAGGCTGAAGGATTTAGCAACATCAAAATGCAAACAGCAGGAATAAAACTCACAACAAAGACACTTCAGTTTTCTCCTCTCCAAATATATCACAACTACATCGCCTTGTATTATTTTCTTATATTATAAAGTAGTTCAAAACAACACCACCTCATTTTCTCTTAAGATAAAACTTGTCCCGAGATAGTTCAAGATCGTAATGCACATAAACACATATATTGTCACAAGCTCACCACAAATCCTACAAGCTAGTAAGCAGAATGCAGTTTCTGTGCAGGATTACACCATACTCAATATATTGACTTACCGTATCCTAAATGTTAAATCTCCAGTTTGCATGATTTCATGTGCAGGATTTCCACTGAACACAGTAACCCATAAGGAAAGAATATCAAAAACCTGGTCTTCAAGCTCCTGCTGGGATAAAAAAGCACATTTAGTTCTTACACTAAACAAAAGAACAGAGAGATGACTAAGTACCTCCTTTGGCATGGAAGCTAGCAGTGATGACAAAAGTAACCATCCAGCTTCTTTTTCAACTGTGGAGGCCACAGGGTTTCGACTAGATTCTGTCAGCATCTTTTTTGAAACTTCGAGCACTGATCTGGGCAATCTGTGCAAAACAACAAGATACTACTGCTTATACTGCTATATTCTAAAAAGAACAATGATCTTCATGTGACATTAAACATTTCAATCATTTCTTATCTAACATGGTGACTGCAAGAAAAATGGCATGCGTACAACATGCAAATTCAGGGCACTAGCGCAACAAAGTTGTAACAAATATATATATATATATATATATATATATATATATATATATTTGATAGTTAAGAATAATTTTATTGAAAAGAGACTACTTCACTAAAAAAGACACAAAGTAGCCTTAAGAATTACATCATGAAAAAATATCTACAAATGAATGGACTATATGAAAGATCAAAAGCCACACTACAATGTATCAAAAGGTGGTCCAATCTCCCTATGACAACAGCACATACAACACCAACTCACCATTAAATAACCCTTCTTGATAAAGTTATCACGAGTAAAAATTTCCCCCGATGCCGCTATCTACACAAAAAAGACACTCTTCGAGAGGCCTCAACCCTCCATATGGCTTTCCAAGGGAAAGACATAGGGGTTGAACCATACTCATAAAAAGAACGTACAGTGAATTCCCCACTACCTTGTAACTTCCATCTCATCTTGTCTTCCCCCTCCCTAATGGGAAAATGAGATTCTAACAAATAGAGGAATGAAGCTACCCCATCAATCTCCCAATCATTAAAATTTCTTAGGAATTGCATGCCCCTACACCTCTATCTCTCCAATAAAAATTCCACATAAGCATCCTTATCCACAACTGTTTCAAATAGTAGTGGAAATGTCATCTTCCAAGGTTGATCTCCACACCAACAATCATGCTAAAAACGGATACGACTACCACAGCCCACCTCAAATTGAATGCACTGCACAAAACGATCTACAAGAATTCTAATACTTTTCCACAACCCACAACCATGAGCACCTTGGACAAGTTTCGAATACCACCCACCCCTCTCCCCCCCATATTTTACAATGACTACCCATCTCCACAATCAGTCTCTCTCCAACCGAAACCACCATAACCTCTAACCCAACAAGGGTTGATTCAATATGGTAAGTTTCCGAATACCCAACCCTCCACTAGCCAAGAGAGAACACAAGTTATCCCATCCAACCAAATGATGTTTGAACTCCTCTCCTAAATGACCCCACAAAAAATTCCTCTATAGCCTCTCTATTCTATTCACCACACTAGTGGGAATGGGGAAAAAAGATTAAAAAAAAATATGTAGGCATGCTAGAAAGTATGCTCGTCAGACATGTCATCTGACCCCTTTTGATAAGTACAACCTCTTCATTTTTTACCAAATCTCATCCTCTCCAATAAATAGACAAGAAACTCAATTAACATGATCATATAAGCTTTTTCTATATCCAGCTTGCAAATAATGACAAGAATGTGGCCTTCTATCCAGCTATCCACACGCTCCTTAGCAATAAGCACCGAATCCAAAATCTACCTCACCTACAAATCCATTTTATGGTGCAGATATAACTTTGTCCAAAACCCCTTTCAATCTATTAGCCAACACTTTTGACACAATTTTATATGCACTTCCAATTAAACTGATGGGTCTAAAATCCCTTATATTAATAGCATTTATCTTCTAAGGGATTAACAATATAAATAAAGCATTAAAGTATTTTTCAAACTTAAAGATTTATGGAATTCCTCAATAACAGCAAACACATCAGCTTCAACCACCCTCCAATAATGCTGGATGAAAGCCATGTTGAACCCATCTAGGCCTGGAGATTTGTCCCCCTCAAAATTCTACACTACCTATGTTATTTCTTCCTCCTCAAACAGCCTCTCAAGTAAGCACACTGCACTCATCTTTCACAATACTAGCCAAATTAGGCACATTCAACCTTTGGTCTCCATCCTTATGTTTCTTGATACAAGAATTCATAAAATTGAACCACCTGACCCTTCACCTGCTCATAAACTACTCCGCCTACCAACACCCCAAATGATTATATCTTCAATGAGAATTAGCCATTTTGTGAAAATATTTAGTGTTATTATCTCCTTTTTTTCAGCCAAATAGCTCTTGATTTTTTTCTCCAAGCTCTCTCTTCCAAGGAAATAAGATGATCAATCTCATCTTTTGCCTCCTCTCTTTTATGCTTCTCCTCCAAGGTAAGTCCATGCAAGCCTTCATTCTCATCTAACCTTGACACTTCACCCAACAACCTCTTTTTATTAAACCCCTACATTCCCAAATTCCATTTTGTTTAATCGTTTTAGATCCTTCTTTAGAGCTTTTAGCCTCTAGGCAAGAACAAAACTAGGGGGACCTCGAAAAGAATACCGGCTCCACCAAGCCCATACTTTCTCTTCAAATCCTTTTGTTTTCAGCCACATGTTCTCAAATTGGAAAGGACTCTTTCCATGCACCATGCCCCCGCCTCAACCAAATCGGACTATAATCAGAAAGGAGGTGTGGTAGAAGCTGCTGAGAAACTTCTGAAAATTGACCCATTTAATAAATGAGTTGGATTAGTGTTCAACACATAGAATCCGTTTGACCCGTTTAATTAAATGAAATTTTACCAATATACCCTTCAAACTCTAGGTATATAAACTTATTAGTTATTGTGGTTTATTTTCTTTGACATATTATGATTGATTATTTGTGATATTGGATATGCTTTAGTTTTAAATGATTATTTGTGATGCAATTACTCGTTAGTTTTAATTTTTATATTAAAAAATTTTATTTGTTTGTTTTTTCACAAATTTCTTTTTTCATTTTAATAAAATCTGATAAACAAGTTGACACGACTGACCCGTTTAATAAATGGGTCGTGCTAGAGTTGAGGAATCTTGACTTGTTTAATAAACATGTCAGGTTAGTGTTGACCTATATAATTGGATACTCATGAGTTTACACAACACAAACCCAACACGTGAACACGAATTGCCACCCTAGATTATGGCCCCTTTAAGAGTGTTCTTTGCATGGACTGCAGCGTAAGGTAAATTCCTAAGAATGGATATTTGAGGAAGAGATGCATCAATGTGATATATTGGTCCTAAATGTGTAAAACAAGTGGGGAATTACACAAATCACTTGCTCCATTATGAAGTACCAAGGAACTTCGGGATATGATCTTATGTTTGGGTACAAGGGGTGATGCCAAGACGAGAGATGGATCTACTCAATTGCTAGAACAGATATTAGGCATTTTCATGCAAGCATATGGGATGCCATTCTTGTGTGCATTATTTGGTGCATCTGGAGACAATGAAATGCATGTAGTTTCAAAGATCATGCAAAAAACGATTCTAGAGTTGAAGCCATTGCTGTTGAAGACCTTATATGATTGGGTACCTCTGCGAGTCATTGTTTTTCTTTTTCTTACTTGTTTCAATTTCTTATTCCTTTTTCCATTTCCTGATTTAAGTGTATCTTTTGTATACTTGCTGTGAACATGAGTTACATCCCTTTGCACTTTAATGAATTTTTTTTATTTATCCAAATAAAAGTTGGTAAGAAATTCTTTGTGAAGTTCAAAAGATTAGACAGAAAATCAATAAAGTACAAGTATCAAGTTCAATTACGTAAACCTATGACACTTCCATCTATTAGGTATATAGGAGTTTTAGAATGGCTTGAAGCTGTTTATTGGTCCTTCTCACTTTGCCTACCTTCAAGATTATCTCAACTATTAATTATGTCTATGAAATAATTGAATATGGGGGCTTAGCGGTCAGGAAGATTACTACTTTTAACCAAGCATTGCTAGGCAGGTGGCTATGGGGGTTTGAAGTGGAACAAGAGCAATTCTGGCATGCCTTTATTAACGCAAAATATGGGGGCATTGGTCTATAGCGGTAGTGAAAGACCACATGGATGTAGTGTGTGGAAAGAAATTTGGGCTGGTTGGGATAGATTTTCTACTTTTGTGTCTTTTGAGGTGGGCCATGGTGAGAGAATCAGGATTTTGCATGATATTTGGTGTGGAGATCAATCATTGAAGGTATTGTATCCAGACTTGTATTTGATCGAAGCAAAGAAGGATGATTCAGTGAATTCTCTGATTACATTTAGAGAAGATAATAAAATCTTTTGTTGGAATCTTACATTCCTTAGGAAATTTCCTGAATAGAAGCTAGAAGGGGTGAATGACTTGATGGATTTAGTTTATCCCATATAGATTTCAGAAGGAACTGAGAGTTGTTTATTTTGGGATCCTGATGGGAAAGGGCAGTTTATTGGTTGATGCTATTACTCGAGCTTGAGACATGCCTACAAAAGTGTTAGTGGAAATACAGTAACAGGCAAGGTGGATTTCTTATTATGGATTTTAACCTATCAAAAAAAAATTCTTCTTATGGACGTCAGCCTGGAATTCCATACTAACCATGGATAAACTTATCAAAAGGAAGCTGGTGGTCATTAATAGATGTATAATGTGCAAGTGTAGCTGTGAAATAGTAAAACACCTGTTACTGCATTGTCATATAGCTCGAGAGTTAAGATATTTTGAACACACAGCTTTGGAACTAATTTGAGAGATTCCAAGGCAAGTGATAGATTTGTTGATCATTTGGAGAGGAGCGTGTGGTAGGCCTCGAAACCAGGATGTTTGGCAAGCTACTCCTCACTGCATCTTGTGGATTATATGGAGATAGAGAAATTACCAGACTTTTCAGAATGAAAAGAAATCTTCGCAGGAATTTAAGAACAGTTTTTTGAGATCATAGTTTGAATATTGTACTATAATTTTTTTTTTTTTTTTGGGGGGTGGGGGGTGTATCATGCAATTCCAATGTTGATTTTTTGGATCATCTTTTATAATAGATTATTTTACTTATCAAATAAATAATATTTTATGCAAATTCAATAGCTGGGAGAGCATCAGTTTGGATCCTAGAATTCAAAGAATTATAGTTATGCCAAAACAAGAAGTACAAAGGATTCAAATTGGTTTTAAAACCTCATAAGACGACTAACACCATGCCATTAGTCCAAGCATGACCCAAAAATATGTTACGATATAACTAATATAAATTTTGTATACGTATATATTCATGTGTCTTGAAAGTACATAACAAAACAAAGACCAGTACCTAGCTGGATAACCATGAGGTAACTTTGGTGAAATGGAAACCAAGGCTGCCAGCACAGTAGCTTGCCCATGCAAAGAATCAAGGTCAAATTGCAAATTACTTCCCTACAGAAACATAACAAGCCAATTAATCAAACATATTTTGCTTGCAAAGGCAGAAATCAATCAAAAGCTTTTGATATATCAAACACACTACAATTCAAAGCTGGGTGTAGTAGTGCTTATGTTGTATGATAGTAGTTCCTTTTACTTGTAACAGCCATTATCACTCGTAACAAAGTTAATTAACTGATAGATTGTTAGTGATAAGTACATTAGCCTATCAGTTAGGGGAGTCTGTTAGGCTCTAGCCAATCACATGGCAGGCTCATGTAACTAACTTCCTAGCCAATCAGCAGCTTGCATATGTAACTATAAATAATAAAGACCGCCGTTATTGTAACTAGTGGAATTTGAGTGAATAAACCCCATACCCAAGAGGTATTCTTTCCAAGAGTGTTTCTCAAAGAGCTAGCCTAACCTTTCATTCTCTAAGCAACCTAGCATTCCAAACAACAAACCAATCATCCAATTCCCTCCATCACCCTCCACCATACTCTTACAAGAGAAAGAGACGTCATTAGAGCTAGAGCCTTTTTTTTATCACTAAAATACACACACACCCAGTGGGTATCAAATACATGACCTCCATCTACCTAGCACTTGCAAGGAGAGGAGGTGTTAGGTGAGCTAGAGCTCATTGGTGCCATTTGAGCTAAAACTAATTAAGTTGTTACATAAATTCAACTCTAGTTTCCAGTTCCAAGCATAACCCGAGTCGATACTAATACTACCAGCTTAATTCAACTCAATAGAAATCATACAAAAAAGGAACCCTAAAGGCCAAGTTCAGTTATAGATGGAATACCACTAATTTCATGAAACATTTAAATTCAAGATACTCTTTATTTTTCTTTTCTTTTTTTGATAAGTACAAAAAAAAAAATTATTAAAAAAACAAAAGTAAGTACACCGGGGGGCACTCAGGGTGAATTACAAAAAGTTCTCAACCTACGATGTTCAACCAAATCTAAAAGAGAAAAACAAGAAAAAGGATGAAAAGCAACACTCCAATCTACTTGTCTATCCGCATATAATCATGGTTTTAAAAACCGGTACGGAGAAAGAACCAGAAAAGAAGCTAATTACTGGTTTTTTGGTCGAACCGGTGACGTCATAAACAATTTAATTAAAATATTAAAATAATTTTTATTTAAAATTTGAATTTTAATAACTTATTTTAAGAAAAAAAAAAGTGTTTTTTACCATACCACCTGTTGACAAAAAATAAACTACCTTGTATTTAAGCTTCATCTTTTAGTCTTAGCAAACAATAGTATAACTTTAACTATTATTTATTCAATAAAATTTAAATAAATAAAAAAATCCAAAGTCAGATGACTAGACAAGTCACTGACTTATTACTCCTTTATCAATCAATCAACTTTCCCACTCCACCCCTCCTAGCCACACGTTTACTCTTTCTTTAATCTTTTTTTTTTTTTTTTCCTCTAATACACAGTATGCACCCCATAAATCTAGCACTCCACTGCGTACACTCACCACTTTACTTACCATCAACAGACTATTTTTCCACTCTTTGTCCTCCACAAAATTCATATCTCCCTTTCTTTCTCTCCCTTTCTCAGGAAGTTAGATCTATTGCTTATCTCTACAATACCATCATCGGTTCCTCTCTTCCTCATTGAAGATCTGTAGATACCACTCCAAGATGCCAATATCAACGCCAAGCATAAACATTCAGTCATTTTCTCTCTCTCAAGCATAGCCAATCTTAAGAAAAAAGACTTTATTGCAAAAATCCATCCTTACCATCAGCAGATCTGAGAAAAAACATAAGATTTTTACTGCAAAGAAAGCTCCATTGCAGATCTGTTTCAGGATTTCAGCAATTTTGCAAAACCGGTCCGACCTTTCCGGTTTTCGGTTCTCAGGTTGAACCGGCCAGTTTGCACTGTTTACTGGTTTTAAAGCTATTTCCGGTTTTTTGCTATAACCGGACCAGATTGAAGGCCGGTTCCCGGTTGAACCAGTCAGACCGGCCGGTCTGGTCCGGTTTTTAAAACCATGCATATAATCCTTGACAGGAAACCTATTCAGTTTTGGGTCAGTTACACCAGCAAGACAGAAAGGTAGCTCATTTGTAAAAGTTTCAACTGGATGTGGATTGTGGTGGGGAATTTAATTGAGCCTCAAAGATGAAGTGGATATCTAGTATGATATTGCTAGTCGTGGAACACAATCTGAACACACTGTCATTTAAACAACACTGGACACCATTTCTGCATGCAATTGCATCTCCCAAGCTAATCTCTTGAGAATGAATGTTAAATTGTAAGACTAATAATTTTGAGAACATAGTTTCCCCTCCCTAGTTCATTCTGGCTACTGGTCCCAAAACAGCACAAATGGCAATATGTTTTTAACTGAATTTAGTAGAAGAAACAACTGAGAGGAATATCACAGCAGAACCACAAGGTTGACAATCCATTCATAGAAGAAAAAACTACCTCCTGTCTACTAGGGTTGCTCCTCTCTTTTCCAATGTTTAATAAATTATTTACTAGCTCATAAGAAAAAATACTCTGAATATAGTTACCAAGCAGCACTCAAATGAAAACGTCACTACTAGGAGTGAGAAATACTGTGAGGATCAGGAACAGATTAAAAACTTAGCAATCATAGGGAACATTCAGCTAAAACACAAATTAGATGCAGTAAAACTAATCAAACTGGGTAAATTTCGTACAGCATTATGACTAATATAATAAAGTTTTGGGGGAAAAAAAGAGCTAAAAGAAACCAAATGACTTTCACTTTTTGTAATCTTAATTAGATGAATCCCGATATAATCAAAACAAGGATAAACAAGAAAATGGGTAAAAAAGGTAGCCAGAACAAAGGTTTACCATATAATTTATAAACTTTACCTTTTCAAAAGAAACATTCTCTCTCAAAGCATTTAGCGTGGTCACCCCATAAGAAATCAAACCACCAACACAGGTTGGATCAACCTCAGCCAATGTACGCAATGCCAGAGCAGCCTCGACGCGTACCTAAACATAAATGTATTTAGTGTTCAACAAACATCAAAGAGCAATCAGATGACTTTGAACATTGCCACCTTAAGCATAAGTAAAATATGATTTAATTAAGCAAACGATCTTGACATCAATGCCAGTGGCAAATCAATTCATAAAAGACAAAATTTATAATAAAAAAATGATTATTAAAAAAAAAACAATAATATTCCAACTCATTATACCATAATTCATTCCAAGTAGAACCTGAGGAGGAAACAGTAACCGAAGATAGAACATGAAGAAAAAACAATGACATATGAAACACTAACATTATAACTAGTACTGTGATAAATCTAAAAATCAATGAACAAAATCAAATTCTATCACATGCTACACAGACCTTGTATAATAAAAAAAAACAAAATAAAATAAAAAATAAAAAATAAAAAAATAAGAAAAAATATCTAATAAACCAGAAAGAAATATTATGGGAGTGAAAAAGTTCAACCTCTTCATACCAAAATGTTTATTGTAACTGATGACTCATATCCTCATTCTCCCTAATTACATAGCAACACACATTTGACACTCCTGACCCCCAAATATTTCAACTTTTTTAAAAATCTAAATGAGAAGTCAGCCAAAAATAGAAGTTGAAGCAAACAGGTAAACCGATGACAATAATCAAAGGATTAACTCAAGGAAGTAGGTCCACATAATTAAAAGAAAAATGATATAAAGTCCATATTTGACATAGATAAGTATGTTTGTCAGCATGCCTAAATAAAGATATCTTCCAGTCAGACCCACACAATACTATCAACACCCACTGACTTTCAAAAGTTTGCTAAATCTCTGCTATGAATTTTATGATTCTGAACAAAAATTGCATAAAAAAGGTGATGAATGGGAACATCTACGAAGACTATAGTTGCAAAACAAAGTCAAACTTTTAATAATCTCTCTCTTGTCAACCCAAAAAAACAGAAAGCGTTATCAACAAGTATTGGCAGCTATATAAATCCACAGGTTTGACAGAAATAAAAAGAGAGATCCCTGAACACTCCCAAATACATTTGAGGTTCTAATGACAATGAAAATAAAATCAAGAATTTACAAGTTGTGCAGGATGAGATATTGCTGCCATAACCGTGTTATCAAGAACTTCCTTGAATTCAAATGGAACCTGCAAATGGACAGATCAAGCACCAGCTAATCAGTGATAATAGTAACACCAGACTTCTTTTCATATGCTATAGTGTTAAAGTATGTACTCTATCCAAATCAAAACACTATACCTTTTTCTGCTAACCTAACATTTAGAAGACAAATCACTCTAATCTTGTGCTTATTTATAATAAAATAATGATAACAATTTCTTTTTTTAAAAAAAATTATTTAAAATATGTCAAGCATGGTGCTCTATGCAAAACAAGCTAAAGAAGGACCAGAGAACTAAATAGAATCACATGAGAGTCATCCCTTACCTCCCCCAGTGTTTTCAGGGTATATGACAATGTACGTAAAGCAGAAGCTTTCATGGAAGGGCTAGCATCATGGGACTGAAGCTGCAAAGTATAAAGAGAAATTTTTTCCGTACAGATACCTCTAAAAAAAACCTCAACAATTAAAGACCCAACTGAATTTTTTTAACAAACCTGCGTTCCAAGGAAAACCAAAAAGTTCCTTTGAGTGGGTTCTGTCATCTGATCAGTTATGCCAACCCGAAGGATGTAGAGAACACATGCCTTCAGTAAATCATTATTCATAAGACAACTTAGTCAGTAGCTTGATTTTGTAGAGCATCACTTAGGTACTTCATTATAAGAAAGCCACCAAGGGAGCCATTATAAACACTTATACTAGTCATTGTAGACTCAGGCTATACAAATTAATAAGGCACTTTTACAATTTACAAGAATTCAGTTTAAACGTAACAAACTTGTAATTTTCAAATAATAATTCAATCCATTTACTGCATATAGAAAAGTACCATAAAACCCCATAAACTCTAGCAGACAATCCTTTCCAATTCTAGCAGATCTGAAAATGTTCCATGAAGACATTCTCGCGTAAACCAAAATATAGTAAATTGGACAAATTTTATGCATCAATGGCAGAACTGTCAACCTATCATTCAAACTCATGTAAGAAGTTGAACTCCTATACAAAGATTTAAAGGGCGTATTAGTATTGAATCTCTTGATCTTATTTATTTTTCCTTAATGTAAGTTCAATATATCAGTAAATCTTGGGCATTGTACTAATATATGTGTAGCATACTGCTACATGGTTCTCTAAAATGACAATATCTTTCCTACAAACAGTTTTCTACAAGGTGCCACATGAATGCAAGACTGAATGATATAAAAATTTACCATCAATTGAACTGAAAATGAAAGACAACATCAGACACCTATGTCGCCTAAGAAGAAATTAAGAACAATGAACAAGCATAAGCCACAAATCAGTTCATCTTTTACTCCATTCAATTCATTTCCTGTTTTGCTACCCTTTTTTCTACCAATAAACAATATAAGAGTGCAGAACAAAGTTAAATAGTCTTTTTTCTGGGGGGGTGTGGGACACAGAAGTCATCTGATAGTCATATGTACTTGAGAGGATAAAAACAAATCTATAATGCAAATTTTTGGGAAATACCAATGGATGGGCATCAATACAAGTATCAGCACCAAGCATGTCCATAACTTGCAAAGCAAAGTTTTGAAGCTCACTATCTGGATGCTGATACTTTAGACGAATAGTCTGCAAAGAAGAAAGAAACATTATTAACCAAATTACAAGGTAAACATATATAACTGCATTAAAATCAACCTATCTACAAAGCAAATTTAAATATGACTGCAAACTGACCAAAAATTACGTGCTAAGTTCAAGCCAGAAGTAACACATTTCTGATATGAGTGGGGTAAGATTGGGTAGATTTCAGAGCTTCTCTCTTTCCAGAATTTCCATCTATTTTCAGTTTAATTTTTTTTCCTTAAGAGTTTGTGTAAATTTGTGAATTCCATTTATTTCTTCATGGATCTATGTTCTAAAGTTCCATATTATAGAACAAATCAGTGAGTTGTGAGAACCCAGACCAACCTTTGGTTTTAGTGCGAGTTAGGAACAATGAGAATCCAAAGGACAAGTCAGCTAAACTCATGACCTTTCCAAATCTTATAGAAAAATCCTTTATGAAGGAAATTGAGAAGCTGAGAGCTGCGTTAAAACAAAGCAATGCTGCTATTAACAATCTATGGGTACCAAGGAGATTGATCACTCTGGCAGTGGAAGCAACAAGGGAGGGTAGTGATTTCACTGGCTGGTGAGGCAGAGGAAGACCTGGCAGTGTGTTGAGCAGATGTTAGCATCTTCATCACGGAGTGAGAATGGGCAACTCTTGGTTAAGCAATGCTGTTTTACTTTCAATAAAAATTTTGTTACTTATCAAAAAAGAATGTTAAAAACTCCATGGATAGTTTGCAAGGGAGCAAGAGGGTGCTGTTGCCCCAAGTGCCAATAATGGAGGCTAAACCGGAAAAATTTCCTGATGAGGGGCTGCAATGTCAGGTAAGGGTCTTGTTACTACAAAGGTGACAGCTTCTAGTGTTTTTTTTTTTATTAGTAATAAAAATATATTAAAAAGAAGAAGGGTGTCACCTGAGTATGCAGGAAGTATACATCAAGGACAAAAACAAATCAAGTGCATAAAGTACAAAAGTTCATGAAACCATGGACTGAAAAAAAAAAAAAAAAAAAAAAAAAAAAAAAAAAAGAACGAAAGCCTAACACTGCAACCCAATCCAGAAATGTCTTAAGGAAGAAGAGTTTAAGATCTGAAACTGATCTCTCTAAATCCTCAAAATGCAAGTTATTCCTCTACTGCCAAATGCACCACATCAAACAATGGGGCTTAGCCATCCAAATGGCAGAATTCTGATGCCTCCCAAACTTTCCTTGCCAAAAAGCAAACAGCTCCACCATTGTTTTCGGCATAACCTAGTGAATGCCAAACAAAGTAAACACCATAGACCACAAAACAAAAGCAATAGGGCAATGGATAAGGAGTTGGTCTACTGATTCCCCATTTCTTTTAAACATACAACACGAATCCAAAATCAAAACCTTCCGTTTCCTAAGATTATCAATAGTCAAAATAATCCCCAAAGCTGCAGTTCAAACAAAAAAAGCAACTCTAGATGGGACCTTAGACTTCCAAACAGTCTTCCAAGGGAAAGACTGATCGAAACTTTTTGTCAAAACCTAGTAATAGAATGAACAACAAAACCTCTTCCCATAGCAGGTTTCCAACACATCTTATTGTCCCCAACTCCTCTCAAAGAAGCTCCATAAATTCTAGACATTAAATTGTAAAAGGATTCCAATTCCCAATCTTCACTGTATCTTCTAAAATTTAGATCCTAGAAAAGAACATCATTTGGGAAATTCATCAAATCAGCCACATAGGCCTCCTTATTTCAACTTAAAGAAAAAAGTCTCGGATAGCGCACACAAAAAGAAGTGTCCCAAAACCAAATGTCCCGCCAAAATCTAAGAATAAAACCAGCCCCAACCTCAAATTGGATGTGATGAACAAAAGATGGCCAACCATGACTAATAGACTTCCACAAACTCACTCCATGAGGGCCAGTAACGGGAAGAGAGCACCAACCTCCCCCTTCACAGCCATACTTTACCCCTATCACTCTCCTCCACAAGGCCTGTCACTCATTCCTAAATATCCATAACCATTTTCCAAACAAAGCTTTATTAAAACTTCTCAAACTTCTAATAGCTAAACCTCCAGAATGAAACTTGATATTGAAAAGGCTTACAATCATGTGAATTGGGAGGCTTTGCTGGATTTGTTGAATAGAATGGGTTTTGGAGTGAAGTGGTGTAAGTGGATTCATACTTGTATATCCACAGTGCAGTTTTCTGTTTTGATTAATGGGTCTCCAAATAATTTTTTTGATAGTTCTAGGGGTTTAAGGCAAGGGGACCTGCTCTCTCCTATGCTGTTTTTGATTGTGATGGAGGTGCTCAGTAGGATGTTAAAAAGAGTGGAGGGAGCTGGCTTGTTCCACAATTTTAAAGTTGAGAGTAGGAGGGGTGGTGGGGAAAGTGTTTCACATCTATTGTTTGCAGATGATACTATCCTTTTTTGTGATGCAGATGTGGAGCAAATTCTCCATATTCAGTTGTTGTTACTCAGCTTTCAGGCGGTTACAGGTTTGAAGGTCAATGTGCACAAGAGTGAAATGGTTCCAATAGGGGAGGCTGATGATGTGCAAGCCCTGGCGGATATTTTGGGATGTAGAGTTGGGACCTTGCCTATGTCTTATCATGACATGCCATTGGGGGCGTCGCATAACTCCCCTTCAATTTGGAATCCCATTTTGGAAAAAATTGAGCGGAAATTAGCCGGGTGGAAGAAGATGTATTAGTCTAAAGGGGGTCGATTGATGTTACTCAAGAATACGCTATCTAGTCTTCCTACCTATTTTCTATCTCTTTTCTCTATTCCTACTTATGTGGCTAGGGATGGCCATACCTATTGGGTAATGGATATCCAACCCTACCCGATCCAATTATTCTGGGTAATACCCAATTCTTAATGGGTAGAAGGTAATTGGGTAGGGTTTGGATATTACCCAAATATTTTGGGTAGGGTTTGGATATTACCCATTTACCCATTATTACCCATTTAACTAAGTAAATCTAATTCAAACCCAACTCAACTAAATTATTATGGGTAAACCTCAACCCACCCAATTAGCCAATAATCAAAATTATCAAATTGCCCCTAAAACTTGAAAATGACCAAAGTATTCCTAAAATATTCTAAAATTGTCGAAATACACCCTAAACCTAAAAAATGACTAAAATACCTCCCAAACTTTAAAATTACCAAAAATACCTCAGAAACCTAAAAAAATTACCAAAAATACCCCTGAAACCTAAAAAATGACCAAAATACCTCTAAAAACTGAAAATTACCAAAATACCCCCTAAACCTATAAAATGACCTAAAGACCACTAAAACCTGAAAAATTACCAAAATACCCCTAAAACCTAAAAATTACAAAAATACCCTCTAAACCTAAAAAATGACCGAAATACCCCTGAAACATAAAAAATTAATGAAATACCCCTTGAAACCTAAAATGACCAAAATACCCCCCGAAAACTAAAAATTACCAAAATACCCTCTAAACCTAAAAATGACCGAAATACCCTCAAAACCTAGAAATTACCAAAATACCCCCCCTAAACATATAAAATGACAAAAATACCCCCGAAACCTATAAAATAACCGAAATACCCCCTAAACCTAAAAAATGACTAAAATACTCCCGAAACCTATAAAATTACCAAAATACCCCCTAAACCTAAAAAATGACTGAAATACTCTCGAAACCTATAAAATTACCAAAATACCCAAAAACTTATAAAATGACAAAAATGCCCCTAAAACCTATAAGATGATAAAAATGCACCTAAACCTAAAAAATGACTAAAATAACCTCGAAACCTAAAAAATGACCAAAAGATCCCAAAACCCAAAAAATGACTGAAATACCCCCAAAGCTTAAAAAATAACCGAAATACCCCTAAAACCTAAAAATGACCAAAATACCCCGAAACCCAAAAAATTACCAAAACACCCCTGAAACCTTAAAATTACTAAAATACCTCCAAAACCTATAAAATTACCGAAATAGCCCCAAAATATAAAAATTACCGAAATACCTCTAAAACCTAAAAAATGACAAAAATGCGCCGTAATCTAAAAAATGACTGAAACACCCTCATAATCTAAAAAAAATGACCAAAATAACCCCAAAATCTAAAAAATTACCAAAATTCGCTCAAAATCTACAAAATGATTGAAATATTCTTAGAACCTTTAATTTGACGAAAATACACTCGAAACATCCAAAATACCTCAAACCTCTATTTTGGTAATTTAAAAGGTTACAGATGTATTTTGGTCATCTTACAGGTTTATAGGTATTTTGGTCACTTTAAAGGTTTCAAGGGTATTTTGGTCATTTTAGATATTTTCTAGGGGTATTTGGTTGTTTTAGAGGTTTAGGGCTATTTTGGTCAATTTATAGGTTTTGGGGTATTTTTGGTAATTTTAGAGGTTTGGGGTTATTTTTGGTCATTTCAGAGGTTTTGGGCGTATTTGGTCATTTTACAAGTTTAGGGCGTATTTTGGTCATTTTATAGGTTTAAGGGTATTTCAGACATTTTTTAGGTTTATGGTGTATTTTTTTTACCATAATATAGGTTTTAGGGGCATTTTTGTCATTTTATAGATTTTTGGGGTATTTTGGTCATTTTATAGGTTTTTGGGGTATTTTGGTAATTTCTTAGGTTTATAGGGTATTTCGGTCAATTTTTAGGTTTTGGAGGTATTTTGGTAATTTTTCAAGTATTAGGGGTGTTTCAATAAGTTTTTAGGTTTCGGGGATATTTTAGTCATTTTTTAGGTTTAGGAGTTATTTCAATAATTTTTTAGGTTTCAGGAATATTTTGGTAATTTTTAAGTTTCAAGGGTAATTTTTAAGTTTCAAGGGTATTTTAGTTAGTTTTTAGGTTTTGGAGGTATATTTGTCATTTTTTAGGTTTAGGGGGGTATTTTGGTAATTTTTTGTTTCGTGGGGTATTTCAGTCAAATTTTAGGTTTCGGTGGTATTTTGGTCATTTTTTAAGTTTCGGGGGTATTTTGGTAATTTTAAGTGGTTTTTGAGCATATTTAGTGAATTTGGGGGTATTTTAGTCATTTTAGAGATTTCATGGGTATTTTGCTCATTTTAGAGATTTTGGTCATTTTAGTGGTTTTTGAGCATAATTAGTGATTTTAGAGATATCATGGGTATTTTGGCCATTTTAGAGGTTTTATGGGCATTTTGCTCATTTTAGAGATTTTGAGGATATTTTGGTATTTTTAATGGTTTTTGAGCATATTTGGTGATTTTATAAAAATTGGGTTTGGGTAGGGTATGGATATCCATGGGTAAACAAACTGGGTAACAATTGGGTATGGATACTAATTGGGTAAGGTAATTGGATATCCATGGATAAATTAATTGTGTTGGGTATGGGTATACCCTACCCATACCCTACCCATGGCCATCCCTATATGTGGCTAATAAAATTGAAAAGTTGCATAGGGATTTTCTATGGGGTGACAGCAAATATCATCTAGTAGGATGGGATAAAGTTTGCACACCTATTGCCAATGGTGGCTTGGGGATAAAAAAAATTACTACTTTCAATAAGGCCTTATTGGGGAAATGGATGTGGCGACTTGGGAAGGAAGAGGATTGGTTATGGAAGAGGGTGGTAGTTTCAAAATATGGGAAAGATTTGGGGGGATGGACTTCAAAGCTAGGTAGGGGTGCTCATGGGTGTGGTTTGTGGAGAAATATTCGTATGGGTTGGGGGATTTTAGCAAAAATTGTCAGTTTGTTGTCAGGTTGGGGAATAGAGTGAGATTTTGGCAGGATGGGTGGTATGGGGATCAACCTTTCCAATTGGCTTTCCCAAGATTGAATGGTATTGCCCTTGATAAGGAGGCATCTGTAGAAGCTTCTCTGTCGAGGTAAGGGGCAGAGGATAGGAGAATTTGGGATGTTCATCTCATTCGAGATCTTAATGAGTGGGAGATGGATGAAGGGCTGCATTTTCTTCGTATGTTGGGAGCTAATACCCCTCCTCTGGATGTTGGAGATCGGATGAGATGGAACTTGAAACCCAATGAGGAGTTTGACACCAAGTCATATTATAACAAATTGCGGGATTTGATGCAGTTCATTTTAAATCTATCTGTTACTAGCTTCAGTTGTATATAAGTAATTTCTGGTTTTACTTTTAATAGCATTTATCACTTGTAATAGAAAGTTAGTTAGCTGATAGGTTGTTAGTGATAAGTGTAATAGCCTATTAGTTAGTTAGAGAAGTTAGTTAGGCTTTGGCCAAATCACATGGCAGCCACATGGTGGATTCTTGTAACTAACTCAGCAGCTTGCTTATGTAACTATAAATAAGCAAGGCTGCCTTTATTGTAAGCAGTTGAATTTGAATCCAAGAAATCTACATTTGAGGTATTATTCCAAGAGTGTGTCTCTTGAAGAGCTAGTTCATTCTTTCTTATCTCTAAGCAACTTAGCTTTCTAAACATCTTTCCTTTTCACCATTTTTCCTCCATCAGGATCCCCCTTCAATTGTCTTTCCTTGGAAAGCTATTTGGAAAGTAAAGGCTCCTAGATGGGTTTCTTTTTTTATTTGGTGTGTAACTTGGAATAAGATCCTTATAGGTGATAACTTGAAATTGAGGAGATTGGTTCTTGTAGACTGGTGCATTATGTGCCGTCATTGTGGAGAGACGATAGACCATTTACTTCTTCATTGTGAGATGGCTCATCAGTTGTGGTGCTTTGCCTTAAAATCTTTTGGTTTGTCTTGGGTTATCCCTAAATCGATCCCAGATTTGCTTTTTGGTTGGTGGAGTTGGTTGGGGAAGCATTCGTCTCAGATTTGGAACTTAGTTCTGTTGTGCATCCTATAGTGTATTTGGAAGGAACGGAATCGGTAGACTTTTAAGGATTTGGATAGTTTCGTTGATCAGCTTCTTGCTTCTTTTAGTGGGACTCTTTTTGATTGGTCTCGGGCTTGGAGATTCACGACTAGTAATTCTCTCCCTTCTTTTCTTAGTTCTCTTTCTCTTTTGTAATTTTTTTTTGTTGTCTGGTTCTTTCTTGTTTTCACTCTGTTTTTCTTCTTGTTTTCTTTGGGTTTGCTCTGTGTTTTTCTTGCATAGAGTAGTCGTTCGTATATATAAAATTCTTACTTATCAAAAAAAAAAAAAAAGGCGCGCAAACCGTAGCCCATTTCACTCAATGAGTTTTTTTAACATCCCCCATACCACTCGAGAAAATTTCGTTGAAGTTGCTCAGTACGATTTGCAACCTCCACCACGAGAGGAAAAAGAGAGAAAATAAGTTGGAAGATTGGATAAAGTACTCTTAACAAGAGTAAATTTACCACCTTTTGAGAGATACAATCATTTCCAACCTACTAACCTCCTCTCCATCTTCTCAATAATTGGATTCCAAATAGAACTATCTTTGACATTAGCACCCAACGGAAGACCTAAATATTTCATCAGGAAGGATTCTTGCTTGCACCCTAGCACATCCACCACATCTGCTATATTTGGAACCACACCCACTAGGACCAATTCAGACTTACCCATATTAATTTTCAACCCATAAACAACTTCAAACCAAAACAGCACCAGCCAGAGAAACAGAATCTGACCAAGATCAGCATCACATAAGACCAAGGTATCATCAACGAAGAGAAGATGGGTCACTTGCAAAGAGTTACCCGTGGGACCCACCCTAATACCAGACATGAGCCCATCCCTCACTACCTTATCCAACATTTTACTAAAAGCATCCATAACAATGACAATATTGAGGGGATAATAGATCACCTTATCTTATACCTCTAGAGCCTTCAAAGAAACCACACGGAGTACCATTAATGAGAATGGAGAATTTAACAGTAGAGATACAGGAAAAAAAACTCATCTTCTCCATTTTTCAGGAAAATCACAACGATCCAACATATAAATGAGTAAGTCCCAATTCACATGATCATATGTCTTCTCTACATCTAGCTTACACCACCCTAGGAACTCCTGATTTCAGCCTACTATCCAAGCATTCATTGGCAATAAGAACGGAATCTAAAATCTGTCTTTCTTTGACAGCATTTTGAGATTCATAGACAATATCCCCAACCACCATTTTCAACCTGTCAGCTTCTAGTGTTAATGATGGATTGTCCAATTCAAACCCGAATGAAAAGGGTGGGAATGCACCAAAGTATCTCTCCACTACAAATCAAACCCCTAAAAATCAGGACAATGTCTCAAAAGCCCAAGTGAAAGCAGTCACAGTCCAATGGAATTTCAGCATTTTTTTTTTTTTTTTTTGATAGGTAATAAAGATTATATTAAAAAACACTACCTTATGCAGAAAAACATAAGGCAGAGAGAAAAATACAAAGGGAAAGAAAGAGTGTAAAGATAAAGAAAATGAAAGATACTAAGTACAAAGGAGAGAGCTAAGGAACATAGGGAGAGAATCACTAGAGGTGAGTCCCCACGCCCTAGACCAGTCAAACAAAGTGCCACTAATGGAGGCCAAAAGTTGGTCATCCGAACTATCCACGTCCTCAAACGTCCTCCTATTTCAACAGGGACAGGATGCCCTTGCTTTTGGATTATATGAGGCCTAATTAGTACCAACATTCTGTCAGATGAGTGATATTTCAGCAATTGTTATTCCCCTTCTTTGCTTATTGACCAATTTTTGGGGAGAAAAAGGTCTGAAGCAACGTCAGAAACTAGACAAATAGGAGTTGTGGTTCAGTCAACTATTCCCACTGATAACCCCACTTTTCAAATTATCACAGTTAAATTGGATGGACATAATCAACTGGCTCGATCACCTTCTTAAAAGTAGGAGGAAAATAGGCTATGTTAATAGAGCAATTCCTGAGCCTAGACAGATGATTCCACCTCTGGTGAGTGGCAGTCTAAAAAAATGTCAGCTTTTGCAATCTATGGAACCTGAAATTAGTAGTGAATACCTGCTATTGCAAACTGCCAAGGAGATTTAGAATGTTGTGGCTCAAACTTTAAGCTCTGAAAGGGATTATAGTACAGATTTATGACTTGAAGTGTTACATACATTAGACTAAATAATGGGGATGGCCTCAAAAAAACTAAGATCACGTCTTTCTGTCTCACTCAATTCAACATTGTTTGCCCATGTTCTTTAAATTGAATGTTTTAGATTAGATTTTCCCATCTATATATATATATATATATATATTTTTTTTTTACAATGAAACAGATTCTCTCTTATGTACTTCGAAATTCTGTCAAATACGAGAGCTTTTTTTATAGGTTTATTTCTGCATCTCGTTTGATTTTTTTTTTAATAAAAAAATTAAAATAAATAATAATAATATTATTATTTATAATAATAATTTATAAAAATTAAAAATTAAAAATATATAAACAACAAAAAAACAAATCTATATTTTAGGAAGGATGCTCAAAATTTTCCAAGAAGCATAGATGATATCAAGAGTTGCTAATAGAAATTAAAGCTTGCAAAATATATATATATATATATATATATATATATATTTGTTGATAGAGTTTCAACTTATGACATCCACTTCTATGATAATTATATTATTTATCATCAGACCAAGACACCAGTCAGTTTTTGGTATAGACAAAAATTGAACCCCAAATCTCTTATTCAACTATTAGAGATTTTACTAATTAAACTAACTAGAACTCATAAAAGCAGGTAAAATTTGATGTACAAATGAGTTTTTAAAATTGTATTTCAATATTATAAAATAATTTCACAAATCTAGACATAGCTTTTAAATTCAACATTTATTCATCAATATTGATTGAGTTTGTGCCTTCAAAGTTCCATGGAAAAGTCAAGAGAGTGAAGAGTAATAAAAGTCAGCACCACAAATGTCAAATGGATAGTATACACAACGAAGCCAGCAACTTTGCTGGGATTTTTGGAATTATTATCAGGGGTCTGTTGTGAACTTCTGTGAGAAACCAAGCAAGCATTTTGTGTTGTTAAATTTCTTGGAATGATGATGAAGGATTGTTGGGGAGATCATTTTTTGGTTGTATGGTTCCATTCCTTTCAGGAAGGATTAGAAACAGAAAGGGGGAGTGGAGAGACGTGCTTGAGTGTGATTCTAAATTACAGCAACTGCTTATTAGCGGGAAAGTTGGTGTAACCGATTGAAAGTGGATTTTGAATTTTCATAGGTTATGGTGTGGTAATATATCAACTTAATTATATGTCCTTTGTCTTTATTTCTTAGGTAGACTAAGTTAAACAATTCTGAGGTTTTTTTGGAGACTACATAAAAAAGGACATCAAGGATTCCTACAGCAAAGATTTTTCCCCAAAAAATTAAAAAAAAAAACCTAAATTTTAGGATTTTGAAAATTATGCATTTTAATGGTTTGACCATATTATCTTAAGTTTTTTAAAATTGTATTATTAGTGTGAGGGTATTTTGGAACATCTAAAAAGTATACACCAAAGTGGGGAATCCTCTTTAAAGTGGTATATGTTAAATTACCAGATTCTCCCAAAAACTTAAATTATTGAGAAATTGTGAATTTAATCACTTAAATCATAATTCTAACACTCTTTCACGTGTGAGCTCAAACTCCTTTTTACCAGGTGAGGCCCAACACATGGAATTTTTAACATTTTAAATGGGAGGTAGAGCAATTACAGGAATTGAACACAAGATCTCCTGTTCTAATACCATGTTAAATTACCGATTCTCCCAAAAGTTTAAGCTATTAGGATATAGTAAATTTAATCACTTAACCACATACTTCTAACACTCCCCTTCATGGGTAGGCTCAAACTACCTTTTAATAGATGAGGAGTAACACATGGGATTTTAAATGAGAGGTAGAGTGGAGGAGACAAGGATTGAACTTAGAACCCCTTGCTCTGATACCATGTTAAATTACCAATTCTCCTAAAAGCTTAACCTATTAGGAAATGGTGAATTTAATCACTTAATCATAATTCTAACTATCATTTCCAGCCAAAACATTAAAATAAAATCACTTCAAACTATTACTTGTTAAAAACCTTATAAACATAGAGAACTGTCAAACATGCTAGTCTGATAATAGACTAGAATGAAACAGTTTGTTCTTTTGAACAACTGAATGACAAACAGCCTATTTGATACTCAATGAACAGGTAACAAATGCAAAAATGCGGAATAGTTACACAAGCTTATTCCTAAGTAAAAGAAAAATCAACTCTAATTGCAAACCCTCTCAACCACAAGAAAAAGAAGAAGAAAATATTTGGGAACCTTTTGGGAGAGGAGGGGGTGTTAGAGAGCAGATATGATCAGCAAAATCTACCTGTAAAAAGAATACCCAAGACAAGGTTAAGCCAACTCGTATATCCTTAGAGCGAGCTCCACTTGCTGCAAGTTAAACAATACGTGAGAAACAGTTGAATGCCAAGAAGTTTGCACTTACACAATTGTAAAGGATTAGGCCCATTACCCCACCCCTAGAAGTTTTCTTTATTCTTTTTTCTCTACAAGGTAAATAAATCATTTTTCACCAGATGAAATTTTTTTTTTTTTTTTTTTATAAGTAATCGAGATTTATTGATATCATTTTTCACTAGATGAAAATAATATTTTGACAAGTAAATGATAATTTTATTTAAATATAATCAATGAAACAATTAGTTTAAAATTACAAGTGATATGTAATGAATCTACGAAATCAACCAAAAAAAAAAAGGTACAATAGGGATGTTGCCTAATGCAATCATCCAATCATACAAAGAAAATAAAATATACTGTTTAATGACATGAATGAAGGTTCTACACCATCAAAGATCCTGCTATTCCTTTCTCACCAAATAATCCACAAAATACACAAAGGAACATCCTTCCAAAATATGTATATTCCTGTGATTATTGAACCTTCCTTGCCATGAAGTCAGCATATAACCGTCTTTGGCATTACACATGATACTCTAAATAAAGCAAACACAAGAAACCACAATTCTCAAGCCATAGGACAAAGAAGCAAGAGATGCTCCACAGTCTCCTCACCCATTCTACAACATCAAAGCATTGATCCCAAAACTTTTAAAGTCTATGGGTTCTCAACAAACTAATCAGAGTTGTCCACATTTACCTATCACCTCATTCTTCCTTTTTTTTTTTTTTTTTTGGTAATTAAAATAAAATCAGCACCACACCTTATAATATTCTACACCAAAGAGCCACTAACAGACAGAGGCAATGCCCTCAACTCCTCTTTTGCTATCCGAAACAGCCCCAAGATCACCAAGAGACATTACAAAGTAAGTCCTGAATAACCAATTGATCTACTTATAGCCATATACTAGTTATGACACAAGAAAAATATAACCCAATAAATCCCAGATCAACTGTAGATTATCTACCAAATCGCCCTAGAAAAATAACATCAAAAGAAGCAGTTGACCAACTGACCTTGTACAAGGAACAGATAAATAGGGACCTTAGATGTCCACAAAATCCCAACACTACTGGCCAAACTGAAGTCTTATTAGTATCACCATGATCAGGGAGAGGGCATGTCCCTTTACTTGCAGGCTAAGACAAGTATTGTCATTATCTATAAAAAAATTCATTAAAGACATTAAGGAGATGCCTTACAAGCACAGAAGTACCCAAGAGAGGAGAAATGAGGACAAACAATAAACAAAAAAGCAAATAGAAGTATGTAAGAGTCAATAAAATATAGGAGTATCTTCATTATGTCATATGAGCCCATTCTAACGTGTACAGAAATTTAATGCTCCACTCCACTCCATCAAACAAAAACCTATTATATGCCAATTGTCAAGAAAATAATAAGTGAAAAGAAGCAACTCCAAACTAGAAGAAGTCTCCAATTTCAGAAACGTCAATACATTTGATAAATTGATTTGGGTAGAACCCAATTCACAACTAAAAAGGCAAAAATAGACACCGACTCAAAATTTACTATGCGGTAGAGCTGAAGACCATTCACCATCTCTGCATTGCACTTCCACAAGTATAATCATTATTATCAGGTACATTCTTCCCAGTTATTTTGAATGACCATGATGCAGTTACATTACCTTCCTTTCAAAATAATTAACATTAACTGCCTATCCAATTCTAAAATGACAATGTTAGGAAAGGAACATCAAGCAGACGCAATCATGGAAGATTAATTTATTACTATTTTGCAAATTCGCCAACTCAAATTTCAGAATATGGGGCCAACATGTGAAATCCAATTAAAGTGAAAGTTGTGTGGTTCTAAAGGTCTAGTTATATGTGTCATAGGGTTTAAACAGCGTTTTATTTGGACTTTTATTTTGTTCGTTATGGTCAATTTTGTATCCAGGACTAAATATGTAATTTTTGCAATTCTTGCAAATTAAAGATATTTTTGCATTGGGATATTCAATTTTCTAGAGCAATCCAACACTAGGAGCTGGAACCTTTGACTGCCTTTATGGACCTAACATATTCTATGCCACTTAAGGGTGAGGGACAAGACAAACTTTGTTGGAAGTCAGCAAAGAGTAAGGGTTTTAAGGTGTGTGATTACTATTTCTCCTTTTCCTCAACTCCTGGCATTCTTTTTCCATGGAAGCACGTGTGGCGTTCAAAGATTCCTCCTAGGGTAGCTTTCTTTTCTTGGACTGCAACCTTAGGACAGATTTTGACTATTGATAACTTATGGAATAAAGGTATTCTGTTGTGGATTGGTGCTATATGAGCAAAAGGAGTGGGGAGGTGAATCATCTTCTTCTTCATTGTCCCATAGCCTAAGTTGCACGGACACGGACACGGACACGGACACGACACGGACACGGACACGGGGATACGGTAATTTTTGAAAAATTAGGACACGACACGGCGGGGACACGGCGGTTAAATAATTAATTAAAATTTATATTTAGGCATATTTTTAAATATTTTTAGACATAAAATACGTTTATGTCTAGAATTTAAATTATATAGGAACTATAAATAAGTAAACTAACACCCAAAGTAATACAATAATACACATAAAATTATTTAATTTAACTTTAATAAATAAAATTATAACAGTAGCGTAACACACATCAACAAATTTATAATAGAGCACCCACGGGCCACGGCAGCAGTGAAAAAAAAAAAAAAAAAACAAACAAACAAAACGCAACTTATATTATATAATGCGTTATAACAGTACACCCAACCCATTCACCAAATATCTGAAAGAAAGAATGAAAAAAAAAAAAAAAAAAAGAGAGCAGAGAAAGAGATGGGACCTGCTCAGTTGTCCACGCCGAGAGAGAGAGAGAGAGAGAGAGAGATCGGAAGGACAGAGGGGAGAGAGCACGGCGACAGAGCTCGCCGATCTAACTCCGGCGAGGGAAGAGGGCAGCGGCAGGCTGGCAGCGACAGAGGGAGGGTGGGTTTCAACTTTCAGACTCTAAACTTGCCTTAATGTTTTAGGGTTATCACGAAATCAACGGAATAGGTAAGTCCACCTGTCAAAATCTGTGTTTTTTCTCTTTTTTTTTTTTTTTTTTTCACTGCTGGCGTGTCGGACGCGTCGGAGCCGCGTCGGCGCCGTGTCTGAGCCGCGTCGGAGCCGTGTCGGCGCCGTGTCGGAGAATCGAAAAAAAAAAAAAAAAAGAGACACTGCTGGACACCGGAATCCGGCGCGTCGTACCCGTTCCGGTGTCCGACACGTGTCGGACACGGACACGACGCCAAAAATGGCGTGTCCGTGCAACCTAGCCCATAGCTTGAGTTATTGGACAATGGTGTGGAATTTGTTTGGTCTTCTATGGTTATGCCAAAGAGTGTCACTGATTTATTCTCAGCATGGCAAGGTCCTTTCGGCAAACATCGAAATATAGTTTTCTGAAGGGTTGTACCGCACTATGTCATGTGGTGTCTTTGGCGGGAACGGAATGCGAGATACTTTGAGGGAAGTGAACGGTCTATACTCAAGATTAAATCTCTTCTTCTTCGCTCTTCACTGGATTGGAGTACTGCTTTTAACTCTCTTTCCTGTTCTAATTTATTAGATATGTTTGAGCATTGTAATTTGAGAGATTGATAAATTGTTACTCAAGTACACCACTGGTGTACCTGTGTATTCTCTTTTTTTATTAATAAACTTTCGTTACTTATCAAAAAATAAAAGGGATATTTTTGTAGTTTAGTTGAGTTTAGAAATTTGAATGAGATCCTTAGTGTCTTAGGTTCTCTTTTCTTTGAGTCCAACTTTTTTTTTGATAGGTTTTTAGCTTAATAGTCAAACTAAGAGCCCTAATACTGCTAATCAAACTAAGAGTCTAATACTAATCATACAAGAAAAAGTCCTTTCATATATTTGTGCTAAATATATTCAAAGAAGATAGAATTGATTAATAAAAGAGTGTTTTGAGCATTCAGGCATGTTGGCCTTTGTGTGTTCTTTTCTCCCTTTTCTCTCCTTTCATTTCTTCATCTCTTTTTTAGGGGATTGTTCACATGTACAGTTTTAGACAGCCTCTAAACAACATAAAATTTTCTCTTTTCCTTCTTCCTTACAACTCCAAATCAAGCCCTTTCTTTAACCTATCAAAACCCTAAAACCCCACATACTTTCTTCTTAACCATCACCCCCTTCAAAATAGCCATCAAATAACTAACCAAACCACCTTTTAATTCTTACCACAATCTCCAAACAGGTTTTTTTTCCAAAAAACAATTCTTACCATAATTTCACAACCCTTTCATCAACAATTCCAAACTATAGATCCACAAATAATCGTATCCCTAAACCCAAGCATATGTTGACAGATTACATAATTTGTCCTATGTCAATTTGAAGCCAAAATCTTACCACAACTTCCACTTAACAAAATTTCTCATCAAGATAATGGTAAGTAATTCAGAATTAGAGACCCATTTTAAGGCTTTTCTCAAGACTATGAAAGAACAAAGACTTCAAACCAATTGTGTGAAAGGGTGTTTTCAATGGAAGCAAAGCTAGAAGAAGACTTGTCTACTTTGCAAGAAACTTTGGACAAGCTAGAAGTAGCTGTTTTGGCTAAATATCTTGATAGAATAGCAACATATCTAGAACTTAGATATTCTAACTTAGACCCAAGCTTATCTCCACCCGTGTTGGCAAACCTTTCTACGCGTTATCCCTTCACAATTTGATGGATATGACCCTAACAATTTGCTAACACAGCAACCTCAACTGGGGATTGGTTTAATGCCTCAAGGTGTAGTATTAAAGAGAGAAACTCAGCCTTATTGTTCACCACAATCTCCATCTTCAAGAACAACCAAAAGACAGCATTACAAGAACAATGGAGATCACAAAGGAGCAAGATGAGCATAAAATTGATCATGGAAAAGTCAAGGCCAAGGAAGATATTGATGTTATTGCTAAAGATAAATCCAAAAAGGATTTTAAGATAAAAAGGCTTTCAAGAATTAATTTTACAGAGCTGATTATTACACTCCAGTGTGTACGGAGTGTGTGCATCACATCAATTGAAATTGTGTCTTCAGAACACAATTTTAGTTAAATTGTTGAATCATGTTTTTACGATTTCAAAATTATAACAGAAACAAGATTTCCAAGGGTGTATGGATGTGTGCAACAAACATTAACAATAATTTTATTATTCCAAATGAATTTAACAATATGTTAGGAAAGAAAGATTAATTATCATTAATGCTTCTAAAAGCAATTGAAGGGTTGGTGTGAATTTCAAGTTTAGAGGTTCTTATACTTCAACACTTTAAAACTAGAGGAGAGTTTCTTACAACCAAGGGAAAATGAAGCAATCATGGAAGATTACTTTGATACTACTTCACAAATTCACCCATTCAAGATTTAATGTATGGGGTTCACGCGTAAAGTCCGATTAAAGTGAAAGTTGTGGTTTTAAAGGTCTAGTTATATGTCTTAGGATAAAATTATTTTTATTTAGGTTTTTCTTTTATTAGCTATGGTCAATTCTGTATAAAAATCTATTATTAGCTATTGTCAATTTTTGTAGTTTAATTGAGTCTATAATTCTCTAGGAATTCCTTAGTATCTGAGGTTTTATTTTCATTTAAGTTATTCTTTTATAAGGTTTTTAGTTTACTAGTCCAACTAGGAGTTCTAATACTACTAATACAAGAAAAAAGTCCTTATGTATATTTGTGCTCTATGTACTCAAAGGAGATAGAGTTGATATTTTTGATAAGTAAGCAAAGTTTATTGACAATAAAGAACACCACCAAGTACGCCTCTCACATCTTGAGATGGAAAATTCTATACAAATTATTACAGTCAAGAAACTATAATAGATTGGAAATCAGGTTGCCTAGTAAAACAACTATCCATTCATACAAAGAATGTAGGAGAAGCATCTTTATTTTGTAGATCGTTCAATGCCTTCAAAAGTTCTTCTATTTTGCTCTCACCAAATGGCCCACATAAGACCCAATGGGACAGCCTTCCAATTATCATCACTCCGATGTTTTGCAAACCTCCCATCCAACCAGTCAACAAACCAACAACCTGACAAGGCATGACTCAGTGCACTCCAAATAAACACTAAACAAGAGACTAACTCTCCAGCGTAATCACAATGCAGTAGTATATGATCGATAGTCTCTCCACCCTTCTTAGACAGATAACACTGATCTACAAAAATAACCCTTCCCCCACCACAGCATCCCAAGCAAAGAAAGTTACTTTTTAAGGAACTTTAACCTTCCAAAAACTTCTCCATCCCCATTAGAAAGTAGCCTATAGAAAGAAATTACCTAAAAATACTTACTCTTTGTAGATCAACAAATTCAGTCTTTTGCATCCAGCCTAATCTTGATTGAATAAATAAGGTCCAAAAAGTCTGCCAGCACCTCCAACTCCCAACCACGCAAATCCCACACCAAAAGTAACATCCTAATGCATTCCAACATATATGATCTACCACAGCCACCTCCTTATTCTGAGAAATACTGTATAAATAGGGGTATAAATCCTTCAACGCCCCATCACCACACCACTAATCAAAGTTGATAAACCTAGAAAACTGCTCTCACCCCATTCTAATAAACTTCTAGAGACTAACTATTAAAATAAATAAATAATATTCCAGAGACTAACATTGTATCCTCCCCTCCCCTCCTTTGAACACCATCTACCCCAATCACTCCAATACTTACCACTACATTCCTCTACAAAGCATTTTCCTCTATGGCAAAACGCCACAACCACTTCCCCAATAGCACTTGATTGAACAACACTACATGCCTCACACCCTAACCACCCTACTGAATAGGGGCACACAACATCTTCCAATTTGCAAGATGAAAATTGAATTCATCAGCTATACCACCCCAAAGAAAATCGCTCTACACTTTCTCATTTCACCTAGCAATGCTAGCAGGGCTAAAAATAATGAAAGGGAATAGGTAGGCAAACTAGAAAGAGTACTTTTTATTGACATGACCTGACCCCCTTTAGAAAAGTAAATCTTCTTCCACCCTGCCAGTCTCTTTTGCATCTTCTCGAGAATAAGAACCTAAGTACTTCATTAGCAATGAGAGACCTTACACCTAAGAATATAAGCCAACTCCTCCATGTCCAGAACTACACCCATAGGGACAAGTTTTGATTTTCCCAAGTTCATCTTCAGTCCCAACACAACTTCAAAAAAAACTTCAAATGAAGAATCTATGTCAGATTGACAAAAAAAAAAAAAATCAACGCATCATAGATGGGAGACATTAAGTGGATCATTGATGGTTCCATTGACGATGAAACCACCCAGATATTGCCCCTTAACTTCTTTATTCAGAATCTTACTAAGAGACTCCATTCCTATCACAAAATAATAATGGCGATAGTGGGTCACCTTGTCTCAAACCCCTTAAACTAACAAAAAAGCCAATTGGACTTCTGTTGATAAGAATCAAGAACCGAATTGTTGAGACAAAAAATATTGAGTGAATTGAGCATTGAGGAATGTTGGCCTCTATGTGTTCTTCTCTCCCCTTCTTCTCTCTTTTCTGATTCTCTTCCTAATGGTATTGTTCACAAGTACTTTTCATGCAACCCCTAAAAACCAAAAAATTCTCTCTTTTCCATCTTCCTTACAACCCCAAATCCAGCTCTTTCTTTTACCTATCAAAACCTTAACCCCCCCCCCCCCCCCAATACTTTCTTGTACCAAATAGCCATCAAAATTACTCATCAATCCACCTTTTAGGCTGCGTTTGTTTTGGGTGAAAATGATTTCAGGAAATCATTTTCACCCTTTTCCACGTGTTTGGTTGAAACGGAAAATACAATTTTCCGGAAATTGCATTCCTGTTGACCGCAATTTACCCCTTTGACCCGGAAATGAATTTACGTTTTCATTTTCCCTTCAATTCACTTCCGGAAAAAGAGAGAGAGAGAGAGAGAGCGCGCGCGCGAGAGGAGAAGATCCAGTCCGAGATCGCGAGCTCCAGCTCCAGTCCGACGGCGCGATCGACGGCGAGATCGCGATCGCGCCGTCGATCGCGATCTGGCGCCATCGCAATCTCAGATCGCGATCGACCCGTGATCGCGATCGCGATCCAGATCGCGATCGCGCGCCGTCGATCGCGATCTGGGGCCATCGCGATCTCGGATCGCGATCGCTCCGTGATCGCGATCGCGATCCGCGCGCCGTCGATCGGGATCTCGGATCGCGATCGCGCTGTCGATCGCGATCCGAGATCGCGATCGCCCCGTGATCGCGATCGCGATCCAGATCGCGATCGCGCTGTCGATCGCGATCGCTCCGTGATCGCGATCGCGATCCAGATCGCTCCAGCGCCGTCGATCGCGATCTCGGATCGCGATCGCGATCTTGTGTTGTGATCGTTGATGATTTTTTTTCCTGGACTGTGGCTTTGTGTTTTCTGATTTGTGTTTTCCTTCTTCTTTTCCAAACACCAGAAAATATTTTCCGGAAAATTTTTTAAAATGCAACCAAACGCATGGAAGCATTTTCCTTTTCCGGAAATTAACATTTCCGGAAAATATATATTTTCCGGAAAACGTTTTACAGCAACCAAACACAGCCTTAGTTCCTACCACAATCCCACAACCCTTTCTTCACAATTCTAAACTATAGATCAACAAATACTCCTATCCCTAAACCCACCACAAGCATACATAGACAAAATCCCTAATTTGTCCTACATCACTAGCTACAATTGTATTTAGACATGCAACTTCACTTATAAAATCGTTTGTTTATGTTAGAAAAGAAGAGAAGTAAAAATGCGTTATCTTCTTTTCACAACAAAATGCACATGCATATAATAATTACACCCAAACAATAATACTTTCATCATTTGACCCAATCATGGGACCTAACCCCCATTCAATTTTCTCAATTAAAGTGAAGTTGTAAACTTCCTCTGCCCACCATCTCAAAAATTAAATTATTCGTAACATATTCAGTCAACCATTAGTACATAAGAAACAACTAACATTCAAGAGCACTATCTACACAAGTTAACTAAGATACTATTAAACTCATAGAAAAGCAATCATGATTTGGGCAGATTATGTAGGTGGAAGAGGGAGAAAGAAATAATTAGAAGATTTAGAGGCATAACAAGAAAAGGAGATTAATAAGTCAAGCTCAAGCATAAGATGGATAAAGAGGAGCTATGCTCCACTAGAACAATATTAATCAGGGGAAACAATACAAATGACTTGGCTTGAACTACCACATTCGTCTGCCCACCATCTCAAAAATTGAATTATTCCTAACATATTCAGTCAACCATTAGCACATAAGAAAGTTGTAAACTTCCTCTGCCCACCATCTCAAAATTGAATTATTCCTAACATATTCAGTCAACCATTAGCACATAAGAAACAACTAACATTCAAGAGCACTATCTACACAAGTTAACTAAGAAACTATTAAACTCATAGAAAAGCAATCATGATTTAGGCAGATTAGGTAAGTGGAAGAGGGAGAAAGAAATAATTAGAAGACTTAAGGGCAAAACAAGAAAAGGAGATCAATAAGTCAAGCTCAAGCATAAGATGGATAAAGAGGAGCTATGCTCCACTAGAACAATATTAATCAGGGGAAACAATACAAATGACTTGGCTTGAACTACCACATTCGTCTGCCCGCCATCTCAAAAATTGAATTATTCCTAACATATTCAGTCAACCATTAGCACATAAGAAAAAACTAACATTCAAGAGTACTATCTACACAAGTTAACTAAGATACTATTAAACTCATAGAAAAGCAATCATGATTTGGGCAGATTATGTAGGTGGAAGAGGGAGAAAGAAATAATTAGAAGATTTAGAGGCATAACAAGAAAAGGAGATCGATAAGTCAAGCTCAAGCATAAGATGGATAACGGGGAGCTATGCTCCACTAGAACAATATTAATCAAGGGAAACAATACAAATGACTTGGCTTGAACTACCACATTCGTCTAAATATATATGCACTATACCAAAAACCCCAAAATGATTACTACAAATTCCAAACTAGCCAACACAATGGAAAAAAACTAACACAACTTACTAGACACATTCCATAATTTATAAATACTAGCATATTTTCAATAAAAGATCCATTTACTAAATCAAATTCCCAAAAAAAAATCTTAGGGTATGTTTGGTAACTGTTTTTTCCCCTTGTTTTCTGTTTTCAAAAACAATTTTTAATTTTTGAAACTAAAGAACTTGTTTAGCAACTTAAAATGGACAAAAAACAAAAACTGTTTTCAAAACTCAATTGGTGAAGGAAATTGAAAACATGTAAAAGACTGTTTTCAATTTCTAATTTTCAAAAGTCAATAAAAATACGCATTTAATTTAATGAATCTGTCTTATTTAATGAGTTAGCATTAGAGTTCAAATCCTTGTAACAACATATTTTAGTATTTTCTATTTTTTTCTTCAAAAACTATTTTTTTAATTTCAACTAACCAAACATGTTTTTGATTTCAAAAATACAAGAAAATTGTTTTTTCTTTATATTCCCAAAAACAAGTTTTTGAAAATAGAAAACAAAAACTGTTACCAAACATAACCTTAAACTTCCAAATGCCCACATAAATGGTTTCTTGAAGATTACTAGGCCCTTATGACACTGCATCAGCAGGATTATACCTTTTGTGAAGGGCAAAGCTAAATGCTTTTGCAAACCACCTTCTAATTTCTTTGCTGGAGGAAAAGGACCTTTTCCCCTCGGTTGAACCTAGTAAGAAAAACAAACTGTGAGACAGAGGTATTAAAGAAAGAATCCCTCTAAACACAACATATCATACCTGTGCCTCAGGATTCATTCCGAGAGCAAGCAAGGAGCCCAAAGCTTCTGCAAATGCATCCCGAACAGATGAAACAGGATCCTCTAGTGCCTACTATGAGTAGCAGTACAAAGAATAAATTGAAAATTATGACAACAGCACCTCAAAGATTGACATATTAAATTCTAAAAAATCAATCAGGAAAATGTCACAAAGAAGAAAACCTGCCTTCACACAATAAGCGGCTGAGTTATCAAGTTCACCCAAGCCTAAACCGGGCCCTCCAATGCTGGCAAAGGCCTTGAGACATCTCGCTGCCGCTATTCTAACAACAAATGACTTATCCCCAATGGCAAATCGCATGATAAGACGGTATGCTTCAGTATATGCTGAAGAAGCAGCACTACCACCAGAGCCTTCCAAAGCATTTTGAAGCATATGTAGAGCCTCCTGTCTCACAAAGTCCTGAAATTTAAGGAATACAAGATAGAATTTAAACAACAAAGGAAACCAAAAGAAGTATCAATGGTAATTATATAACTCAATAACCATACTTCAATTTTCTAGTCATTAGCCTAGTTGAGAACCTAAGGATTGCCACAGCTTTGACGAAACCAGGAAGTATGATGCCTGTCATAGTCATAAGCCCCAGGAAGAATCCTTGTTTACTGCATAAGTTGATCAAGACAGTAGGCCACTACATTTGTGACTGACATGCATACATATATAAATACATACATAAATTAAATAATTCAATAACCATACTTCAATTTTCTAATCATTAGCCTAGTTAAGCACCTAAGGATTACTACAGCTTTGAAGAAACCAGCAAGTATGAGGCCTATCATACTTATAAACCCGAGGAAGAAGCCTTGTTTACTTCACAAGTTGACCAGACAGTAGGCCATTACATTTCAAATAATGTGTTTACCTTGGAAGCCTTATTGTCACACACTACTGCTCTCAAAATATTGGTTAGCACATAAACCGTTAGTTCTCATTGGTTATCTCCAAGGACAAGAAAATCCCACAGCCCTAGCACTCTTTGCATTAATAAGTCTTAGTGCTGTGAAAAGAATATTGCAATTGGAATTGAAATTGTTGCAATTATCTAGGAAACCCATGTCAAAGGAAAGAAGAAAATGGCCAATAAGCTCTAGCTAAAATAATACCCTGTCCTCTTGTAAGAAGACCTACCAAGTGCATGTAATCACCAATTAAAAAAAAAAAAGGGGAAAGAGGAGAATGTTAAAGATCCTTTTGGGTTTATGTCCTCATCAAAAAACACACTTCACTTGCCTCTCTTAGAACTTTTTCTCCAATATAGTTCAAATACATAATTGTTTTTATTGGTAAGTTACACATGCATCTAGTGGGTCATGAACCTATGACCTCACCCTCCATCCCATTGTTATGGGAGGAGGAAGTGCCACTTGAGCTATAGCTCATTGGAAAATATAAAATTAAGTAAGAAAAATGTATTGTCACCGAGAAAAAAAAAATCATGAATACCTATAAGCATAAATACATGTATGGAATAAATACATGCATCATAACACTTCAATATAGCCTGACAATAATACATGTGTTATATAAACAAATTTGCCTTATCTCCTTAAATTCCAGATTTGCCTTCAGATATTGACAGGGTACAGAAACCAACAGGAAGAACAATAATGCTTTCTTTTCAAATCAGAACAAGTTTTCTTTGGACACAAAGATAAATCAATACTCTTGCTGGCATTTTTTATTAAACAAGGAGCTTCTTCAGGAGAATTTCAAAGAAATAACATGCTGCCCAGCCTTTCTTCTCTTGTTTCACCTGCCATACCCTAGGTTATTTCATTCTTCTTCCTCTCTTTTTTTTGCACTTTTGTACTAGTTGAGAAGAAAAGGTGCAGGAAAGAAAGATAGGAAGAATAGAGGACTGTTCCAAAATAAAGCACAGAAACTAAAAAATGTACCAAAGTGTGAAATGCCCCAAGCAAACATCCTGAACCCTAGCTCTGCCCTGGGAGAATACAATTCCCCCACCCACAAAAGAGAAAAATAAAATAAAAATTAAATCTCATTAGGCACATGTCTAGCCTCCACGTCAAAAATGCCCAAAAAAAATTATTAAAAAAAAAAAAACTCCAACTCCACACATCAAACACCCACATTACCAAGGCCCCAAAACAAAATCTCACCTTGCTGATAACTGAAAGCACAAAAAAATGCAAAGATACTATGATAACGGTCTTCCCACATTCATTTTAGCATAACTAGAATTTCAGCAGTAAATATCCTTTTCTTTCTGGCACCCCAAACAATAATAATATGATATCTAGTATATCATTTCTAAAATACCTCATCTTCCTTAGGCCCAGATTTTCCAGGGTGCCACAGTCAAATTTTTAACTTTCAAAATCCAACAGGGAATACCCAGAAGAATCATTACAGGCTAACAACTGAGACCAAAGCTGACAGAATAATAGTGTTAACCACTTAACCTATTCCTTTCTCTTTTTTTTGATAAGCAACCTATTCCTTTCTAAATGAGAGTTTTGTATCTTATTAAAAGGGGAAAAAAATTATAGGGATAGAGATGCAGATTGAATGGACTACCTCATGAAACTTGATAAGTTTTGTTGCAATAGTAGTCGTTTCAAATAAACCTGCGGTAATTCGTCTCCCAAAATGCTTGTATAATTCTCCTAGGCATTGAGCAGCACCTAGAAAGATTGATATATTTAGAAAAATTATATGAAAGAAACATTGCTTATCAAAAGATAAATGAAGGGCTGATTAGGTAAAAGCCTAAATAGACAACAAACCATGAAGAAGACAGAAGGCTTAAATAATGCTAAAACCATGTTAGAAAAATCAGATTATTCAAAGAAGTACTGCTAGGAAAATGGTTGTGGCGGTTTGGTCCAGAGGGAAGCTTTTTGGAGAAGGGTTATAGCTCCGTTGTATGGCTCTATGGAGGGAGGCTGGTGCACAAAGGCAGCCCATGGTGCTTATGGGGTAAGCCTTTGGAAATACAATCAGAAAGTGTGGGACTCTTTTTCGCATTTTATCAAATTTGAGGTGGCAGATGATGGGTATGATATAAAATTCTGGACTGATGTTTGGTGTGGTGATTCTACCCTAAAGTTTTCTTTTCCTGAATTGTACCGTATTGCTTGGAACCAAGATGCTTTTGTAGCGGATCTTTTACAATCCAGAAATGGGTTGATTTGTTGGGAGTTGAATTTCAATCAAGCAATTCAAGATTAGGAATTGGAATGTCTCTATGTTTTTGGATCTATTGTATTCCACTAAGGTGGAGGGGGTTGGATTAGATAAGCTATGCTGGAGGCCTTCAATTCAGAGAGGTTTTGAGGTTCGCCCTTACCATAGAGTATTAGCTCCTTCATATTCTAACAATTTCCCATGTCAGAGTATTTGGAAACTGCTTGTCCCCAGTAAGGCGGCTTTTTACCTTTGGGTTGCTGCTTTTGGGAATATTCTTACAGCAGAGAACCTGAAGAAGTGAAACATTATTTTGGAGAACTGGTGTCGTATGTGCAAGAGGAATGAGGAGACGGTATACCATTTATTGCTGCATTTCCCTTTTGGTAGAGATTTATGATGTTTGGTTTTTGCTCTTTTTGGGGTGGAGCGGATGATGTCTAGAAAGGTTTTCAATCTTTTAGCATGTTGGCAAGGTCATTAAGGGCATCATCAGGGCAGTGAAATATGGAAAGCCATTCCTCATCAGGGAAGTTTTCTTTTACCAATTTATTTGATTTTATCGTTCATTGTGTAACCTTCAGCTAGTATACTTCCTGTGTACTTGTTGATTTCTTTCCAATAATATTATTAGTTATCAAAAAAAAAAATTATGCTTTCCAAAATATGATGCCCATGCCTTTTTTAGAAACAAAATTATCATACTTTATATATACCCAAGAGAAACATGCATTATAAGCTACATTAAAAAGAATAATTAGAGTAAAGATTATAGGATAGAGAATACCAAAATATATTCTAACCTCTTGTAAACAATCATAAAAGTGACATTGAAATAATGCCATGTAGCTCCATGGAAATGTATGACCCTCAAACACTAACCTCCCTGCCAAAAGCACCAGACAATTGATCTGAAGAATGTTTGAGCTACAAGAAGAGCCATTCCATTCCTCTTTCTGAAGATAGGGATAAAATCGATATCTTACCTCCATTTCATTAAAGGAATCAGTATTCCTCCCACTTTTGGGAGGTCCAGGAATGCTTAGAACTTAGAAGAGATGGAATGGAATGGAATGGGCAATCCCTCATAGTCATTCCATGCCTTCCCACTAAACTCTCAAACAAGAGAATAGATGGAATATCCTACAATCTTTTTTACTCCATTCCTTTCCTCCCTCCTGAAAGGGATGGCTAGTGTATTAGGGCAGCACCACCATCAAATCATTTTCTTTTTTTGATAAGTAATAAAGATATATATTCAAGAAACTACCTTATGCAGAAAAACATAAGGCAAAGAGAAAAGTACAATTGGAAAGAAAGAGAAAAAAGAAAAAAGAGGGAAAGGAGAGGATACTAATTATACAGGAGAGGGCTAAGAAACAAAGGGAGGAAATCACTAGAGGTAAGTCCCCAGACCCTAGACCAATCAAACAGAGAGCCACTGAAAGAGGCCAATAACTGGTCATCCAAACTTTCCATGTCCTCAAAAGTCCTCCTGTTTCGCTCCCTCCAAAGACACCACATCAAGCATAATGGAGCTAAGTTCCAAATGCTAGACATATGCTTTCCAGGCCAGTTCCACCAACCAAATAGAGTATCCGCAACCAATCTTGGCAAGACCCAAAAAATCCCAAAAGATCTAAACACCAAACTCCACAGCCGATAAGCCTTATCACAATGAAGTAACAAATGATCCACCATCTCCCCATTACAACGGCACATGATACACCAGTCAACAAAAACCATCCTTCTACCCCTCAAGTTGTCACCTGTAAGGATCCTATCCCATACAACAGTCCACACAAAGAAGGAAACACGCCGAGGAGCCTTAACCTTCTAAACACCTTTCCGAGGAAAGATAATGGGCAAGGGGCTTCTCAACTTATTGTAAAACGAACGGATATCAAAAGCCCCATTTTTTGTCAACTTCCATCGCATACGTTTGCCATTCACAGTGGGAGGAAGATTTGAACCCAAAGTGCGGAGAAATTCATCCACACCACCCATTTCCTAATCATTTGGTCTCCGAATAAAAAGAACATTCCAGCTTCTCCGATCCTCTATCCCCAACCGCTCAAGAGAAGAGGCCACCAATGCCTCTTTATTGGATGCAATCCCATACACACTTGAAAAGGTCAATTGAAGTGGAGAGTCCCCACACCATTGATCTGTCTAGAGTTTAACTCTATCTCCCACCCCTACCACAAAGCGAATATTTTTTCTAAATTCCTCCCACCCCATGCGGATACTTCTCCACAAGCCACACACATGAGCCCCTCTACCTAGCTTGGAAGTCTATCCCCCCCATTCTTCCCCAAACTTGAAAGCTACAACTCTTCTCCAAAGCCTTGTCTCCTCAAGCCCAAACCGCCATAACCACTTCCCTAGTAAGGCTTCGTTAAAGGTAGTTAATTTCCTTACTCCTAACCCACCATTTTTCAAAGGTGCACACACCTTGTCCCATCCCACCAAATGAGTCTTGGAGTCCCCCCATAAGAAATCCCTTTGCAATCTCTCAATTTTATTGGCCACATGAGTAGGGATGGTAAAAAGAGATAAAAAATAAGTGGGAAGACTAGCTAATGTGCTTTTAAGCAACGTTAGTCTTCCACCTTTAGACAAATACAACTTCTTCCAACCGGCCAACTTGCGCTCAATTCTCTCCAAGATAGGATTCCAAACAGTAGGAGACTTGTGGGACGCCCCCAATGGCATACCAAGATAGGTCATAGGCAGAGACCCAATCCGCATCCCAAAATCTCTGCCAAGACATGGACATTAGGAATCTCCACAATGGGAACCATCTCACTCTTCAACGCATTAACCTTTAAACATGTCACTACCTCGAAACAAAGAAGAAGCATCCGAACATGTAGAATCTGCTTCTCATTTGCATCACAAAACAAAATTGTATCATCCACAAACAAAAGACGAGAGACACATACCCCTCCACCCCGTCTACCATCAGCCCTAAAGCCTCAAAAAAAACCAGCCCCTTCAGTTCTTTTCATCATCATTTTCAATAAAATCATTACTTGTGCCCAAAAAAAAAATTATTGAAGAAAAAAGTAATAAAAATATTATCATGTAATCATGTTTAAAAGCCCTAATCTGATCCCATGCAAGTGTCAACAACCACAGTGCATAATACACTTGAATTGGGTCATACATATCCACAAACCAAAAGTTTGCTTAACCAACTAAATCAATTCCTGCAGGCAGCAGTGCCTCACCTTATCATGTTGATTTTGTGCAATTGTCAATAGGATATCAATTATTTGTTAACAATCAAATTGAAGATACGAATCAAGTTCAAAGGAATGCGTACATAAGAAAATTAAAGTATACATGTCACTATCTAACCACAAGTTTTTAGTTTCTATGACCAACCTGCAACTCTCTGAGGCTCACTTTTCTTCCCATCAGAAAGAAACCCTTGGAGACTGCTCACTCTGGAGTATATAGAAATGGGATCTCCCTTAAATATAATCATTGCCATCGCCACCGATGCCAAATGTCGCACAGGCCGTCGTGCACCAAGAATGAGTAACGAATATAGCGCATCCTCACATTTTCTTTGCCACAACAATATAGACTCCTGAAATATATAAATTCCAAACCAAAATTCACATATTACTAATCTCTCTCGACTCTCTCTCTCTCTCTCTACAAACAGCAAAAACTCAAGCAATTAATCAATTTCATCACAAACGCATGATTTCAAATTATAAAATCCCAATCCAAAATGTTAAAACTGAATTCTCAAAATCGTTTTCAGTGCCACTGTTGTACTCAATCATAATGCCAACGCTGCTCTCTCTCTCTCTCTCTCTCTCTCTCTGCCAAAAACTAAAGCAATTAATCAATTTCACAACAAATGCATTATTTCAAATTATACAATTCCAATCCAAAATGTTAAAAACTGAATTTTCAAAATCGGTATCAGTGCCATTGTTGTGCACAATTATAATGCTAAACCTCGAAACCCTAAAAACATTCACAAAATTAGAAACAAGGCAATTTGAGTCTGATTCTAAGGAATGCAAACAGATCTGGAAAAACAACGAAAGGTTTTGAAGAAGAGAAGAGAGAGAAAGTGACCTTAGGCTCTTCGTCGATGGCGGAGATGAGATCAGAGAGGAGATCGAAGCAGAGGAGAGCGTCCGGAGGCTGCTGGGCGGCGGAGGCGACTATGGACTCCAATTGCGCAACCAGCACGCCGAACCGCGAGAGAGGCACGTTCTCTCTCACGTACTTCTTCGCCATTTCTACAACGACGAAGACGAAATGCTAAAGAGAGAAACAGAGTAATTGGTCTGTAGAAGAAGAAGATTCAAGATTCAAATCGAGGAGAGAGCTTTAGTGTAAAGAAAAAGAATAAAAATGATAGTAGTAGAGTGTGAGGGAAATCAGAAATGAGCCGAGGGAAATATGGAATTGATCAGTAACTGCCCTGCCCCTGCCCGTCGGGTCTAAAGTCTGGCCCGGAACTTTTTTTTCTTTTTTTCTTTTGCAATAGAATAGTGCGTGGAGCACTCTTCTGGCTGCTGCTTTTTTTTTAAATAATAATTTGATTTTTTTTTTTTAGGGAATAATTTGATAGTTAATTCTCTCTATTTTCAATTGAAATAGAGTGTATATTTCATGGCTACGATTTAATTTTGAGCAAATGCAGATCTAAATTGTGCCAACTCATAAATAGAATTGTATGCAGCTAGTGCAAAAAGCACTCTTCTAAACTGTTTCTTTTTTGGACAAAGTTTAGCTACAAAATTAGTTGTAGCCTTAAGCTACAAACTCACTCAATAAAATAAATATTACTGCATATTTTGAAAATTTAACCGTTGAATTACATGTTTTTTACGCTCTTAATACACATGTCAATTTTGTGTCAATCGGATGTTATTTACTATATAATCTATAATCTTATATTTCATGTATAATTTTAAATTACAAAAACTTGCAATTTAAAAATTTATTGATGATATAACTATTGATCTTTAATTTTCTTGAAATTTTGTAAACATAGAGGATATAAGAAGAAGATGTAATCCAATGGTGGATTTGTCAAAATTCACTTCTAATAAAAAGATATTGAGTGAGTTTGTAGCCTAAGGCTACAATCAATTTTGTAGCTAAATTTTGTCCTTCCTTTTTTTCCTGAATAATACCTCTTTTTTTCATTTAAATTTTAATTCAATAGCTACAAATTAGAAGTTGAGAACCGGATAAAGATCCTTTCTATTTCTAAGTGAAATAGAGTGCGTCTATTTAATAGCTATGATTTAATGTGGAGTAAATGGAGGATCTAGATTTTGTCCACTCATTAAACTTAAACTAGAGTTATCAATTTTTAAGAGAATTGGCATTATCTAAATCGTATCTTCACTCCACTCACTTTAAATCTTAGCCAAATAGACGTTCTCCAAGTCTCAATTTCATTTAGAATTAGAAATTGAGACCACCGCACACCTTTGACATAATGGTCACTCCACAACTATAAGTGTTTATAGGGTGTGGGAGGATAAGACCCAACTCAAGTCTTTAGAAGAAAACTTCACACACACATATACTTAGATTAAGCTAAAGTATAATTTTTATCTTGTATCAAAAAGAAATTGAGAGGATTCAAATTCATTTAAACTCTAAATATCTTCAATGAAAAGTGAAAACACCAATAAATGACAATAATACTTACCATTACTAAGAGAAAAGAAAATACAAAGGAGGGGAGGTTGATTCAGCAGACTCATATGAACCTACATAAAAAAAAAATAATGTTCATGTTACAAAAAGTGCCCATGTAACAATATTATATGCCACAAAATTCGTCTCTAAGTTTATATGCCAATAAATAAAGGAGTTTAAAATCACTTTAGTCTTAGCAATGATTTATTCTATGAACTATTTAGGAGAGGTCAAGGAATTTTGAATTGGTTGGATTACATTAAGAGCAATAATGCCCCAACTAAAAAAAAAAAAAAAATCGTTACAGATTGCATTTTGTTATTGTGCTAAAATGATCCTTACCGATAAATGATGATAAAAAAAAATACTAATATAACTAACAGTCAAAATAAAATATAATTTTCTGGCCAGAACTGCCTCTATACTACCACGTTGCCTATATAAAATGGGGGAAAAAAAGAAGCATGTGTAAACACATCTCCAATCTCATTTTTCTCTTTACAGATTGCACTTTCTCTTATTTGTCTTTCAAGTAAAGTTTCCTTGAAAAAAAAAAAAAAAAAACTTAGAATGCAACAATTAAGCCCCATCCACCAACAGATCTCAGTCCAATCGGATAAATCATTGATACACGAGGCTTCTGTTTGGATGTCAAGAAAATGAGATTTTCTCTTGGTGGTTGGGCTTAGTCTTATAAGATTGGTGGAAGAGAAAGCAGGCCGTCACTGCCATTGCTTTTGAAATGGGTCCCTTCTTCCATTTTGCCATAAGCTTTTCCTTTTGTTTCACAAACCAGAGAGGGAAATGTTGAGCAGTAAAAAGTTTGATTTGTGGTTACTTGGAGACTGGGATAGAAGCTTTGTTTTTCTTTTATTTCCTTGTGCTTAGTGTATTCGTTTACTTGTGGAGGACTGTTGGGGATCCCTAATTCTAGACTCTTTTTTTTTTTGGTTGAATTCTATCTCTAGACTCTAGTTCACTAGTATTTCTTTAGTTCAGTTAGTCTAACGTTAAAACACTAACATAATGGGCATGTGAGACTCACGTGACTTTTAAAAACAAAATCAATCACCCAAACCTAGTGGAAAAGAGAGAGAAAGAGACAGGTCTGGCAAAGAGGGGGGAGAGAGAGAGAGCCACCGCGAAGCTTCTCCCTGCCCTTATCCTAGTAGCGGCTTAATGGTTTCACCACACCGTTCAATCCTAGTATTTTTTTTCCCTTTCATTCGTTCCTTGAGTTTAAATCCACAAAGAATTTTTTTTAACGGAAAAAAAAAAAAAAAAGAAAAAAAAAATACCAGGATTGAACAGTGTGGCAAAACCACCAAGGCGCCGTCAGGACAAGGGCGACAAGATGATGGAGAGAAACTTCGCAGTGGCTCTGGTTCTATTGCCTCTCTCTCTCTCTCTCTCCTCTTTGCCAGACCTATCTCTCTTCTCTCTTCTTTCCACTAGGTTTGGGTGATTGATTTTGTTTTTAAAAGTCACGTGAGTCTCACATGCCCATTGACATATATGTATAGTATAAGGAGTAAATTGACCAATATAATAGTTTAAGGGGTGTCTTGGCTAGTGATTGAAAGTTTAGGGGGTACATGAACATTTTTCCCTATTTCTTTTCATGAATTAAGAGGTCTGGGCCGTCTAAGAAAATAAATTTGGGAGAAAAAAATGGGAAGTAGCAACTTTCTTTCCACCCCTCCCCCCAAAAAAATCAAAGATTTTTATCTTTTTAACAAGTGAACGAAAAAGGACTTAATTTTTATTTTTTGATAAGGAAACCAGTGAAACGAATTAATTTTTAATTTGTCTAATATTACAAATCATGATTCATTTAAGGATTTTGGTCCCAACAGTTTTTTTTCTTCTTCTTTTGTTTAATCCACGTTAATAGTACATTTGACATATGAGGTAAAAAAATTTATTTATTTATTTTGGCCATTAACTACGTCAGAATTTTTCACCTATTAATTAACGATATGGACTAATTTGATATAATATAAAAAAATTAGGAACTAAATTAACACAATTAAAATATTAGAGACAAAACTGACACATAGCGAAAAAGTTAGAAACTAAATTGGTAATTTACCCAAAAAATTTATCTCATGACTCATGAGTATATGCAGCAAGACTACTGACATAGATAATTAAGTTGGCACATTAACTCATCAAGCTTTTTTCTTTCTTTCTTCTTTTTTGAGAATACTAAGTATTTTCAACACACACACGAGGAGAGGAGAGAAGATCTTAAAGAAAATTAACTTATCAAGCTTGAATCATATATTTTAGAACTTAAAAGTAAGCAAAAATGCAAAGTGTACCATCTAAGTTTGAGCAAAACTCATTTAAGTCCTCTAACTTTACTTTTATTTAATTAAGTCCTTTAAACTTCAAGTTAATTCAATTAAAACCTTTCCATCAACTTCCATTAAAATTTTTATTAAAAAATCTAGAAAATATTTGTCAATAATTAATTGATTTTTTTTTTAATTTAAAAATTTCGAAGAAAGAATAAAAATTTGGACACTCAAACACAACATTTAACCAAATTTGATGGAGACACCATTGATTAAATAAACTTGAAACTTAGATGACTCTATTGAACAAAAGTAAAATTAAATGACTGAAATAAATTTTGGTCATACTAAGAGGGTGTGATTTGCATTTTTGCCTTAAAAGTAAATGAATTATAACACGGTGGATAATTTGAAAATTTTGTAGCTCCAAACTAGTTTGAAATTAGCTTCCTTCAACCCACTATATAACCATTGAAGAGATCATTCATGTGTAGTTTTAGCCATGATTTTTTTAAGGGATAATTACAGTAAACCCACCTGAGGTTAGGCCCGTTTTCGCTTTGCCTACCCGTGGTTTAAAACTTTATACTCTACCCACCTGAGCTTCAATCTGTTACCCACCTCTTCCTTTGCTGTTAGAAAAACATATTTTTAGGGATAAACAAACATAACAAAGATTAAAAAGTTAGGGTTTTTTATTGCTTAAAAAATTCTATGAGAACAAATTTTCTCAATGCAAAATGAATTTTTAACCAAGCCCCATGTTAAACAAAAGATATATTGAAGCAAATAACAACAAAAACAAAAACAACAAGGACAAGGACAATGTTGTCAAAACTGGCCTTCCTTGGTTTCTTCCCCAACCTGGTTTCTCAATCCCATAATCTTCACCATCACTCCTAGACCCAGAGAAGTCGAACTTGAATTCAAATTCAAATCCGCACCACTTTCCCAAACCCCACTTCCTTCTAATCCCATCAAACACACCTCACGTCGTTTCTTATACTCAACGATCACACACCCCATATGAAACAAACATTGCACCACATATCCAATAACCCACACCCTCAACAGCGCAATCGGCCTCTCCTCCATGCTCAGCCCCAACCCGACCCCAATAAACGCAAAGTTCCAAAGCATATCCAAAACCAAAACCGACTTTGAGTACGCCCAGTCGCTCTGCCTCTCCTCCAACTACTTCGCTGTGTTCTCCCTCACCTAAACCGATGGCTCCTGGAATGGCGTTGCGCAGAGGCCGCGGCGTGAGCATGATGCTCAACCCACAAGCGAATTTACCCAATTTCTTTGAAGATTTTTCTGGGTATTTTTTGCTTTTAGATTCTGAGGTTATTCTTTTTTGGGATTTACTCGTGGGTTGATGTGGTTCTGACGTGTTCTTATTGTTAAGATCTCACTGAAGATAGTGCTTGTGATGAAGACTAAGCTGAATCTACTCTTGAACACTTCAATACTTTGGGAGCTCTGTGCACGTGTTGGTTATTAGCTTGTGGGTTATGAGTATATGGGTGTTGTTTTAATAAAAAGGAGGTTGCTTTTTAGGCAAAGAAACAACTAAGAGTACAGATCCAAACCAATACATGTTTGAATAACCCATTCGACAATGATTTGTGTGCTATTCCTTCACTTTGTTCTCGTAGAAGTTCTTAAGTAATAAAAAAACCCTAACTTTTTTATTTTTGTTATGTTTATTTTTCCTTAAAAATATGTTTTTCTAACGGCAAAAGGAGAGGTGGGTAATGGATGAGTAACGAATTGAAGTTCAGGTGGGCAAAGTATAAAGTTTTAAACCACGGGTAGACAAAGCGAAAACGGGCCTAACCCCAGGTGCGTTTACTGTAATTATCCATTTTTTTAATGAGTCATGTGACTTGTTTAAATAATACACATGGATAGTCTTATAAATTGTCATGTAAGCATGTATGGGTTAGAGGAGATAACTCCAAATTAATTTAAAGCTAAACTTTGTTTTATAAATTGTCATCCTTGAATCTGATATAAATGTGTAATTCTTTTTTTTTCTTTTTCTTTTTTATACAAGATAGAAATTCTACTCTAGTCTAATCGAAGTGTATATGTGTATGAAACTCCCTCCTGAAAACTTGAACCTCGGCTCTTGCCCCCCAGACCCCACAAGAATTTATACTTGTGAAGTGACTATTGCACCAAGGGTGTGCGGTATAAATGTGTAATTCTTAATTTGTATTTAATAAGTTGATACCATGGTTTTTATTCAGCAAAAAAAAAAAAAAAAGTTTAATACCATGGTTTTAAAACAACAGGTTAAAAGAATTGAATTAGGTCGAAGTTTCAAGGTCCAATTTGTTCTAGCAAAAATTCACGACAGATTTTTAACGAAACAATATGATGTAGATAAATTCAATAATAAAACATAACATCAACAAGTATAGTGCATACAATAATCACAGCAATCCAATAAAAACATAATACAATCAGATTATAACAAGATCAACAGTAACAAAATTTAGCAAGATCATAACAAGATACACAAAAATCACAAAAATCTAATAAAATTTACCAATCCATCATGTCATCATGTATCAATTAGACTTAGCAATTTTGGTTTGAAACCGTTAATCCAACCCGAAGCAAAATACCTAACTCAAAACTTAGATTTTAAAAAAAAATTTTTTTTTTTTTATCCGGAGTAAAAATAAGTTCACTAGTACTTAGCCTTTTTTTTGGGCAGGTTGAGTCAACCCATCTAACTCGCAATTCGACTCATTTTAATTTTAATTTATTTTTAAAGCATACAAAATAAGTTGACAAATCACCTTAAATGATAAACCATGTAAAAGTAATATGACATCAATATCCAAAGGCAATGACTACGTTGAATCAAATAGCAACCACCAAAAAGCTTTATTTCTAGTTTAACTATGGGCAACAAGATTCAAAGAAAATTAAACTTACAGAATAAATTTTGAAAGCATCAAGCATCAGAGTATTGGTCTAAACCCCAAATTTTTACATTGAAACTCATAAGATCCACGTCATTGTCAATCTTCTATGCTTAAGTGAACCAACATCTCTGACTTTTTGTGGATTTTTTTCACCAAGCATTCGAGTACATGTATCAAATGGTGATTAGATTATTTTTCACCGAGTACTAGTAATTGTTAGTCTTTAAATGGTGATTAGATTATTTTTTATGGATTTTTTAATGAAGCAAAATCACGTCATTTTTGGGTACTTAATGACAAATCACTAAACTTTTATGGTGAGGATATCATTGGTGTGAATTGTGTAAACTTAAGAATCTATATATTGTTTTAAATTTTTTTTTTTTTTTTTTTTTTTGACATTTAGTTTTTAAAAAAAAATCATTTCTTCTTTTCAAGTGAAAAATTATTCAACCCATAACCCATTTAAGATGACCTGTTTTTAACTTGAACCCAAATAGCCTTGACCTAAACCAACCTATTTGCTAGATCTATATCCGACAACAATAATATTTAATAAAACCCAATCTAGCCCATCACTCTTATAATAATAATAATAATAATAATAAATAAATAAATAAAAAACCATATGTGATACCCTAAATAATGTGATATAAGAGCATCTCCAACAGCTTCAGCAAATTTTTGTACTATTTGGAGAATGAACAGTGACATTTAGCTTTTACCTACCTACTTTTTCAAATACACTTCCAACAGATTCTCTATCTTATTTAAATATTATTTCTTCATTCATTATTTATTCTTTTTTTAATCATCATTTATTCTTTTTTTAACAACTATATTTTTCAATGAGAAGTGTTATGTTCACAACATTTCACGCAATACTTTCACAAAAAAATTTATGTGGAAAGTTGTTACTAGTTCTAATTTGAACCCACCACTGAAATTATTTTTTTACTCGCCAATATTAATTAATAACAATCTATTACTTAAAATTTATTGTGAAAATATTGTGGCAATATTTTTCAATTAGGATTTTTTTTTTTAATATTATTTTTCTTCCAACCATTTCATTTTCATCCACGTTCCCTTTCATTTTTTCTTTTTTCTTTTTCTTGTTTTTCTCCTCCACACAAGTGTCCAACCCCCTTCTTTTTATTTTCTTTTTCATCTCATCAAGAACATTCCAGCCTCTTTGCTTCACATCAAAGAGAAGAGAGAGAGAGGAGAGATCGGCTTGTCGTCCTTTAGCCGCTCCAGCATCTCCATCGCCGTTGGGTCAGATCGGCTTGTTCTTCTTTTCTTTTTCTTTTTTTTCATATTTGCTTGTTTTGATTCAACTTTATTTTAAGAATTGGATTTTGTTTTGTGTTTGGATTAATTCTTTTGCTTATGAACAGGTCTCTTTTTTTTTTTCTTTTTTTTTTTTTTCTTTTTTTTTTTTCTGATTTCATTTAATTTATGAGAAAAAAAGAAGCAACGACAACAGAGTGAATGAGAGAATGAGAGGAAAAAAAGAAGAAGAAGAAGCAACGGAGAAAGAGAGAGAAATTTGGAGGAGAGAGAAATAATTAATATAATAAGCAGTTGTTCTAATATTTTATTCAAGAAATTCAATATGATGGGCTACTGTTCATTAGCCAAATTTTTTTTTTTTTGAGGAATAGAGAAGCTGTTGGAGGATGAACAGTAGAGATTTGGAGCAAATATTCTCTATATTTTGGCTATGCATTGACGGTTGGAGATGCTCTAATAGGATCATATTGTGTAAGTGAGTGTTGTGCAGGTGTAAGTTAAGCACTTTATCGAGTGTTTATTAGGTGAATCTTGGATATATAAATGTGTTGAAACAAATTTAGTTGGATGTGCAAAATTACCAAATTTTAAACTAAGTTGAATTAATTATCCAATTATGCAATGTGATTCAAAGCTTGGTTAAAACATGCAAACCATATCGTAATAAACAAAGTTGAAGAAAAAATAAGACAAATGTTATAGTGACAAAGAGAAAACCCGAATTGGATGGAAGTTTTACAATAAACTTAACTCTAATATATTGTTATCTCCTATAGACTTTCTAATTGTCCAAAAATTTTCCAAATCCTTGGATCTCTGCTAACATGTCCAAAAAAATTTAGACCATTGAATCTCACCAAAACTTTCCAAATCCTTGAGACCATGCCCACAAGGCCCATTTGATAGAGTTGGGTTGAACCCATATGAATGGGTGAAGTCATGTATGTGTCTTTCAAAATTGAGATTCAACTAATAATATTTCTCCCTAAATCGTGGGTTTTACAATAGAGTCACCACTTACTTATTAACTAGGGAAAATAAGAATACCATAATTGAAATGAAATATCTTTATTAAATAAAATAAAAATTACATCTTTGTTGAAGTAACTAAAAAGGTACATGGCTTTGGTCCTAGATACAATTTAAGAGAAAAGTACATGATTTTGAGTCCTAGTTACATTCTACAAAGATAAAATTTCATGGATAAGAAACTATTATAAAACCCTTGATCTAAGTTTGGAGGCTAAGTTACAAGGTGGGAAGGTTTAGACACCAACCTTGCTCGTTGAAACTGGTCTCTTAGGCTATGGTGGCTAATGATCATGTCACATCATCTATTCAACTAAACATGTCATCTATCAATTGCATATTATTTGCTTGAAATTAAATGTGTGTGCATACTCATAAACCCTAATTTCATAATGTTCATGATCTCATTTGGACTAACAGATAAGTTCTAGTGATTGTGTGTGATTAGTGACATCCTAGTTTTAGACATATTACTTAGTTAAAAAAAATAACACAGTGATTATGTGTGATTAGTGTTATCCTAAATTTAGGCATATCTTTGAATTAAAAGAAATAACACAATGATTGTGTGTTATTAGGGTTATCCTAGGTCTAACATTTGAGTGAACTTGAAAATTAATGTCTTCTTTCATATGTTTGACATAAATTTAGGATCAAAATCTAGTGTATGCATGAAAATGTGAAGAAAGGTTAAGAACATGTGAACAACATTCAAGCATATTCAAAGAACAACCAAACAACCAAGCATGCTTTGATGCAAATTAACATAACAACAATATGAAAAACAAGTTTCAGGAAAGAGATTATATATACATGCAAATCCAACACGGTGGAAAAGAAGGCTTTCTTGGAGATTCCCAAGGGAGAGGGTACAGGAGTACTTACTCAATACCCCAAATCTCAAGAAGACCAGGGTATGAAAAGCATTTTCCCTACTTTCTTAGGACTTTAGGAAGAGAAATAGAAGGAATCCTAGGAGGGGTAGAGAGGTACTAACTCAAATCCCGAATCTCAGGAAGACCATGAGTTAACAAGCCCTTTCTTATTTCACTAGAACTCTAGGAAAAGAGGAAGAGGTTTTGGTGTGCTTTGGAATGAATGCCTCACACCTTTTTTTATAGAGGGAAAAGGAAAATTCTGGAAATGGGGTCATAAATTCGAAGTTGGTGAAAGTGAAGGACAAAAGGGAAGAGGGAAATTCAAAATTCAAAGAAGGGGGGGGGGGGGTGGGGGAGCCAAGTGCTGATTAGAACTTGCTTGGCCTGCCTAAGTGCTGATCCAGTGCTAACCTACCAATTTCCCTTTTTAGCTCAAATTTGTCATTAATTTGTGATTTCCTTCCAAAATTCAACTCATTCAACCCCTAATATGTCATTCTGATATCATATTTTCATAAAATTAATTAATTCGAATTGATTTAAAAAAAATTATTTTTGACAAAAATATTAAAGGTGCATTAATGTGAGAGGTTAGGAGTAATTATATGCATGTAAACTTACCAAATGTGTTAGCCTTAAACCAATAAGACCACTAGGCATCATTAATTTCCAATTGACCCCAAATTGGACCAATCTAAATTAATTTTTTAATATTCATGTATGGTTAGGCTTATTAGTATGGATGCATCTTCACCGTTGAAATTTGATTTCTCAGTATCTTACAATTTGATGGTTTGATTGAGGTCTGTGACCAGTCGTTATGATCATTATGATGTCGAGATCAATTTGATGAGGGGTGATTGGGGATATAACGTTCAAGATTAAGATGCTATCCTTGGGTGAAATCACTCATTTACCCTCCAAATGAGGTTAAATGCAGGTTGTAAAATGGTATCTACAGAATGCCCCTTAATGACAGAATTTGAAAAGCGAATGTCAATGTAAGAAAAAAAACATTGAATTTTGCAACTGGAATTTAATCGAAGTGTTTTTGTTAATGTGGACCGAATCTCAGGATAAATTACATACTCACCTCCTAATGAGAGGATTGGGTCTAGATGTTGTTTATGCAGATTGGTCTTTAAAAATTTGTTGCAAAAGTTTTTACTTGAAAGATAAGGTTTTTTTGAAGATTGGGACCATGCTTAGAAAGGTCCAAAGATTTGGAGTGTTTCCCAGAGGTCTAATAGTTTTGAAATTTTTGGACATGTTTATAGAGGTCTAAGGATTTGGAAAATTTTGAACATAAAAATGACCCCATGTAGCTCCAAATCCTTACTACTTCATGTAGACTTACTATTTGTGGACTTTGTCAAATGTGAAACTCTCACTCATGACTTTAAGAACCTTCTTGAAGATTCACTCTAGCAGCGTGATTGTGTATTGTAAGCAACAACTTCAACTAGATCACTTGATCTTTTGAAATATTCAACTTGAACTTTGGTTAATGCTTTATGAGAGCTTGGTTTATCTCCAACCCTAGGTGTACAATGCACGACTCTCAAAAAGTCTAATTTCACGTACCATAGATCTCTTTTTGTACATTAACTTGTAATCTACAAAACCCTAGATGCACGATTACTGATTGAGCTTAATTAGGATTTTGTCAACGCGAATCTCAATAAGTCAAACTAGGCTCTTGATTAATCAATTTAAATGATTCTCAATTGATCAACTTGGTATTGAGATTCTAGAACCTACATTAATTCTTGCATAGTAACTTGGTCTTCAAAATTTCTTCAAAACTTAGTCAAGATTCAACATTGAGGTTACTTTTGTTCAAGGTTTGCCAACTTAGCATTGTTGACTTAACTTTATGAAGAGCCAAAATTATAGCTTTACTAGTTCTTTTGAGGTATAGCACATATGTAACTAGCGCTTTCTTGGATGCTTACAAATTGTATCAATGGCAACCTAGTAATTCCATATGGGTGTAAACTCACTCTTTTTTGTTTTTTGTTTTTCTCTTTTTTTTTTCTTTTTTTTTCTTTTTGTTTTTTTAAGGTTATATAAAGTGATGTAAAGGTAGGTTCCAGTTAAAGCGGCTACACCAACAAATCTAGTTTGGGTTTTAAAACTATTCTTAATACCCATATATTTGTCATGATGCCGAAAATCGTCAATTAGTCGCACAGTACTCTTGTGCTCAAGTTAATACCTACGAAACAAAAACAAAGAAAACCCTAGGAGTATCGGTGTGGTACCGGCCAAAGACCCTCTGAAGGTTAAGTTAGAAATCTTTTCACAACTTTAGAATGCTAGAGCTAAGGTGAATTATGCGTACCTTTTTTCTTGAGGGCCTTGGGTTTTTATAGTAGTGTAGAACCGACCTCCGTTTCTTACGTAGGAAGGTGTTTCCTTACGGGGAAGATCATCATAAATGTGCATATATTATGGGATCCCTTTCCTATTAGAATTCTAGTGATTAGAGTTAATTGTGGGATGCAAGTTGTTTCCATGTAGGATTTCTTGGAGGCCACTTAAGTCATATGGACGCCATGTGGCATTGGGATCTATCCACCTCGTGTCCGTGTGTCTTAGATCTGTCCATGTATAGAAACTTATTGTCCACTTAGTCTAGTACCGTTAGGTCTATTTAAATGGATCCGTCATCCCTGATTTTATACTCTTCAGTTGCCTCCTTACTCCATGGGTCCGTCACCTCCCCTAGACGGAACTGTGGAGTGACAGTTAGATTTGTCTACTGAGAAATGCATACAGATTGACAAGCTGGCCTAGGGTCATTAATGTCGTAGGGGTACGTGTCATTCCCTTAGTGGCCAATCTCTTGGAGCGAAGTGTCCCTTTGTCTTCCGTGCCGTTCCCTCTATATAAACCTGCTCTCTTACTTCTCATTTTTCACTTTCCGTGGTGAATTTGTAATCAGAGCGCTATCGTCTACTTCGTTAAACCATAATACTGTCTACTTGGTGCACCCGTCATCTACTCCTTTTCTGTTGCTCATCTTCAACTAGTAAGTATTTTTTTACCTTCTGTTAAATTCTATTATCATTTTTTTTTTACTTTGCACACCTGTTGCCTATGTAGATCCGTCAGTGTCTTAGGGTTTACCCGTCATGTGTAGGTGACAGATGTCTAGTGTGTCAAGTAACCAATCGTGTGTCCGCGAGGAGGCAGGCTACGATGAGGTATTCCCGTCAGGTCATAACAACCCTGGCACCTCAAGTGAGAAAGGAATCTGTCGGTCACCTCACCTTCCATAAGGGATGAGGATTTGGACATGGATAGGTTAGAGGGTGATTCTACTGATGGCTTAATTGGTGCTGAACTCCCAACCCAATCCGTCATAGGTCCTGATGGATTTAGGGAGTTTATAATACTTCCCTTGTGGACAGTAAATGACTTCATTTCTACCATCAAAGAGTCACACTTCAAAACGCTTAGGGAGAAATACCAGATACCCGACCACATACCCCTCCGTCTACCCTACAAATCAGAGAAATGTTACTACGAGGGCGTCGAAGGCGTCAGAGTGTATGGGCAAATGCTAAAGCAGGGCTTAGATTCCCCTTGAATGCCCTCCACCATCGCCTCCTTCAGTACTTAAGGTTGGCCGTCACCCAAATCTCCCCAAACGCTTGGAGAGTTTTCCTTGGTGTGGAGGTCTTGTTTAAGGCCATGTCCAAAGGGGCTCGTAGGTTAACGGTGAAAGAATTTTTTCACTGTTACTGTCCGACTGAGATCGTTCAGTCCAAGGGTATGTACAGTTTTATGCCTTGGAGCCCGTTGCTGAGGCTCGTGTGTGACACCCCCGACTCTAACATAATTAGGAATAGTCACTATTTTTTCATGGAAGGTGACGAGTGGATGTGTCACCCTAGTGACCAAGAGTTCTTGCCCGTCGACAAGACATGGGGCATAATGCCCTCGTCTGGTATGCATTCGTCCGTGTTTAAGTTTTTTAATTGCGTTAATTCATTCATTACTTTAACCGTCTCTTTTTGTAGCCTGGGACCGTCCACAAGTCTCCCTTGAGTAGTGGAGCTTTTTGGAAATTTTTTTTAATAAAACCAAGCTACCAAAGAGGACGTGGGCTAAGTTAGTCAACTTAGATACCCTCTTCTGATATTGTGACGGACTAGAACCCACAGAAGCTGGCCAGCGATACGGCCGTCCAGTTCATTAACGTAAGTCCGCTGCCCAATACTTTATTTTCTTTGTTTTTACATTATCTAACTCCTAGTATCCGTACTTCTTTGTGCAGAAATGGAAGACAGCAAGAGACGGGCCTTCATTAAGCATCAAGCTACTACGAAGAAAAATCAACAGAGGAGTCAACCCCCCATAGGGACGAGTCCGGCCAACTTGTCTGCCAAGAGGAAATCGTTGGAGAAAACCGACCGTCTTTCGAAAAAGCCCAAAGTTGTCCCCAAGTCCGTCGTGGGGTTAAAGGTCGAGACTAAGAAGACGGTCACTCCGATTGGTCAAGGAAGGGGCAAGGGACTTATGACGGGCCTATCCCTGTTACTGAAAAACCACCCATCCTCCTCCATAAGGATTCTAAGTATGCGCTGGAAAAGCTCTCGTCCATCATCATGGCTGACGACTAAAAGGATTTGAGCAACCACACTACTGAAGTGATGGGTGAGACGGGGCTCTTTAGCATTGCTCAGGTAGCTGTGTTCGTCCCCTTTCTCTTTTTCTTCCCTTCAACCTTCCTGCTTACTAACCCTTTTTTGCTTCCAGTCGATGCTAATGATGAAGGGATTGATGGGTCGTTGCCTGAACCACGAGACGGTGTTGGATTGTATTAGGGAGAAGGCGAGGTCGACAGAGGATGAGCTGGCTAAGTTAAAGGCTTGGAAGACAATCTAGGAGAAAAAGCTTGCTTTGTTCGAGCAAGTTAGAGGCGAATTAGAGAAGTAGACGTAGATGCTGAGACAGGTCCTTGAGGATAAGGAAAAAGAGATCAGTGATGCCAAGGATCGGCTTCGTCAGGTGAAGGAAGACGCGATATGGGAGTACTGTGAATCTGATGTCTACTTGACAGAGCTTGGAGGCATTTACATTGATGGCTTTGATGATTGTCTTCGTCAAGTCAAAACTTCTTTTCCAGACCTGGACTTTTCACATGTATCAATTGACATTCTGGTCCAGACCTCAGTTCAACCCATCCACTCCAAGAGCTCGGATGAATTATTCGCTAATGATGCCCTTGTTGATGACCCTCATGGTGACGAAGAGATTGCTCCTGTTGACAGCCAAATCAAATTCGTTGATGACAACACCCGTTAACCCAATGAAGTTGTAGAAGAGAGAGATGAGAATGCACCCGTCCAGCAATTTTTTTTTTTTTTTTGCTAATATGTGAAGATTTTGGAAAACAGTTTGTTTATTTTAACCATCGTTTTCTATATCTAGACTTCTCCCTTCATAGGCTTTCGTAATACTTTGATTACTTACTATAAATTATCCGTCCATTTTCATTCCTGTAGATGAATTTGTTCAGTTTATGGTTATATAAATATAACTCGTTCTTCAAGATGAATTCATCTACCTTATAGGTTTAAGCAAAAAAAAAAAAAAGAATTGAGCTTGATGGGCTTAAGTCATCATCTTGTAAATTTGAGCAATTATTTTTAGGATGATGTCGTCTAACTTAAGGATCTGTTAAATATAAGCTTTTACAAAATGAGTCCGTCCACTTTATGGGTTTGAGGTTGAACCTTTCCACTCTTATGGACTGATCATCATCTTGGATTTTAACTTCGTGTGGTTGAACCTGTCCGCTTTATGAACTTATCATTAGCTATCCTTTAGGGATGATACCCGTTCACTTTGGGCTTGTCATTAATCATCCTTTGATGATGAAAAACCCATCCACTTATGGACTTGTGTCCGTACATTTTATGAACTTATCATTAGTCATCCAAAGCTTGAATCTGTCCACTTTATGGACTTGTCATTAGTCATCCTTTGAGGATGAAACCCGTCCACTTTGTGGACTTGAATCTGCCCACTTTATGGACTAATAATTGGATATGAAATACGTCCACTTTTTCGGACTAGAGAACTTGAATCCGTCCACTTTATGGATTTGCAATTAAAGATGGAACCCATTCCCTTTAGTGGGCTGGATAACTTGAATTCGTCCAATTTATGGACTTCTAATTAGTTACCCTGAGGATGAAACCTGTCCACTTTATGGACTTCACAACTTAAATTCGTCTACTTTATGGGCCCAACATTAGTCATCCTTTGAGGATGAAACCCGTCCACTTTGTGGATTTGAATCCACTCACTTTATGGACTTATTATTAATCATCCGTTAAGGATGAAATCCGTCTACTTTGATATTTGTAGAAATGTAGATATAAACATGTGGCATTTTTGAATAACTCCTCTTATTATTATGGTAATTCATGCGTAAAAATTGTTCTTAAAAGATAAAAAACCTGCCCTTGGGCTTAGAAGAAATTGTAGATAATAAAAATTAAACTAAATGGAAATAAACTGGAAATGAGGAGTGTCGTTGCTTGTCTATTGATAGTACTTCTTTAGGTGCTCTGTGTTCCATGGATGATGCAACTTTTGCCTGTCCAGTGTCTCCAGGTGGTAGGTTCCTTTCCTATGCCATGATGCAACTCTGTATGGTCCTTCCCAGTTAGGCCCAGTTAGGCCCTAACTTCCCTTGGGAGGCATCTCTTATGGCACCTATTACCTTTCTTAGGACAAGATCTCCAACCTAGAAGTCCTTGTGTCTTACCTTGGAGTTGTAGTGATTGACCATGAGATTTTGGTACCATGCTAACCTCTGCTCAGTTGTTGCTCTTATTTCGTCCACTAGATTAAGCTGGAGGCACATAGCTTTATCATTCTTGCTTTTATCATGGTTCCTTACTCTGTAGCTTCTAAGTCCTACTTCAACCGAGATGACTGCCTCACTCCCATATGCAAGCCGAAATGGGGTCTCCCTTGTAGGCATCCTTGCTGTTGTCTTGTATGCCTACAAAACACTTAGTAGTTCGTCCGGTCATATACCCATTGCCCCCTTGAGCTAAGTCTTGATGATTTTAGTAAGGATCGATTCATGACATCAACTTGTTTATTGGCCTGTGGGTGGGCGGGTGATGAGTAGTGGTTCTTAATCCCTAGTTATGAGCAAAAATCTCCAAATGCGTCGTTGTCGAACTGTTTCTCATTGTCCGATACTAGAACCCTAGGCATACTATACCTACAAATGATGTTCTTCCATACGAAGTTTCGCACATTCCTTTCAGTGATGGTGGCCAGGGCTTCCGCTTCTACCCACTTAGTGAAGTAGTCTATATCGACTACTAAGAACTTCAACTATCTAACCGTCGTTGGGAATGGGCCCATGATATCCAACCCCCATTGAGCGAATGGCCATGGGGTCGTCACTGGGGTGAGCTCCTCTGTTGGTTGCCTAATGAGGTTGCCAAATCTCTGACACTTGTTGCAAGTTTTAACGTATGCATAGGCATCCTTATGCATGGTTGGCCAATAGTATTCTGCTCGGATGAGTTTGTGCACCAACGACCTTGATCCAAAGTGGTTTCTGCAGACTCCTTCGTGGACCTTTCTCATGACATAGTCTACTTCCTTAGGGACGAGGCACCTCAAGTACGGTCGAGAGAAGCCCCTCTTATAAAGAACGTCTTTAACCAGAGTGAAGCGAGCAGCTTGAACCTTTAACTTCCTTGCAGCCTCTTTGTCGTCTGGTAGCACGCCATCCTTTAGGTAGGAGGCTATTGATGTCGTCTAATAGTTCTCAGAACTTATCTCCTGCACACTGGTGTCGTTTATTAATGATAAGATTTGAACAAAGGACAATACCTGACCGGGGATGTCCATGTGATCTGTTGAAGCAGCTTTAGCAAGTCGATCGGCATGCTCGTTCTTTTCCCTCGGGATTTGAACAAACTTTACTCGGACGCTGCTAACTTAATCCTTCACTAGTTCAAGGTACTTCTTCATCCGTTCATTCTTGCATTCATTGTCACTACTATCCTGACTGGTTACTACCTGGGAATCACAGTGTATGACCAAATTTTCGGCTCCTGCCGCCTTGGCAAGGTCCAGCTCGGCTATCAAGGCTTCGTACTTTGCTTCTTTGTTGGTCGTAGTGAAGTCCGAACGGATCATGCATTTGATTTTATCTCCTTTCGGGTTGTGGAGTACCACACCAACACCACCTGCTTGCCTATTTGAGGATCCATCTGTGTGGATGCTCCACTGCAGGACCACTTTTGCCCCCTGGCCTTCCACGAGAGTGAATTCTGTGATGAAATCAGCTACCATTTGCCCCATTATAGCTGTGCATGGTTGATATTGTATGTCGAATTCACTCAGCTCGACTGCCATTAATGCTATTCGTCCCACAGCTTCAGGGCTACTCATGGCTCTATAAAGGGGTTTATCCGTTAGGACGACCACAGTGTGTGCCTGGAAATACGGCTTGTGCTTTCATGCCACAATTAATAATGCGAAAATGAGCTTTTCCATCGGGGGGTACTTCTCTTCCACTCCTCGGAGTGCTCGGCTTGTGAAATATACAGGCTTCTGCACCTTATCCTTTTCTCTGACTAAAGCCACGCTGACAGCGGTCGGGGAGACGACTAGGTATAGGAACGGTTCTTTCCTTGGTTTATACGGGCTTAGTAATGGTGGAGAAGAAAGATATGACTTCAGATCCTCAAACGCTTGTTGGCATTCGGTCGTCCATTCAAACGACTTCTTTAATGTGCAGAAGAAAGGTAGGCACTTGTCTATTGCTCTTTAGACGAACCTGTTTAATGCAGCTACCTTACTGTTCAGGCTCTACACCTCCTTAACCGTCTTTGGTGGGGCTAACTCCATTATGGCTTGTATCTTTTCCAGATTGACCTTAATACCCCTTTGGGATACCATGAATCCTAGGAATTTTCCTACTGTCACCCCGAACACTCACTTGTTTGGATTCAGTTTCATGTTGACAACCAAAGGATGTCGAAGGTCTCTTGGAGGTCGTTCAAGTGGTCGCTCTTTTGTATACTTTTTACTAGCATGTCGTCCAAATAAACTTGCATATTCCTTCCAATCTAATGTGCGAACATTCTGTTCATCACCCGTTGGTAAGTGGCGCCCGTGTTCTTGAGTCCAAATGCCTTCACTTTGTAGCAAAAGAGACCCTGACTGGTTACAAATGAAGTCTTCTCCTGATCCGCCTTATTCAGTTTGATTTGGTTGTAACTAGAGAATGCATCCATGAAACTTAGCAGCTGGTGCTTTGTGGTTGAGTCTACCAAGGCATCAATCTACGAGAGAGGATAGCTGTCCTTGGGGCTGGCCTTATTTAGGTTCGTGAAATCTACGCACATCCTCCACTTCTCGTTGGCTTTCTTGACCATCACCACGTTCGCCAACCAGTCGAGGTAGTGCATTTCTCGTATGAAGTCTACTTCTTGTAATTTCCAAACCTCCTCAGCTATGGCTTCGTCCCGCTCTTGCACGAACACTCGCTTTTTCTACTAGACGGGAGAGAATGAGGGTGATACGTTCAGCTTGTGGACTATGATTGATGGATCAATTCCTAGCATGTCCTCATAGCTTCAGGCAAACACGTCCTGGTTTTCTCTTAGGAACGTTGTGAGTGCTTGACGTACTGGCGAACTAGCCAAAATGCCTATCCTCGTTGTTTGTCCAGGCCTAGAATTATCAAGGAGTATTTCTTCCGACCCTTCCACCAGTTCTGCTACTGTTCGTTGTTTTTTTATACACATGGCTTGCAAATGATCATCCATCTCTAGCATGGCAACGTAGCATTCACGTGCCACAACTTGATCCCCTTTTACATTTCCTACTCCGTATTCGATGGGAAACTTGATCATCAAATGGTAGGTTGAGATTATGGCCTTCCATGAATTCAAAGTAGCGCGACCTAGTATGGCGTTGTACGCAATTAAACAATCAACAACTATGAATGTGACATCCCTGGTGATCTACTGAAGGCAATCTTCGACCGTTACTGGTAGGGTGACTACTCCAAGGGGATTCCCCCTTATTCCTCCGAATCCTACGAGTGGTGCGTTAGTTGGAATCAACCGTTCTCTTTCTATCCTTATCTTCTGGAATGTTGGATAGTATAGGATATCGGTAGAGCTCCCATTGTCTACAAGGACTCGATGGGTGCTGTAGTCCCCTACACTTATGCTGACTACAAGTGCATCATCATGTGGGTGATGGAGGCGTCAGACATCTTCCTCTGTGAACCCAATTACGGGGTTATCGATCTGTGCCATCTTTGGGATGTTCCCCTTCAACTGGACGTTCTGAACCATCTGTAGGTAAGTCTTTTGTGACTTACTGGAATAACTAAAGGCTGCGCTACCCCCTATAATCATCCTTATGTCTCCCAAGGGTGGCCTAGGGTGCTCGTTTCTCTTCGGGCGGGCTGTCCTTGGGGCTGTTCTATCCCTTCCTTATCGACGAACCTCTATAACTTCCCTTGCCTTATGAGAGTTTCTATTTGCTGCTTTAAGTCGTAACACTCGGATGTGTCGTGGTCGTGATTGCGGTAGAAACGACAGTACTTATCTCTAGACCTCTTGCTGGGGTCTCCCTTCAACTTGCCAGAGAATGTCAAGGCCCTTTTGGCTTTGATCTACATTAGGACTTGATCAATTAGGGTGTTCAGAGGGGTAAAGCTTGTGAATCTTTCGGTTGGAGGCTTGGAGTGCCTTTCTTCCCTTCTATCTCTTGTCCTTGCTGTCTTCAGCCCTCGGTCCTGTCGTGGTTCCTTCTGTCTTTCTCTCTTTTTAGGCTTCTCTTCGCGAGCCAACAACGCATCTTTCGCGTTCATGTATTTAATAGCCCTGTAGAGCACATCTGACATGGTCTTTAGGTCATTCTTATACAAGGAAAATAGAAACTTACCTTTCCGCAGCCCATTTGTGAACTCGGCAATGAGTATCTTGTTGTCAGCTTCATCGATTGAGATCGCCTCCTTGTTAAAGCGGGCTATATAAGACCTCAGCATCTTACCCTCCTGTTGCTTGATATTCATTAGGCATGCAGTGGATTTCTTATACCTATGTCCCCCAATAAAGTGTGAGACAAACTGGGCGCTCAACTCCTAAAAGGTACTAATAGAATTGAGCGTCAACCTGCTGAACCAAATCCTTGCAAAGCCCTTCAACGTAGTGGGGAAGGCCCTGGACATAATGTCGTTTGCCACTCCTTGCAAGTGCATTAAAGTCTTGAAGGACTCTAGGTGATCTAAGAGGTCTTTGGATCCATTGTAGCTTTCTACCTGAGGCATACGAAACTTTTGTGGTAGAGGGAACGACGTGACAGATGCGGTGAATGATGAATCAGTTCGATGGAACAAGTCATCGAGGTTGCTAGACACCCGTCCTCTGAGGGCGTTCATCATGAAGTCCATCCGTTCCTTCATCATCTACATCTCCGCGACTATGTGGGGGGGGAATCGTATCTGTGGCAGATGGTCAGCTGGTATCTTGCCACTCTTGCTTGCTCGGGGCGATGCTGCCTTCCTGGCCCTCTTAATTCCTTCTTTCTGCGTTAGTTCCCTCCTGGTCTTCCTGTTGGGTGTTAAGCACTACATTTTTCTGGCGCAGCTGTTCCTCTAGGTCATGATTCTGCTTGGTGAGGCGTTCCACTGCCACTGCGAGGGTTTGAACTTGTCTCTCTAGAGCAATGGTGCGCGGTTCGTCACCCTAATTGTTGGTTATGGTTGCCATTGAATGAGTAAGTACCATGCAACTTTTTGTCTGGGAAACGGTAAGTATAGCTTATCTCTTCCCCACAGATGATGCAAACTGATGATGCCGAAAATTGTCAGTTAGTCGCACAATACTCACATGCTCGAGTTAATGCTTGCGAAACAAAAACAAAGAAAACCCTAGGAGTGCCGGTGTGGTACTGGCCAAAGACCCTTCGAAGGTTAAATTAGAAATCTTTTCACAACTCTAGAGTGCTAGAGTTGGGTTGAATTATGCATACCTTTTTTCCTAAGGGCCTTGAGTGTTTATAATAGTGTAGAACTGACTTCCGTTTCTTGCGTAGGAAGGTGTTTCCTTAAAGGGAAGATCATCATAAATGTGCGTATATTATGGGATCCCTTTCCTGTTAGAATTCTATTGATTGGGTTAATCGTGAGACGCAAGTTGTTTCCATGTAGGATTCCTTGGAGGCCACTTAAGTCATGTGGACGCCACGTGGCCTTGGGATCCGTCCATCCCGTGTCCGTGTGTCTCAGATTCGTCCATGTATAGAGACTTATCGTCCACTTAGTCTAGTACTGTCAGGTCTATTTAAATGGATCCGTCATCCCTGATTTTATACTCTTCAATTTGTATTTCATGATTACTAGCTTCTCTAGAAGAGTAGATCATTGCAGTTCTAGCAAAGCAAGCATTGCATCTTCGAAACGCACAAATGTTTTTGGTCACATGTCATCAAAAGTGCCAACTTCCCTTCTACTTCTTGGGTTGCAAAAATTGAGTGGATCGAGGTCCTCATGGCGTTGGAGTAGTTAGCTTGCAGAAAGACCTCCTCAAACAGTGTCTTTGGAGGATTGGTAAAGGTAATCAGGGTAATGTTTGGGGTGCAAAATGGATATCACTTTATCCAGCCCTTCTCCAGTCTCTTCACATAAACAACATGAAAATAGCTAAGCTTATCGACCATGGGAGGGAAATTTTTCTATGGGATAAGGTGAAACTATAATAACTATTTGATGGTTATACAGGTATAAGAGCATCCACAGTAGTGGAGCTAAATTTTTAGCAATTTAGCTCCACCAAAAGTTATTTTATCTATTTTACCTACACACACGCTGCAGCAATGGATCTATTTTAGCTTTCAATGTAATAAAATAATATAAACATCACAATAAAATATTATAACCACTACAATAAAATAATATATTCTACTACCAAAAAAATATTACACCACCAACCTCAACCACCTCTACCATCAACCACAGGCACAACCACCACCACCACCACCGCCACCACCGCCACCACCACCACTACCGGCAGTCCACAGCAAAAAAAAAAAAAAAAAACCCACAACAAGCACAAGCCCACTGCCACAAACACAAACACAAGCCCACTTGCCCACAACAGATCGGAAAACACAAACAGAAACCCACATCGGCGCTGGGCGTGAGGTAGCAGAGAGAGAGTGGAGCTCGGAGGTTCGGCCTTTGAGGTGGAGAACGCAAAGAGTGGTCGGCACTGGGCTGGACTTCGGTCGGCGCTGGGCAGTGAGGAGTGGTCGGCGCTGGGCTGGGCTTCAATCGGCGCTGGGCAGTAAGGAGTGGTCGGCACTGAGCTTCGGAGCAACGGACTGGCTAGACTTCGGTCGGCGCTGGGCAGTGAGGAGTGGTCGGCGCTGGGCTGGGCTTCGGAGCAACGGACTGGCTGGACTTCGGTCGGCGCTGGGCAATGAGGAGTGGTCGGTCTGATTAAAATGGAGGACTGGAAGAGGAAGAAAGAGGAAGAAAGAAGAGAAGCCGGAGAGAGAGAGAAAAAGAAAAAGGAAAAAATATTTTTTTAATAGAAGAGGAGAGAGAAATTTAATAAAATAATATTTTTTTTTTAGATGTTATGAACAGTGCACATCTATTTATAGATGTGCACTGTAGCAATGGAGCTAAATTTTTTAGATTTAGCTCCACTGCTGCAGCAAGGATTTTGTGTTTGTGGAGCTAAATTTTAGCATTATAGCTACACTGCTGCGAATGCTCTAATACCCTATCAGTTTCACAAGTGAAAAGCAAGCAGGTGCTGCAGGTACCAGTCCATTCTTTCAAAAGTCACAAAACAAACAAAGGGAGAGGGCCTCATCTTCCTTCATGCACCCATACAATATGAGGAGGCCCATATGGAGTCTCCAATGTCTTCTTTCTTTGGATGGTATGTCACAATGCCTTACCCACAATGAATATTTCATGTAGAAGGATGATTATTAAAGACCCTATCCATATGCAAAAAAGAAGAGGAAACACTCAACATATATTGCTCCCATGCCCATGGATGAAAGAATTGTAACGTGAAAGTGATTTCTTTTGTGATTGCGAGAGGTGATATAAGTAGATTTGCGTTATGTTTGTTGAAGAACTTCCAAGGAATCAAAGACGGATATTCAAGAACAACTGTAAATATGTCTCTTTTAGCTTCCTTTTATGCAATTTAGCTAAGCCTTTGATAATACTAATCCAGGCCCATGCTTAGCCTTGTCAAGAGCTCAAAAACTACAATTTATATGTTTTCAAAAGCAAATGAAGCCAGCAGAATTGAAGTCATCCTTAATTTGGAATTGCAAGCATAGATGGTTCAAACCTTTCAAGAAACCGGTTGGTGTGCATGGGTTAGGTTGGATCGGGTTAAGGGAATTTTTTGACCCAACCCACCATGGTGGGTTAAAAAAAATCCAACCCATCACAGGGGTTCAACCCAACCCAACCCAACCCAACCCACATGGATCAGGTTGGGTTGGGTTAAACCCATGGGTTGGACAATTTTTATTATTATTACTATTATTATTAAATTGAGCAAAACAATATATCTTATTTGCCACTTGAGTTGATAAACAAAATATACATAAACTAGTATTCTAACTTAGTTATAAACAAAATATATCCAACTGAGTTGATAAATAAAATATACATGAACTAGTGTCCCAACTTAGTTATAAACAAATAAGAGTGTAATGAGAGAGTGGGAATGGGATGCGGCAGAGAGAGAAAAAAGATTGTTAGAGTTTGCGAAGTAATTGAGTTTTATATAGGAAGAGCTGAATAGGGGAAAAAATTAAATAAAAAATTATTAATTATATAATATAGTTTTAAATAAATATATATTAAATATATATAATTTAAAATTTAAATATATAGGTAGGTCGGGTTGGATTAGGCGGGTTGTGATTGTTATGACCCAAACCCCAACCCAACCTGCTATTAAAAAAAATTTCATAACTCAACCCAACCCATCCATCCCTAAAAACCGACCCAACTCGGCAGGTTGGGTTGGGTTGGGTTTGGGTTGGTTTTGACAAATTGGTAGGTTGGATGTACAGCCTACTGGTGGCCTCCAAAATTTTTGTTTGAAAGCTAATGCAGATGCATCTTTTGACTCCGCCAAAAGAGCCGAGGTCTATTGCAGTTGTGTGAGAGACCTCCTAGGAAAGCTGGTTATAGGGAATGCCTACAAAATTTCAGCAACTTCGAATTGATAACAAAGGCTTTAGCACTTGGAGAAGGCACTTTCTTGGTGAAGAACCTAAGTCAATCATGCCATCATACAATAAAGATAATGATACTGACTACTGTTATGCTAAATTCAACTTATTTATGCGAAATTTGATTTAGTTGTCATGATATTAAGATAGCTTGGGACTTACGCCTCTTACATTTACTTTCACCAGTCACCTAGCTAGTAGAGTTGCCCACTAGATTGCTACTATGCTACTAAGGCTAAACTTGGTTCACTATCCGTTAATTGGATTTCTTTACCACCTCAAGAACTACAAGGCTATTTACTTCAAGACAGTCTTGCTACAGCTGATAGCTATTATGCTCTCTTGATTTTATTGTAACTTATTTTATTTTATTTTTTTAAAATTTGTAGAACAGTATGAAATATTAATTCTTTTATTGATACAAACCAAGATACATTACTATTGCTTAGGGAATACATTACTATTAGACCAACAGACTTACTGGCAATAATCATATCATCAACACAAACATGCTCCAAAAAAATCAAAAGAAAAAAGGAAAATCCCAGTAGTTATTCGTTAATGAAAGCCTTGATATGGGACATCATTTCTTGTGTTCGAGGCTGAGAGAGCTGAGAGTTATGCAGAATTTGGAATGAATGCCCTACGCCTTTGTACATCACTGTTTCCACCCTCTTCCCTGCGTTAGTCAAGGCTGTGCAAAACTCCAAGTTCCTATCCTTCAATATGTCCGTCTCCGATACACATACCATTATGTTTGGAAGCCTAAAGTCCCTCAACTTGGCCATGCCGTTTGCTAGAGGGTTACACCATGGATTGTCACGGTTAGACCCAATAGGTAGTGATAAATGCCAATATTTATCAGAAACCAATAGGGATAGTGCTGAATTAGCCGGTTGATTGGTATACTTTTCTGACCAAGTTCGTGCCTCTCCTCCAAAGAAAGGTTGGATCAAGATGGTACCTTTGAGATACAATGGCCTTATGATGGTGAAATCAGATGTGCCACTTGACCCTAGCCGTGTGGCCACATTGTAAGCTATATTGGCCCCTGCACTGTCACCCGCTAGGAACATGCTAGTGAGATTGCAATGCCTCAACCACCATCTGTGCTCTGTTGAACCATTTAGAGCTTGTTGTTTCACCCACATAAGTGTGTTGAAACCATCTTCATATGCAGCAGGGAGACGGTTCTCTGGGGCTAAACGATAATTTACAGAGATGATCACACAATTTGCTTTGGAAGCAAGATTGGACAGGAACTCATTGTAACAGCTCCAAGCAGCAGAACCTACACAAAATCCACCTCCATGAAAATAAACAAGAAATGGAAGCTTGCCAAAACAGCTTGGGACATATATACGTGCCCATAAGCTAGTGCATTTATCGATCACAACATCATTTGCCGTCACACCACGCTCTAATGACATGGTGCAGGGGACAATAGGGACAATTGAAGGCCTCTCAACGTGTCCATCCTTGTAAACTCTTATAAGACCGTCAATCTCTTCAACAACTCCTCCATGTTGGTGCTGGTTCTTGCCAACTTGGGGATTAAACCTTGGATCAAGGGAAATGGTAGCCATGTTTTTGGTTCTCATAAAATGAGTGGATTAGAATGGTCTTTTTAGTCTGAATAATGTTATTGCCTTGAGGAGTCTTTATATAGAGAATGAGATCGTGTGAGGCCAAAGAGAAAGCCTCAAGATGATAAGAACCTTCCTCTTGTTTTTCTCTCACAAGTGGGTGTCGTCATATGGATTCTCATATGAGGTAAAAGTTCAAATTTCTTAATCCTTTTTTTCTTACATTCCTTCTCTTTCAATTCATAATTTCAATATAATTCATATTTATTCGTTTCTTACCAAGAAGAGCTACATCTAGCTATTACACGAGAAAGATCTCTATCTGAACTTTGCAGCAACTTTTTATTAACCTTACTACATTTTATCCATATCTTAAGCCTCAATATGTACAGAAAAGAGATAACCAAGCATCTTTTTTCGAGTAAGATTTATAGTTAGAATTCCCCCATGAAATAATGTATAACAATGCATTAATTAATAGAGCAAGCACAAGAAAATTAATCATATATAGACTGTTTATTCTTTCCAAATATTCTCTTCACGTTTCTTTAGTACTAGGAGGATGAAGACTATCTTTCTCTCGATATATCTTTTCAGAATATATTTGGGAACTATAATTGAGTCCACTTTTTATCTGCAGAACCACCTTCTCAAACTTACTGAGTATCTGTTATGGAAGCCTGGTGGTTTATGATATAATGTTGCTTCTTAGTTCTTATCCACGTGTACACAAATTTTCTGACCGACTTGAATAAATTACTGATTGAAAATCATGGACATTCTTCAAATTCCAAGTACAAGCAAATGGACAGTCAACTTTATTCTCCAGATATCCTACTTTCTCCTGAATTGCTTTTTGACTACTTATTTTCTAATATTCCTTCCCTTTTCCTTTTTTTACTTCCCCTGGAGGCACGCGCCTGGTTTTGAATTTCTATTATGTAATCTCTAAAGAAATTAAGCTAACAGTTAAAGTGAGGGAAATTGATCCTGGCTCAAGCCCACAAATGAGGGCAAGCAGTTGGGCAGGTATATTAGTCCAGGAGGCCATCAGCAATAGCTCTCAACAAATTAAGCGACAGACATGTATAAAATGACATCACATAGATATAGGGGGTATTTGATTTGCTTGATGCTACGTTATATTGTAATTAGTGTGTAACATCGTGTATATGCATGGTACAATTAATTAAAAACAACCACAATTATACTGTTCAAATTATACATTTTTTTGGAAAAAATATTCAAATTATATATGGTATTAGTTTATATTTTTTTTAAATCATACATTTCTAAAATATGTAATAGTTTTTCATTATTTTATATATATAATTTAGAATTTAATTGGTTTTAGACTTTTCTGTTTTTGCAATTAATAATTCATTTGCCACAAAAATTAAAAATTTAGATAGACACGTGGTAGAAAATTGAACTCCAATTTAGAATTTAATTGGATTTGGACTCTTTGATTTTTAGACTCAATAATTCACTTGGCACAAAATTAAAAATTAAATGAGACACATGACACAAAATTGATAATCCAATTAAAATCTAATTGGATTTTCTCTAAACTTTTGCTATTAATATATACTAGTATGTAACCTGTGTTTATGCACGGGAATGATGAATTGTAGTGGTATTATTGATGTTAATTTGGGTTATTAAACACATAGGACATAGTTCGATCAGGACATATGGAGGTACTAAAATAGTTTTTCCTTACAATTTTTATGATATTAGATACATCAAGTTTTTCATTACATTGATATTATGTATATAATTTTGAAAATTATTATTGGATATTACATATACAATATCAATTCATAATTATTGTCTATGAAATTCTACTAAATACAACACAAAATCAAATAATAAATTGGTCAAAGAGTATCTTCTAAATTGATGAGGATAAGTGCATGAGATCGTTCAGATCAATCACAATTTGTTATGTTCAATATCTTCGCATACAAAATATCTTAATAGAAACAGTATAAAAAATATACTCATTAGTTTAGAGAAAAAAAAAAACAGTTAAAATCTAAATAATTTAATTTGTATAGAAAGTTAATAAAAGCAAAATCCAATTTTGATCTTGATTGAATTTTCTTTAAACTTCAATTTAAAAAAGCAATATATGTATATATGTGTGTGTATATATATATTTTACCTAGTTAGTAATGTACCGTACATAGTCATGATATATTACATAAATGACTTATAATTTTGGATTTTTTTTAGTTATAAAAAAAAAGGCTCATAAATATAAAATCATTTAAACTCTCTTTTCCTCTAATATATATATATATATATATATATATATATATATATATATATATTAATAAGTAAAGTTTAGAGAAAATCCAATTAGATTCTACAATTGAAGTCCAATTTTGTGCCATGTGTCCTAAAATATTTATTTTTAGAGAGAGTTTTATTTCTTAATTTTTGAGTAAAATGTGGGACCACATCATTAATATCCATCTAAGTGAGTTATTGTGTACAAAAACCAAAGAGTCTAGAATTAATGAACATAAATGTTTATCCCAAAAAAAAAATAATACTAACATAAGCCAGTAAAATTGTTACTTTATAAAATTTTTTTAAAAAAAGAAGAAGAAGAAGAAGAATTTCATTAGAACACTTATAGTTACTTTATCCAAAGAAGTAGATAAAGATAAAAAATAAAAAATAAAATGTTTTTATCTAAAAACTTAAGTGAATGAATTTATTGAAAAATCTAAAAATCTAAAAAACAAATTCTGCAATTTGGTGAAACCACTTGGCGCATCCACAGCTTTTAAGCTCAACTTTTATTATATACGGTAGGAAAAGGGAAAAATATACCAAACCGTATATATACCCCCACTTTTATATTAGATAATTTTAAGTTGTGAAGAAGTTGATAACTTGATATGAACAGAAAGAAAAATGAGTTTACATAATTAAGAAGTTTATGTTAATTACACATTAGTTTTTTTTTTCTTCTTACTTTATCCCAAAAAATAGCTAATGTTATTAGAATTTTTTTTAGTTTATGTCAAAGTTAATAAATATTAGCTATTTTTTGTTATTTATTTCAAAAGAAAAAAAATTTGAGAAGAAAAAATATTACTTTTAAATTTGTTATTTTATTATTAGGAAATAGATGATGTAGGATAAATGTTTATCCAAAAAAACTAACGTTAGCTAGTAAAATTGTTACTTTATAAAAAAAAAATTAAAAAAAAAAGAAAAAAAAGAAGAAGAAGAAGAAGAAGAAGAAGTTCATTAGAATACTTATAGTTACTTTATCCAAAGAAGTTGATAAAGATTTTTTTTTTTTTTTAATCTAAAAACTTAAGTGAATGAATTTATTTAAAAATTTAAAAATCTAAAAAAAAAAAAAATCTACAATTTGGTGAAGCCATTTGGCGCAACCCTGGCTTTTAAGCCCAACTTTTATTATATAGTATATGATATATATATATATATACACACACACACGGAACTATACTATCTTGTAACTCCATGCATATGCATAGAAAAATTTAAAAAATATACATTAATATGCATAGTATAATTTTTAAATATATAATGTAAATATTATTGATAGTCATTCTTTTATTTTTTTTTAACTCTTTAAAAAGTTTTGTAAGAATATTATTAGGTAGAAAATGTATATTGTCCTTTTTCTTATGTTCATTAATTCTAGACTTTTTGGTTTTGTATACAACAACTCACTTGGATGGATATTTATGATGTGGTCCCACATTTGACTTTAAAATTAAGAAATAAAACTCTTTCTAAAAATTAATAATTTAGGACTCATGGCAAAAAATTGGATTCAGTTGTAAAATCTAATTGCATTTTTTCTAAGCATTGCCTACTAATATGTATATAGACTAGCATGTAACTCATACAAACACATGGATGCATTTAAAATTAAATACAATTTTTATTATAAAGACATAAATAATTAGAGAAATTATTAAAAAAAACATGTAATACATGTATACGTATGGATACATTTAAAATTAAATACAATTTTTATAATAAAAATATAAATCATTAGTCAAATTAATAGGATAGAACATGTGGTCATCTTTGTTATGTGGTGATTTTTATTGAGTATATGTGATTGGTTTTTTTTTAAAAATTTATAATTCATTAATATTAGATTTTTAGTATTTTGCACTCATTAATTCACTTGGCACAAAGATTAAAAAACATAAGTAGATACATGGCACAAACTTAAGTAGATAAATATAGTGTGGTCTCCACATAAATTTAGACGCATGACACAAAATTGGATTCTAATTTCAAATTCTAATTGAACTTTCTCTGAACTTTGTTTATATATATATATATAGATGTTAGATTACTGTAATCTTAGCACATTCGTGCAATCTAATTATAGGGATATAGCATTCCAATGTTTGGTTTATTAATTAGTTACATTCTCATCACATCTCTAGTATGTAACATTGCTTTGTTTATTTGGTTGGTAACATTCCTAACGATCATTATAATCTATATATATATAATAATAAGTAAAGTAGAAGGAAAATCCAATTAAATTTCAAATTGGAATTCAATTAGAGTGTAACTTTGCACCATGTATTTCATCTAATCTAAATTTTAGAATTTTGTGCCAAGTGAGTTAATTTAGTGTAAAAATTGAATTTTAATTAGAGTTTAATTTTGCGCCAGGTGTCCCATCTAATCTAAAATTTTAAATTTTTGTGCCAAATTAGATAATTTAGTGTAGAAAAAAAGGAGTCCAATATAATAAACCATAAACAAAATAATCATATAACTAAAAAAATTCAAATTTATAAGTCATAATAATAATAATAATAATAGGTGAAGTTGAGCTAAACTCAGATTAGAATTCCAAATTAGAATTCCAATTTTGTGCCATGTGTCCTAAATTATTTATTCCTAAATAATTTTGTTTCTTAATTTTAGAATCAAATGTGAGACCACATCATAAATATTTATCCAAGTGAGTTATTAAGTAAAAAAAAAAAAGGTGTTTTACAATAATAATAATAAAAAATGGACAATTTACATTTTATACCTAATAATATCCTTACAAAATTTTTTAAAGAGATAACAAAATATAAAAATGACTATCAATAGTATTTAAATTATATATATAGGAATTATATTATGCATCTTATTGTATATTTTTAAATGTATCCATGCATATGCATGGGGTTACAAACTAGTTTTAATAATGAATTTCTAAAAACATTCCTAACAAATTTGTATTTTTTAATAATAAAACTACAAAATATCTACACAAAACTTTATTTCACGTTCCTCTACTTTCTCACAGACTAAGCAAATCTTTATTTCATTTTCCTCTACTTTCTCACAAACCAAACAAAACTTTTTTTTCATTTTCCTCTACTTTCTCACCAACCAAACAACTCATATATCTACAAAACAATAAAATAATTTTCTTTCAGCAATTTCTCATGCACTAAAGAACTACAATACACCATATTTAAAGACATAAAATCATAAAGCAATTAGACAAAACTTTTCACTTTCCCACACTCTCTCCCCAACCAAATAGATCCACCAAAAAAAATTGTCTCGATAAGGTTTGTACAAATCTCTCTCGGCTTCAATCCAAAAAATTTTCGATGATTTCGCCTTGAATGTGATATCCGCGGCAATTTTGCCTCGAACACAATATCCATTGCTGCGGCTCGTGAACAAAACCCTATGCAAACCTTAGTCATTGTACATTGCCTCCATAGAAGAATCACATTGAGCTCGAAACTCTACAATATATATAACTCACACGCTCAGTCACAAACAATTAAGTTCATTGATAAATTATTACATTTCCCACAAATAGATAATGTAAGATTTCTCCCATTTAATAAGGTAATGAGATTACAATAAGTTAGGGTAATATGAAATATTTCGTAATCTTAGATTATAGTAATCTTATGCATAAAAAAACAAATAAACCAAAGACCATAATATTTACACTATGGTAATTTGACTGTAATGTGATCAACATTACAACAAACCAAATGCCCCCTTAGTGGTCTAAAATCAAATCTTAATAAAACACGATTGAGTCCTCTTTACCTAGTATGACAAAGGTGGTGAATAAATTGAATGATTTATAAATAATTCGAGTTCAGTTTAGAAAAATGTTTTTATTTTTATTTTTATTTATTTTTATTTTTTATCTTCTTTAATCTCTAAGCAAGATCAAATAAGAGAAAAAATCAACATAAGGATTTTACGTGGTTCAATGTACTTATGTTGACAGGAACAAGCAACTATTAATCCACTATATTAGAAATTAGGGTTAGAATAATATTTGTATATAGCATAACTATTTAGTCCCTTGAGCCAATTGGCACAAAAACAAATATAAGACAACTCCAACAATATGTATAAAAAATATATTTATATAGATATGAGATTAGAATATGCAAGTTTGTCCTTAAGTTCATAATATATAAAATTATTATTTGTAATCTTTTGATAAATAAATGGTCAATAATGTAGAAAAAATTTATATAATTTTCAAAAATATTAAACTGGTAAATCTAATTTTAATAAGCTTATAAAGAAAAAAAATCATTATAAATAATTATCTCAAATAATATAATTTCTACTATAATATAGTTATTAATTATTAATATAGATTTGTAAACGAGTAAAACAAAATAGTGTTTACTATATATGAAAAAAAAATATCAAATAGCTCATAAACAAACATGAGCCTATTCAAATGAAATTAATATAATACTCTCCTTGTCATATTGATGAATTAACGGTCTGGGGAATTGCTAGTCTGAAATTTATAATTTCAGAACTTAATATGAAGGTCAATTAGGAATCATTCTTTGGTAGAAAAGATACTCAAATGAAGTTTCTTTGCTGAATAGATACTCAAATGGAGTTGATAATTAGAAGATCGAACAACACGAATTATAATGACAAGATTGATTGAATTATTCATAACCGACTTAGGGCTAGGTTGGGAAACTGCGGTCAAATGTATCCATATATTTTAAGCATTTGGTGAGTCTTGAGTGTATTTGGAGTGTATTTTTAGTTCAATACAAAATCAAGGTTCAAGCTCAAGAAGAATTAGAGTTTTTAGAATCTCAATACTCGCTCAACACCAAGCTTGATCGATCAATGTTGGGTTTATTTTAACCCTAATTAAATAAATCAATTACCTAAGTTAATTAAATTATCAAATTATGCAAAGATCCAATTTAGCATGTAATGGGTACAATCATAGTGCCAAAACTAAATTCCATGCAGTGGAAAAGTAAATTTCAAGACATTAATATGGTTAAAATGCGGAAAACTTAAATAGAAATAACCCCAACATGTGGTTTAAAGGTCACCACACCTTGAAAAATCCACTAACAAAGATTGAGATTAAAAGTATAGGGAAAATATGTGATCCATAAGTATCTACTTATAGTAAAACCTATTGAGCTATCTAAGTGCAGTTTCAACTCAATTGGACTACTTTTCTTAGTAAACTTCTTCGTTGTGCATGGATCTCCAATCTGTGATTGACTTCACCATAGCAACAACTTGATTGCAGTAGGTTAACTTTGCAATAGCTTCACATGGAACACCTCAATGATCATCAATATAGTGTCGAAGACAATGCTTGGTACAAAACACTTGGTGCACAAAAGTGACAACAATATCTCCTTTTTCCCTTTTAAACTCACAAATTCAGCAAGTGGAGGGTAGGGTTTTCTCTTTGAATCCTTTAGGGTTCTTGCCTTTCCAACCTTATTTAAAGTAGGGTTTGATGGAGCTTTATATAGGCTCTTCATTAGGGTTACAAAAATCCACTCATACAACCCACTTAAAACAAAACATTTTAGCTAAATTCAGAATTCGTGATTCTCGAATGGTTGGCTAGAGTCAAGCTTAAGTGAGGCTTGATTGGCGGAGTGCAGTCAAGGTAGCAAATTTTACAGGTCATGAACAGTCTCTTATGTCTTCTTTAAACACACTTTTAGACACTAAGAAGTTACAACTCAAAATACAATTCAACAAGGATTTGGATATGGGTTATGGACCTAGAAATCGAAAATTACTAATCTCAATCTATCGAGATTCGTGCTAAGAAAATCCATATTTGCTTAAAATTAGTCATCATGTAGCTAGGGTTTTGTGTTTTTCAAGCCAAGACATAAAAGCAACCCTAAGGCACGTTATTTGAGACTTTTTGAGAGCCTTTTTGAGAGCCATGTGGTGTAAACAAGTGATCAGGGATTTCCAAGCTCTCTTAAAGCATCAACTAGAGTTATAGTCCAAGCCTCTAAAGATCGAGGGATCAAGGTGAAGTTGTTGAACTAAATCTTCAAGTGGGTACTTGAAGTCATGAGCTAGTATTTACGTTCAACAGAGTTCACTTATAAAAGAGTTTGTGAATTCGAAGCTGCATTGGGTAATGTCAGTATGATTTACATGAGGCAGTAAATTTAAGTAAGGTTATCCTATTTATAAACTTAATTTCTATACAGTGGATCTATTTTCCTTGGGATTGGTAGTTAAAAACTTACTATTTTTTTAATTTCAGAATAGTTGTTCCATTGATTTTCCCCATGTCACTGTATTGCATGATATTTTATTTCCTCTGTTGTTTACTTGAGCAATATTGTGTTTGATTGCATTAATATAAGCAAGACCAAGAGAAACACCACACCAACTAAGAATTGAGTAAAAAACACCATCCTTACCATGATCATAGTCATCCCTAACAAGAAAACTCATTCCATCTTGTTGCTCCTGGCTTAAATATATAACAAAAAATCATTGTTATAGTTTCCCACCTAAATCCTCACTTCATTTCACTAAAAAGCTCTCTTTCAGTAAGGCAAAAAACTCCTACTGAAGAGATCTTCCTCCTTTTAAGGCTTTAAACTGGTGATTAATGAGGGGACTTGGTCAACTCATCTTCATGCACAGTTTCTCTCCCTCTAATCACAGTCAAGTTTTCTGCTTTGATCCAAGAATATCATGCTTGACCTTATAGTGATTTACAATTATTTTTACCAATGGACTTAGTATTATTTTACAAATATCTTACCTCTGGGTTCATAAATGGTTCTTATTGCTGAATTCATGATAAATTAATGTTCACCTATTACTTTACCACTAGTTGCAAGTTATTTTGATGTAATTGTTAGGATTAGTGCCTTAAAATCCTGTTGTATTATGTTATATACAACATTATGTAGTAAAATAATAAAAGTTGTTTTATTATCTAAAATAATGGTAACATAAATATTTGGACATTATTATATAGTCCTTAAAGCACTCACAAAGTCATTTTAGCAACCAAAACACCAAAAATACAAACCACAGCAAAAGTGGTAAACCTAAAAAATTTTAACTGATTGCTACAGTGGGCTGCTATCTCTAGCAGGCCACTATAGCTGGAAGGTATACCAAAAAAAACTATTTTTTATTCCCCACATGTTCACAAATCACTTCACACGCATAAAAGGTTTGTTTTCTTTCTTTTCTCTCTGCTCCCTCACTTCTCCTCTACTCTCTACTCTCTCCTCTCGACTCTGGCCTCAGCCCATGTGAAATTGAATTATGGACATAGGAGTTGAGGTGAGATCGGATTCGTGGGTTAACCAGGTGCTAGTGGGTTTTGGTTGCCAGTGCAAGTGGATTCGTGGCTTTAGGTTGGTGGTGCTAGTGGGTTTTGGATGGTAGTGATAGTGGATTCGTGGGTTTGGGTTGCTGATGCTTGCCAGTGCTAGTGGGTTTTGGTTGTGTTTTCTAGGTTTGAGTTGCTGTGTTTTCTGGGTTTGGTTAAGTGTGTTTTTCTCAGTTTAGTGCTAGTGGGTTTCTTGGTCTGGTGCTAGGTTTTTTTCGGTAGCAGTGATTGTAATGGTGGATTTCTTGGCGGAGTTGCTGGGTTTTTTTGTTTGTTTGGATTTCTTGGCGTTGTGTTGCTCTGTTTTTAATGGGTTTTGTGGTGGGTTGTTGATGACAGTGGTTGTGGTTGTGGTTGTGGTGGTGGTGGTGGTGGTTTTGTTTTGTAGTGGGTTGTGGCTGCCAAGGTGGTGGTGGTGGCGGTGGCAGTGGCAGTGGCACTGTTGTTATTTATTGTGTTAGATATATTATTTTAATGTGTTGAATGCTAATATAAAACCTTTGTTGTAGGGTGTATTATAAAGTTAGTTGTTAAAATAGGTAAAGTAATATTTTAAGTTCCTAAAAGTTAAATTTTTCAGATGTTTTACTGTGAATGCTCTTAAGATGTATTATATGTGATTTAGTTACAGAAAATATAAATCACAAGTTCCTTATAAACTCAAAATTTTAAATTCGTAGTTGGTGATGAAATTGAGTGTTTTATCTTCGAAAACTATAATATGTCAACTAAGATAGCTTGTCTTGATCATGAAAGTGAAGACTTCTAACTGATATATTGATAAGTCTTAAGTGTGTAAGACACATTGAATATGATTGCTATGAGATTAATTATTCCATTAACAACTTTCAACTGAATAATAAATTTCATGACTTTCATTTATATAATCTCTCAATCATGAGGAAATTTTGAACATGAATCAAAACGTTGTTTTCATTGATGTATCAAGAGTGAGATCTTAATTACAATAAAAAATCTTAGTACGTTGAGAAATCACATGTGGTGATGAGGGAATACATATTCTTAAAATGGAATCCATAGTCTCTTTTAAGAGATATAACATATTCCCTTAAGATACGTTTAATGTGATTAGTTATTCAGAGTATTAGGCCTAACCACTGTAGTAAAGAGCTACTAAAGATTGTATTTTATAAAATGAGATTTCATAAATGTATGAATAACTCGAAGGATTAAAACAAGAATTCAAGGATAGAGAGAATCATTTACAAAGTGACAGCTATACATTATGCCTTTTTGTTACTATGAATGTTTTCTTGGATAGTTTTTTTTTTTTTTTTTTTTTTGGAGATAGAACTAATTGGTGTCTCGGTAGACGGGTTAATTGATTAAATAATAAATTGGGATATAATTTTATTAATAAAGTCTATAGTTTATATTTACCTAGGTGTGTTAAATATAATCAATGGTAACTATAGGATTGTCAGTAGTTGACAGATAAGCCCAAAGGCCATTGAAATTATAACTTCATTTGTCCATTTGGTCCCATCTCAAGCCACATACTAAAGCTCAATTAGGCTACTCAAAAAGCCAACACAATTAGATAATCAGTTGGCAATTATTTGTACGATTAAAACAAAAGAAAAACAATATTTCTAGATCACATCTTTTCATTGAGAAAGAAAGAGAATACATGGAAGACTAGTTGAGAGACCACATATCTTGAGCATAAAGTGGAATCAGGGTGAAGATTGAATGTCTTTCCAAGATCAATCTTCTTCTTCTTTTTTTTTTTTTTTTTTTTTTTGAGTAAATAGTAATACTTATTAGAACACACTCAAAAATAATAATACTTAGTGTTTTAAATTGGGTTTATAATACATTATATAACCAGAGTACAATTACAAAAGGTACACTTCTTTGTTCTAATTTTCTAAAATTCAAAGTTCCATGTTATCTACGTGAATAGAGTAGATCAATAAATTTTTCATTGCTTGTTTTGGATGAGATGCAAAACCATGTTTTCCAGCAATAAGATTATTGTTGGACGTATTACTTCATCGGCACTTCATTATTGAACATATACTACTTTATTGATCTTTTACTGCTATATATATATATAATTCTATCACTAGACATATGATATTCTCTTTTAACTTACTGCTTGTTTTGTTTTCATCTTATTGCTTGACTTATGGTCTGTTTGGTTTGGTAGATTTTTTAGTAGAGAGAAAGTGATTTTTTGGGGTGTTTGGTTGGGTGGGTTGTTGGAAGGAAAACTGGTGAAGCCTGAGTGTTTTCTCCTCAAGGCCATCATAATGTTTTCTTCCCAAATTGTGGAGAAAATTGAGGAGAAAACAAGGAAATGTCATTTCGTGCTTGTGAAAGACCAAAATATCCATGTAACTGGTGTTTTTTTCCTTCTTTCCATTTGTTTTGGCTTTTTTGTTCTTATTTTTATGCTAATTTGTTGCTTTTTTATATTTAATATTGGCATGACAATAAATTTATAAAAACAATATTTTCAATCATCTTATTTTTCGTTTCAACCAAACAAATGAATTTTCCATCTCTTCACTTTTCCATCCTCCCAACTAAGCACATATGAGAGAAAACTAAATCTCTTTTATCCTCCCACTTTTTTATCCATTCCTCAATTTTTATCCTCTCACTTTTCCACTTTTCCAATCAAACGAAGCCTTAGGTATCTTGCTCTTTACTTAATTACTGGATATAAAGTTTTTTATTTTATTTTTTATTTTTTTTAAGGAACAAGCTCAACGACATCGAAGGGACACAGTCTACTAGTCCCGAGGTTCTGCATATCCCAAGCAAAAGCTATATAACAAAAGGTGGGCAAGCATCATAAATTTTCAAAATGCGTTGTTGTTGACATCCCCTTTTTGTTAGAGCATCTGTGCAGTCATTGGGCTCATGGTATATGTGAAGCAGTTGGACTGTCCACTATCACTCCATAAGGTTCCTGCAATTAGAGATTAATGGAACAATATCTGGAGATAGATTACCATTAATAGTTAACCAAGAAATAATCATAGTAGAATCAGTCTCTAGTTGATTGAATTTAAAGCCCAAATCCCATGCTAACATAGGACCCTGATGAATAGCCCATAGTTTCGCTATATTATTAGAAGCTAAGCCCAAGCGTAAAGAAAAACCAGAAACCCAAATACCGGAAAAATCACGCAAAATACCACTAGCACCAGCTAACCCAGGATTACCTAAAGAGCTACCATCAATGTTTAATTTTATAAAAGGTTCAGATGGAACGATCCATTTAATAATCCTCAAAAGTTTTATGGTAATATATTCAGGCAAGATAATAAAATTCAGTAGCTAACTGAACTGTTTTGTGGACCAGATGGGTTTGAGAGATAGATTGATTATTAAAAATATAATCATTCCTTGATAACCAAATTTGCCAAAGAAGAAATAAAAAGAAAATACTCAAAGGAAGCTTAAGACTTGGGAGATTTTTTTTCCAATTTAAATTTTGTTTTAAGCCAATGTTGGAGGGGAAGTTGAAAAAACGAAAGAGGCAAAATACCCGGGGATTGTAGCCAAATTACCTTAGCCCATGGGCAATCTCGTAAAATATGGCTTGTGGTTTCAATGCTATTACATTTAGGGCATTAGTCACTGATGTTAGGGCAAGAGAAAGCTAAAAATTGACGGGTGGTTAGTCACTCATGCATGGACTTCCAAAAAAAAAAATTGGATTTTCTTTGGGCAAGGAAGTGTCCAAATCCAATTCCACTGATTTTTATTGAAAGGAATGCGAGCTTGAAGGTACAGGAACTTGGATGTGGACTTGGCCGAACATATTCTTTTATTATGGGACTAGACATAGGTATCTGACATAATTGTTAGCTGGGTGATAGGAAGACCATTAATAAGTTGTTCAAGGTGCATGGGAAGGGGAAAATGCAAATCCTCAAATTTCCAAAGATGATTTTCACGAAGAGAACTAACACGTCGTTCCTCGTTTGGCAGAAGATGCCCTTTTATATAACTTCTAAGTGGACCACTTGGGAGCCAATTATCTTCCCATAGGCTGATAGATTAACCATCTCCGATTATCCATTTCATCCCATTTCTAAGCAATTGCATTCCTAAGTGTAAAACATTCCAAATATGAGAGGCTCTATGGTTAACTGCACTATCAAAAAGGTTGGTATGGGGAAAGTATTTACTTTTTAGGACTTATGCCCATAGCATTGATGGATGAGTATGAAGTCTCCATGTTTGATTCATAAGGATAGCCAAATTCATATGTCGGGAAGCTTGAATGCCCTAGCCCCTAGTATCTTTTGGAGTAGTTATGGTCTTCTAGACAATCGTGTGACAATGATGGTGATGATTGGTGTCACCCCATAAGAACCAACAATTCATTCTATCTAAATGTCGATTAATTTTTTGAGGGAGAAGGGTCGTTTGCACGGCATATATTGGTATAGAGTCGAGGTGGCTTTGATTAATGTGGCATGCCCAGCAACTGAAAGATATTTAATTTGCCAACCCTCAATTTTCTTTTGAATTTTATCAACCAGGTATTGATAGGCATTAGCCGTGCGATGGGCAGTAAAAATGGGAGTGCCTAGATGGGTCATGGTAGGGATATCAAAGGTACCAGCTATCAACTCTTTAGTACGTCTAGGAGTGTTCAGTGAGAACTAGATGCGGTATTTTTGAGCACTTATTATTTGACCTAAGCATGCACAAAATTTTTGTAAAATAGAATTGAGAGTCTGACACTCTTTGATCTTGGCTTTTGAAAAGAGAAAAATGTCATTAGCAAAAAATAAATGAGAAATTTTAATTTGCCCTCTAAATGTCAATAGTTGAAGTTTTTTTTTTTTTTTTTAAATCCCAAATCGCCTCTTCCAAAAGAATGGATAATTGCTCCAAACACAGAATAAACAAATAAGGAGATAAAGGATCCCATTGATGCACACCCCCCCCCCCCCCCCCTTCTATTTGGGACAATATTTGATATAGAAGATCCATTCCACGTAATGTGAAATCGAGTTGATGAGATCATATTTGTAATCAACTAAATTAAATTTGGTGGAATATGGAAGAACTCTAGCGTGTCTTGAATGAACAACCATTCCAGGCAGTCATAAGCTTTATTGAGATCTAGTTTGAAGGCTAAATATCCCTTAGGCCCCTTCTTCCTTACCATAGTTCTTATAATTTCTTGGACAAGGAAAATATTATCACTCGTCTTGCAACCCATAACAAACCCTGTTTGACAAGGGTTAATAATCTCAGCAATATACGGTTTTAACCTATTAAGGATAATTTTGGAGATTACTTTATGGGACGAAACTGAGGCCTTGTTTGGATGAGGAGAGTTTTGAGTGATATCACTCAGTTTTCTGTTTTCATCATCCAAAATGTGTGGGTCCCACCTATTTTCAAAACTCAACACTTGTTTGGATTAATTTTGAGTCACCGTTTTCATCACTCTGTCACTCAGGAAAATGGATGTGAGTGACCAAAATAGAAAACAGGTTTCACCTGTTTTCAAAACTCAAAAACTGAGTTCAGTGGCAAGCCAGTAAATTTAATGAAGTTGTGGGCCCCTTCGCCAGTGCATTGTCACATCCGGAACGACTTTGAGTTATTACCGTTGTAGCTCCTCTGTTTCATTTTCACTTCCCTCTTCATGGGCGAGCTAGCTCCACCACCGAACCCAACAACCCCAAACCCAGCAACCCCAAATCAACCAAACACAGACCCAGCAACCCCAAACCCAACCAACTCCATCAGCACAACTAACCCAATCACAACCACCCACTGCCGCAACCACAACCAGCCAACCACGACTCAAATTAAAATAAAATAAAATAATTATCACCACCACAAACCCACCTCAACAATGGTCATCCACAACACCCATCACAAGCCACAACCAACACATCACAGGCCACAAGCCACAAGCCACAACTAGCCACAAACCGATCTGACCCATAAAACCCAGCAAACCGACGGCGAATGGAGGAAGAGTGGAGCAAACCGATCTGACCCACACGAACCCAGCAAACCGATCTGACCCATAAAACCCAGCAAACCGATCTATACCCACACACCAACATGCTGATCTAAAAAAAAAAAAAAAAAAAAAGGAAACGAAAAGAACGAAAGAAAATTAAAGGGAGAAGAGTACAAGGGAGATTAACGGCGAGAGGAGGAAGAGATGGCCGGAGCTGGACAGTCCTAACAAGGCGAGGGAGCTTTTCATTTCTTTGTTCCTTCTGATTTAAGGAATGTGGGAGAGAGAAATGGTGGATTCAATGAGTGAAAGAGAGGAGAGGGGAGAAATTTTTAAGTCTCAGGGGAGAGTAAAGGCAGAGAAGTGAAGATAGGAAAAAAGAAAAAGAAGAGGAAAGAGAACTTACGCGGGTAGGCAAGTATATCCGTCTGACCCAATACAGTAAATGGGTCCCACCATTATTGTAAAATTTTGAGTTACATAGAACAAGAAATGAATCCAAACATGTTTTATTTTGAGTGGGTGAAAAAATAGAGTTTGAGTGTTGAGTGATGGATGATGGGTGATGAAAACTGAATGATGGATGATGAGTGATGAAAACTGAGTGACCATTTTTTTTAAACCAAACAAGGCCTGAATTACCATTTTGATGTCCCACTTTCAGGATAAGGACAAGATTAGTAACACCTCAATTCTAGGGAATAGCATTGGATACAAAAATGTCTTGAATAATTGACACGTGACATTAAGAAAAAAAATAAGTGCACGGGTAACTATTAGTCCTGTTCTAGCAAGGCCTGACCAGCCCTTCAAAAATTGACACGTAAAAAAGCCTCAACACCTTATTATTGATGTCAAGATTTGCCGACCTACTCCCTGCTGGACATATTGCAGGTATGTACGGATTCAACTTTTTTTTTTGGGTGCTGAATATGTACGGGTTCAACCTTGTTTTGTTATTTTTGACAAGATGTCATTCTCTAATTAGCGATCTAGAGTTCATATGAGAATACATAAACTATGCAAATTACTATCTAGAGTTTATATTCATTAATTACATAGTAAGTAAGAGTGTCCTTTCATGTTAGACAGGGATTGCCATGTTCATCGCATCCCACAATATGAAGAGATTAAAAAAAACATTCTCTGGACTCGGATTGGTCCCCTATTCTCAAGCTGCCGACACTCAACACCTTAGTACTTAGTTAAAATCCGATTTAAATAAAATTTGGTATGCATATTAAGAAAATAAAATATATATAATTCAACGGTAAGATTTTTAAAATATATTGCTATATGTTAATTTTTTGATAGGTGTCTGATAAGTTTTTCTCCTAACTAACTAAATTGGAGTGAAATTTTGTCCAGTGTATAAATTGAACTTAAATAAAAGAAAAATTAGAAGAAAAAAGAAAAAGATCTCCCTCAATAGTTCATGAGCTGAGCTACAGTCTACAGCGTAGATAAATTGTTGAGGGTCTTTGACACTTTGTATTGTTTAAAAATATATAAGTAAAAAGAAAGAACATGGAGTATATTAATCTTAGGTTAATGTCTTTTACACTAATTAAGAGTCTTGTAATTTCTCTCAAAAAAAAAAAAGAGTTTTGTAATTTAGTAGTATTGTTTAATTTTAAAGGAGAAGAAATTAAATCCAAATCCACTTTCCACACTTAACGTAAGAAGGGAAAAAAATTAATAATAATAATAATAATTTAAAAAAGAAAAGGAAAGAAAAAAACAAACAAACACCTGTACAATTACACTAACAAATAGACCAAGATAAACCCTGATCTTAAAAGATAGCGATTCCCTAGGTCCCATGTAGAAGATTTTATACCAAGGATCTGATATCGTAGGATAACTAAAACTCCAAGGTCTCTCTATTCATCAAAAATACCTCAAACAAGTCCCAAGTCCTAGAGATTTTTCCATGGTGGGTCATATTCGACATACATTTTTTTTTTGTTTTTTGCTGAGACATATTCGATAGACATTAACTCTTCTGACGGTGAAAGTTTATATTCTTTTTATCCTCAAAGTCCCATCAGAAATCAGTCTCTCGAACCATGTGGTTCAAATCTTTTATTCTTTTAAATATTCCTATCTTTCTTCTTCTCCTTTTTTGACCACCTCTGTCATACATTGAGAGAGAGGGAGACTAACCCAAGAAAAAGAGAGAGGAAGGTACTGGACAATGAAATTCTTGACCAAATGGAAAATTTTCTCATTAATTCTGTAACCATTTACCAAGTTTGTCACCTGATGACACCATAGGTTCACGTGATAAGCATTGTTAAAGAGTGTCAAGAGTCTTAGAATTACTTGATACTGTTGTCTGTTCTTTTTTGAAATAGAATTTGGGTTCAAATCTTCATGCACCGCTCGTCATAAGAATTTTTTTTAAAAAAAAACATTTTTTTATTATAAGTTTTAACACTATAAAGTGCCAATTAAATTACACAGTTCTTGGCTACCGCTATAAAAGAATAAAGAAACATAATTAAAAGGCAGATAAAGTTTGTTAATTGAAGGTCAAGGTTTGCTTCTAGATCTTCAGAAAGTAGAGGAGAGGAGAGGTATACATAATTACCAATTTGCATGCCTTTTGTACGTTCTGGAGTCTGGACCCCAACCATCTATAGTTTAATCATTATTTTGTGCGAATACTTCTGTAACAATGGGTGATACTACGATAGTATTATGAATCTTATAATTTATTATTTTTTCCTGGAGACTTATATAATTTCTTATACTTGTTTATGTTAATTATACCATGTGCTAAGCATGCAGTGCCTACAATATCACCTTGAGAAGCTGGAAGCGTAAATATTGGCAATAGCTACAACTTCACTCAATATCTTTTTATTAAATATGAATTTTAAAAATTTCACAATTGAATAATATTTTCTTTTTATATTCTTTATGCTTGCAAAATTTTCAAAAGATTAAAAATTAATAGCTATATTTTTAAATTTTAAGTTTTTGTAGTTTAAAATTATGTATAAAAAATAAGTTTATGAATCAAATTGTAAATAATATTAAATTGATACGAAATTTGACATACGTGTTAAAAACATAAAAAAACATACAATTCAACAGTTAGATTTTCAAAATATATAATCATATTAATTTTTTTAGTGAAAGTTGTAATCAATGGCTACAACCAAGTTTATAGTCAAACTTTGTCAAATTATTAAACCGATTCTTTCCCTATGCAAAAGGTGAAAGAATACAATATTGGGTACATGTGTATATATTCTACCCTAAACTCCAAAGCTTATCTTAACGCTAATCTCAAGCCCTTAAATTCAATTTTTGGCTGTATCAACTTTTACTTGATCGAGTTGCTAACTCACACAATGTGCAATTTTTTTTACATAAAAGTGATGCGTGTATAATCAATAAAACAATTTTTGTTATTCTCAAAAATTCAAAGGTAAGGTAGGAAAAATAATTTTTCCTAAAATACATTTACTCACAAAATCTTTTGCATCGATCATCAAAGTACACCATATATTAGCAATTATTCCTCAAAACAAAATTTCTTAAAATCCAGACTTCTCTCCCTATATCCAAAAAACATAAAGTGTATCTAAAAAAATTATAAATTGAAGAAAAGAAAAGAAAATGAAACAAACTCTTTTAGAATCCAAAACCCAACAAAATAAACCACAATCAAAATGAAATTAAACCAATAAAAAATAGATTTTGTAATAATCAATTATACATATAGTTGGTAGGTAAAATTGATTTTATGGGATGTAGCACCCATGTCAAGAAGACAAACAATACAAGCTTTAGAAAAAATGTTGCAAGATGTTAATGAATTTTGAGTTGCCATTTGGTGGTGATTTCTGTCAAGTCTTACATGTGGTTCCTAAAGCCGCAAAACAAGAAAAAATTGATGCTAGCTTGGTCAAATCATATTTGTAGCCTATATTACAAAAAACATAAAATTGACCTAAAAATATGCGAGCAAAATTGGATCCAATGTTTTATGAATACTTATTACAAGTGGAAAATGGAATAGAACCCATAACTATTGCTGATAAAGTAAAACTTCCAATTATGATAATTATTCCTTACGTGGATGGTGTTACCTGCTTTGATAGATGCAGTATTTCTAAATATTAATGATTATCTAAAAAATTTAAACCTTATGATAAATCGGGCTATATTAACTGAAAATGATTGTGTTAATGAGATAAATAACTTTCTTATAAGTCGATTTCCAAGTGAAGTTACTCGATGTTGTAGCTTTAATGAAACTATATAATAAAAATGAACAAGATCTTCAAAAAGATTTCTTAAACAGTTTAACACCAAACGGACTTCCCCTTTGTGAACTATTGCTCGAACCAAAGTGTACTATCATGTTACTTCGAAACATTGATCATTGAGAAGGATTGTTCAATGGAACAAAATTAATTTATCGTGAATGTAAGCCAAATGTGATTGATGCATAAATTATGGCTGGTCGTTATAGTGGTAAAAGAGTATTTATACCAAGAATTCCATTTTTATCTACCAAAAATGAAAATTATCCTTTTTATTTTCTTTTTCAAAATGACACAATTTCCTTTTCAATTAAATTTTACTATGACAATAAATAAAGCTCAGGTACAAACTTTAGATTATGTTAGAATATATATCTACCGACAGATATTTTGTCATGGACAACTTTTTTTTTTTTTTGAGGAAAGTCATAGACAACTTTATGTAGCGTTATCTAGAGCAAAAACTGCAGCTTTCTTCTTAGGCCAAAATTTAGTGAAAATAGCTTTTAACATTTACTAGAGTCTAAAGTCAACTTCTTTTATAGATTCTTTTGACTAAATTAGCCATATCTTCATGTCAAGGAGTCGAGATTATAAAATTCGACTAAAGCATTCATTTAAAATTCCTACTAATGATTCTCACCCAAAAAAAAAAAAAAAAAAAAAAAAAACCCTACTAGCGATCTCAAAATTAATTTTGATGGAGCTGTGTTTGAAATGAAGACATGGCAGGTATCAGTGTGGTTATTAGAGATGATCGAGGAATGATTATTGCCTCAATGTCCCAGAATATATCCCAAAATATAGCTTTCCACCCTCAGCTATTGAAGTTGAAATTATGGCAGCAGTGAGAGCATTAGAATTTGCACTGGAATTGGGTATATTTTCAGCCATCCTTGAAAGTGATTTGGAGAATCTTTTTTAATGGCCTCCTTTGGTCTTTTGTTACAAGATGCAAAATTGTTTATAGAGTCTTTCCATAGTATTAGATTTTCTCATATTCACCGAGAGGGAAACTCTATAACTCACATATGTTGTTGTTACTAAATAAAATATATAGCTTCATTCTTTAAAATATATATATATATATATATATATATATATATATATATATATATATATATATATATATATATTAGAGCAAGCTACATTATTTGGGTGTGAAATTCAGTTGCGTGAGGATGCATTGTGCCATTCAAAGGCGTATTTTATCACCAACTCACTTGTCAAACCAATTAAACCTAAATATTGGATTATTAACAATGAATATTAGTGGACAATCAATTAATGTAAGAACTGTCATTGAAGATGCATCAGAGGAGAAATTATTAAGTCCACCAAGAGGACTACTGACGTGGTCCTCCCTGACCTTCCAACCAATAAAATGCTATTATTTATGCAAATGTGATATCATCTAATAATTTTTATTTTTTATTCCTTATACTGATTAGGAAGCTCATACATACATTTGCATAGATGGTATCATTTAATTGGTCAGGGAGGACCACATCAACAGTCCTCCCGGTGTAAATAATAATTTTTCACATTAGAGGATGAAATACCATTTAAGACACCAAAGTATTGGTTTATTCTTTTTTTTTTTTTTTTTTTGAGAAGAATTATAGATTTATTCCTTGTAACCAATTCCCATAAATACATGGATTTTTAGGCCCAAGTTGGTAAGAGTTGTAACATTTAAATTCAAGACCTCCCTTTAATGTAATCTTTATTGACAAAAATATTACATTTAATGTGCTAGATGTCATTGCTCTCACCATAGGGGTTTGGCTCAGTTCCAGTACTTTTTTAACTGAAATGTTCTTTTGTTTTAATGAGAAACCGTCACATCACGAATTAACTAAATAAAAGATAGAGATTAAAGCTCACTACCACTTGTTATTGTGTATTTAAAACAAAAGGATACTTCAAATTAAAAAAGTACTGTAGGTAAGCCAAATCCCACCATAAATGTCCAACAGCTCAACAACTTCCAAGCAATGATGGCCTATAACGATTCAGGAGTTCACTCTCATTAATCACTTGTATGATCTAACAATTGATATCTTCATGCCTTTTCATACGATTAATTTCATTTTAAATTTGATTTGCTCCAGTCTAATTAGTTTAAATAAACTACCAAAATAAAGAACAACCAAACAAATATTTTTAAATGATAATTGTAAACATGAGTTCACTATAATGGAAAAGAATAGAAGTATTATATAGATACTGATTACTATAACTGGTTTTACATATCTCAACCTAAAGTCGATTGGTTTAACTACTTAGGATCAAATTATCACCAATGAATCAGCTACTATTTCAGTGCTTATCATTAGCAAATCTGTTATTATAGAAATGAGATTGAAAGTAGTTTCACATAATGGTAAAATCTTTCTAAACAAATATTTTTAAAGGATAATTGTAAACATGTGTTCACTATAATGGAAAAGAATATAAGGGTCTGTTTAGATACAGCTTATTTTGCTGAAAACTTAGTAAGTGTTTGAATTGCGTCCACGTCTGCATAAACATTTGTGTTTGCGTTTTATCCTAGTTAGTGTGTTTTTTTAGTGGATCTCGTGCATTGTTCACAAGATCTGCTTGTACTTCTTTCAACAAATACAACTTTAAAACTGGATCTCATTGCACTATTCACATATTTAAAAATTATTTTACTACAGTATTTTTAGTAATAAGTGGTATCCAAACATACTCTTATTATTGAAAACACTGTAACAAAATAATTTTTAAAGCTAAAACACTGTGTAATCAACTTGCTGCGTTTTTCCTTGTCTGGCTGGTCCATGAACAGTGCTTGGCACGCTGGTCCAAAACGCCAAACGCAGCTATAAACGCCCAATCCAAACGCATACTAAGTATTATATATAAATACTGAGATTACTATAACTGGTTTTATATGTCTTAACCTTAAGTCGATTAGTTTAACTATGTGGGATCAAATTATCACCAATGAATCAGCTATTATTTTAGAGCTTATCAATAGCAAACTTTTCAGAGCTTATCAATAGCAACCTTGTTATTATAGAAACGAGATTAAAAGTGGTTTCACATAATGGTAAAATCTTTCCAAAAAGTTTTTTTTTTTTATAAACTAAAAGAACCTGTTTACTGAGACATTTATATTCTTTATAGGTATCTCTCTCCACCAAGACATCTAGCTCTTTCATTATAAATCCAAATTTTTGTAAATTTTAAGTATCTTTTGGACTTTTTCCCTAGCTAATATTATAAATTCTTTAAATTTGTGTAGATTATTTCATCTTTTTACTTGGATGGTAATAAAATTCTATGAATGATTGATTCAAATGCCCTTTTTCATGATTAATGTTTGTGAATATTTTTGTAACTTTAGTTAAGTAAGTGGCTTGAATAGAATGGAATGAGACAACCTTCGCTTGTTGTATGTAATTTTTTGTTACATAAGTGGTGTTCATACAATGGAATGATACAATATTTGCTTGCTGCACATTAGTGCTACTGATCATAATCACAAACATTTTTGTGCATATTTATAAGCTTCCACTGAGATTCTTAGTCATTTTTATGTGCATATTTATAAACGTCTATTATTTTTTCTTTCCTATAAGGCTACTGAGAATGAAAATTTATTGGAAGATATCATTAGCAAAAAACTCGATCTCTCATCTTCATCCAATAACTCTATAATGTCACCAATGAAAAATTTTACAAAAATTTCTACTACGCCAAGTTTGCTTAAAATGGTAAGATAATTTTTCTGTCTTATATAAATTTTGATTGAATAACAAACCAATGAGCTAGAAAGATAAATATGGCAATCAATTAACGCAGCAAGTGAATATTTGGGTCAAGGCGTCAATCTCTATTAGCAATTTGGACCAGAAATTCTAATACATAGCATACAACAAGAGTAACAAAAGTACTAGTGCTTAGTACAATGAAACATTTAGATGTATATTTTGCAAAGAAGAGGTTGTGGCTAAACCTTGGCATGTACACTATTAAATTATGTAAATTCTCATTTAGTCATTAATTCCATAAAGAACTCCTGCTATTGAATTGTTCATTTATTACATTATTCATTTTAGGTGTGGAGTTAAGGTTTACTTATGTGATAGTATTGGATCATTGATAGCCACCTTATTTGGAAACAATGTAGAAAATTTATTACATTGCACAACAAAAACATTGATGCTAGAAACCACTGAGGTACAATACAAAGACGAATCAAAATCTACAAAGACACTTTATAATCTTCATTTTATTTGCTTGCTAAATTTTTAAATACACAATTAAACAATTTTTAAAGCTCTTGTTTGAATTGTGTTTTATAATATATAAAATTTTCACATTCCTGCTCTAATGATGGTAGGATGAAATATAAAATTTAGAGAAAATCGTGAAGCTTCCTTCCGACCAAAAATTCATTATTATCTTAAAGTTTCAGGCTATGAAGTTCGTGATCAAAAAGCACAAAATAAATTGAGTATTGTTTATGTCCATGATTCACCAAATGAAAATGATCAATAAATACTAGCTTTTATGATGAGTAGATGAATAGGTGTATCTTTTTGGAAACTTTACTAGATATAAAAAAAATCGAAATTTGGAAAATTATGGAAGACAAACATATACATTATAACTAAATTATGCATCAATTTGTCATCTTGTTTTTGTAAATCCAATATGTCTAAATTTTGATAAACTCTTTTTTGAAGTGTCTTTTTGTACACCATATCCGCTCAACTTCAGAAGTTTGTGATTTTCATGCAATGTATTATGATCCAACATTATCATATTCTACTTAGTACTTGTCACATAGGGAAGAATTTAAATATTTGTTTTTATATTATCCATATTTTTTTAAAGCATATAATAATTATAATATTTGTTTTGTATTTAGATTTTAATATTAAATATAGATATAGCATAAAAAATTATATTATTTGTCTAATATAGCAAATCATACACGTGTGACCAAAACTAACGATTCCAAAAGGTGCATGCAATTTCAAGGAGGGAATTAAATGTGGATTTGAACAAGAGAGATCCACTTTTTCCAAGGTTAGTTGGTGAATTATAAAAATCTCTGTGTTGAGGCTCAAGTTCAAGTTCTACGTGGTGCTCCATGTTCGTGAATCGTGATTCAAACTCTGCCTCCCCACGCAAATTATACTTTCTTAGGCCACCAAAGAATTGTTGAACTAAAATAGTGACTTGAAGTCACGGTTTAGCATGGGTGTCTCGAAATTGATGTTCTTGTATTGGCTGCATCTTTTTGTGTCCATATGAGTACCATGACCCTGACTTAGTTACAAGTGGAGTGGGCCTTGGGGATTTACGGTCTCCAATTATATTATATGCCCATTATTATTAGTTGGGCTTTCCTGTTGGCTCACAAGTCCTTGTCCTGAGGTATAAGCCCATTAGTTTTGTAGTCTTGCAAATAATGCACCCGACCCAAAAAGATTGATCGTGTTGGTGAGAGTGTAGTTCTGGAGGGATCTCTCTTTGAGAAGTAATACAAAATACAAATCAAAGAAGTTCTCGCTCTCTCATCTTCTTCGTTTCTGAAACTCTCTCTTAGAGATAGAAAAACCTAAACACAGAGAGAGAGAGAGAGAGAGAGAGAGAGAGAAAGGAGGGTAGCATAAATAAAAAAATAATGTCGCTAATAGGGCTGAATCCAAACGCGGAGGTGCTGAACAAATCGGCAGCACTTCACATGAACATCAACGCCGCCAAAGGCTTGCAGGATGTCCTCAAGTCCAACCTCGGCCCCAAAGGCACCATCAAAATGTATATATACACATCTCTCTCCCTCTCTCTCTGTCTCTCTGTCTCTCTCTCTGATTCTCTCTGATTTTGTTGCAGGCTTGTTGGAGGAGCCGGTGATATCAAGCTTACTAAAGATGGCAACACTCTTTTGAAAGAAATGGTGACTACTCTCTCTCTCGCTCTGTCTCGTAAACCCTGGATCTTTAAAAGTTTTTTTGTACAATACGCACAGCCTGTGTCACTCGCATTGCAATGCAGCATTTTTTTTTTTTTTTCCTTTTTCTTTTAATATTTTAGTATTAATTAAGGTCTATGAAATTGAACTGTTTAGGGTTTCTGAAAAAAATGAAAATTGTATTTAGTGTTAAGTGTTAAACAACTACTTCATTGGATGGAAAATTATGAAATAAGTCAGTGAGTAAGGCTTTGTTTGATGGTTTTAAAAAGTTTATATTTTATTTTATTTTCAAAATATAGGCTCAGCTTGATTGTTCTTGGTAGTGTTTTTACTATGTCATGTTTTTTTTTATGTATTTTTTGATGGTTGGATCTCTACTATTGTCACAATGAGTTTTGTTGTGTCATCCAAGGAAATGGACTGATTTGTTTGTGGTTATTATATTTACTATAGCAGCTTGAGTTTTCAAGTGCACGCGTGTATGTTGCCAGTGTTGGCTTTCAGCTGGTGTATATATATATATATATATATATATCTGTGTGTTCCTTCTCCCATAATAGTGGGATGGAGGGTGAATTGGGTACATGTAACTTACTGATAAAAAAAATAGGGATATGATAGAGAGAATGATGTTAGATCAGATAGAATGGCAGAAAACAATTTATGTGGCTGACTTAGATTGATTGATGAAGATCCATAGAGTCCACCCCAATTTGACTTAGTTGAGTTGATTTGGGTCAAGTCAAGGACAATAAAGTGAATAAACTATTGTAGACAAAGAAATATCTTAATGACTTTTGAGTGATTATAATTTGTTACTTCCTTATGAGCATTCAGATGCTAGCTAATGGGTGTATTTTTCTTAATAGTGTTTGATTACTTGATATTTCATTAATGGTTGCAGCAAATACAAAACCCTACTGCAATCATGATTGCAAGGACAGCTGTTGCCCAAGATGACATCAGTGGTGATGGCACGACTTCCACTGTGATCTTTATTGGGGAGCTTATGAAACAATCAGAACGATGCATTGATGAAGGTCAGTGGTGAATGAATTGATACTGACTGTGTTAAAATGTGGGATTCTACTGGACCTTTTAACTCTTGAACTTGTGCTAAAATCATCTTTAATTACATTCAGTAAATGTAATCAGGAGTTTACTAGCTCAAGTATCTCTTTATGTCTACATTGCCTCCTAGCTTAACTGGAAATGAATTTGTGTTGCCAGGTTTTCCCAAAGACTCCCCCTCCCCCAAGCCCTTTTTTTTTTCTTAAAGAGAGGAGTTAGTTTTCTGAAAGGAGAAACGTGTTTGGTGGTTGAGACTTATGGATCATTGTAATCTTAGAACTTAGCCATGTTGTTCATCAAGCATATTCTCTGCATACTTGGTGCAGTCCTTTTAGTTCTATAAAATTTATTACTTATTATTGCGTATCAAAAAAAATATATTTATACTCATGAGACTTATGCTTGTTCCAGGAATGCATCCCCGTGTCTTGGTTGATGGTTTTGAGATTGCAAAAAGATCAACTCTCCAATTTCTTGAGAAGTTTAAAACCCCTGTTGTTATGGGTAATGAGCCTGACAAAGAGATTCTGAAAATGGTAGCAAGGACAACACTCAGAACAAAAGTAACCCGTAATCTCTCTTTTAAATTTTCCATTAGAAGCATGAACTGGAATAATTTACCGATGGTCTTTAGATCAATGGCACCTCCTACCCATATAATTTAGTTGGAGGATAAGGTCATGGTTTTTGGATCATGAGTCCTGTTTTTGGTAAATTACTTAATGGGTTAATGAGTTGTATTAACCTATCCCCAAAAAAATTCTATGATTTGACTCTGACATTTTGTTCTGTTTGCAGTTGTATGAAGCACTTGCAGATCAATTAACAGATATAGTTGTTAATGCGGTGCGTTTTGTGCTGTGAAATTTATTTATGAATACATGAGTTTTCATAAAGCTATTCAAGCTCCTCCTTTTAATTTAGTTTAGTGTCTTATGCAGTTAACATTTTGTGGTAGACCTTTACATATTGGTGTTCGTAAACTGTGGTTTTTGTACGACAGGTGTTAAGCATTTGCAAGCCTGAGGAAGGCATTGATTTGTTTATGGTAGAGATAATGCACATGCGGCATAAATTTGATGTAGACACACGCTTGGTATGTTCTATCTTTTATAACGTTGGCTTGGGACCTTTTCTTTTTTCATGAATATAATATAAATTAGTTCTATGGAAAAAAACTGGGTTCTCAAGTTCTGAATTTTTGTATTTTATCAACTCTAATACATATGCAAGATCTATTGCTTGGTAGCCTTCCTTGTGCATTTGTTTTCAACATCAATTGGAGATAACCTGTGGCTTTCAAACTTTTTTTTTTTTGGGGGGGGGGGGGGGGTGTGGTTGTGTGGAGCTTTCCTGTCATTTACTTTTTATTTTGTGCATAATGCATTTATATATGGGGTGCCTCCTGTGTGATGACATTCATGGTTTAATGGAAACAAGGCTTTTTGCCATAGAATTGTTTAGTTTTGATGGGCAAGAATTTATGAAATTTTATTAATACAGATAAAAGCTCAAGAAAGTATTTTATTTGTATATATGTATTTTGGTGGTCGAATTCATTGCCAGTGATTAAATAATTCATATTCTATCTTTTCATGCTTCCAGTTGCTAGGAAGAAACTTTGCAGACATGATAATGTTTCCATTTCACTTCTACCATTAAGTTCTGAATGGTTTCTTTGTATGGTGTAAGCTTAATGGTAGACTGACTTATATTTGAGTTAACTTTAATTGTCCCACAATTTCTCATTTAACATATGTTTATTTCTAGGTTGAGGGCCTTGTCCTTGATCATGGCTCTAGACATCCTGATATGAAGCGACGGGCTGAGAATTGTTACATCTTGACATGCAACGTCTCTTTGGAGTATGAGAAAAGGTAAATATTGAGAAGTATAGATAACAAAGAAAGGAAAGCAGATAACATATGTTGAGGTTTTGAAGGATTTTATTTTTATTATTTCAAAATTTTTATTTGTTTAGTTGATTTGTTTTAATGATTTATATACATCATATGTATGTAAAAATGTATTTTATGACTTTATGTACTACCTTTGTCTCAATTTGTTAGTCATCTATTCCATTGGGGGAAAATGTCAATAAATAAATTTCCTAACTTACCATTTATTTAAGAAATCAATAGCCCTCTTTCACTAGAGTTTAAATTAAGAAGGGTGGTTATTGGAACTTGTACCAGTTTATTGAAAAAATAGTTCAATAAATGATATTCCCATAAAAAGTTGGATTTTCTAAGTAGGACCAACAATATGGGACAAAAGGGACTATATAAAGGTATGCATGCATTTTGTTTACTATGTGTGTTTGTGTAATACTTAGTTACCCTTTGTTTTTATTTTTCAATGAATAAATTTCCTATTACCATTTATTTAAGAATCCAATAGCCCTCTTTCATTATAGTTTAAACTAAGGAGGGTAGTTCTTGGAACTTGTACCAGTTTAATCAAAAGACAGTTCAATAAATTATTTCCCTTAAAAAGTTGGATTTTCTAAATAGGACCAGCAATATGGGACGAAAGGGACTATATAAAAGTTTGCGTGCATTTTGTTTACTATGTGTGTGTGTGTAATACTTAGTTACCCTTTGTATTTATATATATATATTGGTTATGAGCAAACATGAGTTGCATTATGGTTGATAATATGGGAGTTAATATATGAACTCTTGACTTCTTCTACCATTTTCTGAGCTACGAGCACTGGGTGTAAAGTAATGAGCAGTGTCATTTGTCTTATGATTACCAAATTTTCTGTATATGTTGTTTGTGATGTTGTCTCACCTTGTCAATTGAGTTTTTTCTTTTGTTACTGTACTTTTTTACCGTACCTCTATTATTCAGTGCATAAAAACCACTATTTATCCAGAAGATAAAAACCAGTTTTGATAATTTTTTTTTTAAAATTGAAATTTCAGCATATATTTTAAGTCAATTTCATTATGATTAGAAAGAGGTGTCTTGTTTATTATCTTTTTTCCTTGACAATAATAGGCAAAAATACAATTTACACTTGTTAACTTTGCCCAAATATCATTTTAGTCCTTTAAGTTTAAATCATTTGTCATTTTGTCCATAAAGGACTAAAATGATTTTTGGGTAAAGTCACCGGACTAAAATGACCAACTTTAATTTTAAAGAACTAAAATGATTTTTGGGCAAAGTTAGCTGGTGTCAATTGCATTTTTGCCAAAATAATACAAATGTATAGCCACATATATATATATATATATACATACATACACACACAAACACATATATCTTTTAATGCATTAGATCCAAAGTTAGCATTGTGTGATTTTATCAATATTGTTTGAGAACATAGTTTAATTAATACTTTTCCTCTCAGTGAAGTAAATGCAGGCTTTTTCTACTCAAATGCAGAGCAGAGAGAGGCAATGGTTGCAGCTGAAAGGCGTCAGGTGGACGAAAGAGTTAATAAAATCATTGAACTGAAAAATAAGGTAGCTACTTCAAGTTGTGTCCTTGTTTACAATGTAAGCACATTAGTGTAGACATGCAGAATTTGTGGCTTATGATATATTGCTATTTCTTATGGTTGCATGCAGGTTTGTTCTGGTAATGACAATAACTTTGTTGTCATTAATCAAAAGGGAATTGATCCCCCATCACTGGACCTTCTTGCAAGGGCAGGGGTAAGCTGTGCACCATTGTCATCTTGTTTCTCACATTGATTTATAAACATTGTGTTTGTTTTATATTTTTGGTGTGTTCTGAATGCTCTCTATTTGTGTTTAAATGGATCCCATTCTAGCAGTAACTTTGACCACTTTGTTGTCAAATTTAATCCTCAATCAATTAGTGAACAAAACATGGGGCAGAACTAATACTTGATACCATACTACTTCCTTTGAGATGCTAAATTCACATGTTGCAAATCGTTGTTATTAAGTCATTCTGGTCACTTTTTTGATGATTCCCGTTCAGTATATAATCATGCTGTAACTTCTGTTCCACATGCCTGGTACAATAATTGTTTATTAGTATGAGGATTACAAGAGCAGCTGTTTTGCCTCGTAAATTTCTTGTAAGCTGTTATCTAATTCACTGCTTTTCTAGATAATTGCCCTTCGGAGAGCAAAGAGGAGAAATATGGAACGACTGGTTTTAGCCTGTGGAGGAGAGGCTGTGAACTCTGTAGATGATTTAACTTGTGATTCCCTTGGTTGGGCTGGACTAGTCTATGAGCATATCCTTGGGGAAGAGAAGTATACCTTCGTTGAAAATGTGAAGAACCCTTATTCTTGTACAATCTTAATCAAAGGTGCTTGACATTTTTTCAGCTTCATGTTACTGGTAAAAAGTAAACATTATTGCAAAAACATTTTTTGGCAATGCTTCATGGTATGTTTTAACTATTACCAAGGGTAAATTCAGCTGTGATTTAATCCTAATTGCCATCAATGATGTTGTAGGGCCTAATGACCATACTATTGCCCAGATAAAAGATGCTGTTCGTGATGGTTTGAGGGCAGTCAAAAATACTATTGAAGATGAATCTGTTGTCTTAGTGAGTTTCCTCTATAGAAGTTTCTCGGAATTTGCATGAAGATTTTGAACTCTGTCATGCCAATTGAATAAATAATTGCTATGTGAATTTCCTTGGTAATGTTTATCTTAATATCCTTGGTACAAGTAACTCTTGCATGTGAATTAACCAAAACCAAAATGGTAGCATCCTTCTTGATACAGTTTGCGATGGTCTGATCCCTCTTCAAGTAAATGTTGAACATGGTAAAAAATATGCATGCTGGTATAGTTTGCGAACTTTTTACATAACAAATGTGATAGGTGAGAAAAGTTTGAAAACTGACAGATTAGTCTTCCATCATATGGACCCCATTGGTATGATTGATGCTAGATTAGTCTGAGCTAATTCTTCTTCCTGTCTTAACATAATCAAACCTTAAGTTGTTTAGAATAGCATTTTCTACGAAGCTTCTACTGTGAATTTTATTAGAATGATGGCAACAAGGGGACTGATTTGTCTTGTTTAGATGGGGAAACATACAATGGGATTATAGGATTTTTTTTTTATTTTTTTTACGTGCCTAACATTTGATTAAACACCTGGTGGAAGGAATTTTTTCAGTTGTTCAGAGGCATTTATCTGCCATTTGAATTTGTACTACAATTTTTTGCTAGGAATATGAGAAGGTCAGGTTACAACAAGATTGAGTCTTTCTTGGTTAGACATGCTTAGTAGGAGATTGTTCCTTTGTGTTCTGCCACCCTGCACTGGATACTGTATTGTTGTTTCGGATTCCCATCCTAGAGATAGGAATAAAGAAATACAGACATCAGGAAAAAGAAACAGGACATGTTAGAAACTAATACAATGGCTGAATTTTTTATTTTATTTTTATTTTTTGCTGAGTATTACAAAGGCTGAATTAGTTGCCCATTTAGCTCTTGTATGTACTCTTTAACATAAATTATTGTTTTGAATTTTGTATGTGGTTGGCTTATCAAGACTCAGCTTTAGACCACACTCACATCAGTGCTAGTAGAATAATGGCTTGCTTTACTGGTATATATTTTAGATGATGAAGTATGTTTTTGTCTTTTGTTCAGGGTGCTGGAGCTTTTGAAGTTGCTGCCAGACAACATCTAATTAACGAAGTAAAGAAGACTGTTCAAGGGGTAAAAAATGTCTTCCAAAATTTTTGCTGCACATAATTTTTTTTAAAGCATTAGTTCTCTCTCTAATAATTTCTGGTGTTTACAAACTTGGATCAGCGTGCTCAACTTGGTGTTGAAGCTTTTGCCAATGCTCTTCTTGTGGTGCCCAAAACACTTGCTGAAAACTCTGGGCTGGACACTCAAGATGCGATCATTGCTCTTACGGTATACTTTCTTTAAAACTTATAACCATTTATTTTTTCTATTCTTCCCCTTACTAAAAAGGGGCAAAATGAGAAGAATAAACATGTTTGAGCTTTGTCATGCTAACTGGATGTTCAGGGAGAGCACGATCAAGGGAATATCGTGGGATTAAACCAGCACACAGGAGAGCCTATTGACCCCCAGATGGAGGGAATTTTTGATAACTACTCCGTGAAGCGCCAGATCATAAACTCGGGGTAAGTGGGAACTTAGTATTTGAATTTTAATACTTTTTTCCTCGTCTTTTTAGTTTTATATTATTTAGTCTGCTTTTGGTACCAAAGGTCTGTTTGGGAACAACTTATTGAGCTAAAATTGAAAACTTTTTGCTGTAAAAAAAAAAAAAAAACCTAGTTGAATAATACAATGGGACCTATGAATATTACCAAAAAAAAAAAAAAAAAGCTACAAAATCAAATAAGCTGAGAGTTTTCATCACTTCCCAAATGTGCCCTATTACCCAGTGAATGGTGGCATTCTCCAGTACCATCGTGATAGCACATGTTTCCAAGGAAACATATGGTGTCTTTCTTTCCCAAGTTTTCTTTAAATTTCAGTGTCAATTTTTAACTTTGCTTTTCTGTTTTCTGGTTTTACATAAATGAGCAAATGTGATGCGCTACTCTTGCAGGCCTGTAATTGCATCCCAGTTGCTATTGGTGGATGAAGTAATTCGTGCTGGGCGAAATATGCGGAAACCAAATTAGCTCGTTGTGATATGCTTGAGGACGCTTGTTTTTGTCATGTGGAGGTTTTCTTCAATGAGTGAGAAATCTTGAACTAACTTGATGTAAAAGGGCTCGTCTTTTGAGGATCATTATCAAGGGAATCTTCATTTGCACCTAATATTGAATTTTGTTCGGTGTGTATTGTGTTATAAATCTTTATTTAATCTAGTTTCACAGTTGTTAATGGGGTGCCTGTCACGAGGAATGTCTTGTGGGCATTTCCATCTTTAGAACCTTTCATCTAAACTGACACTTTGGAGGAAAAAAAATTAAGCTTTGTTTCACATTGCAGTAAAATATTTTCATGTGTATGGTGTGATATATAAAATTTTTCAAGCACAAACTACCAAAATTGGTGGCTTAGCTACCAACCCTACCACCTGATGGGGGAATCGTTGTGTGTTTTTGTAAAATGTTTTACTCGGTTTTTTAAAGGTAAAACATTTTACAAAAGATTTTACTGTCAACAAAAAAAATATTTTCAGATTTGACCAAATTTTTATTTCAAGTTTGACCAAAATTTTATTTTAGGTTTGGCCAAATTTTACAATAAAACAATAAACAAACATGGTAAAATGTTGAAAATATTTTTGTAAATCATTTTACAGCGTAACAAATGGAGAACGATGTTCATGTTATGAATTTAGTCGTAACCCATAAAAAATGGTCTCAATTATTTATTCGTAACCTATGCCAAAGGGGGTGAGATTATTATAAAACTACTTGGATTATACCAATTTGATTTACATGAAGCAGTGAATTTTAGTTAGTTCAATTGATAAAATTTTTTATAGTTGAATAAGAGATTTAGGGTTCAATTCTCGCCTCGTGGTCTGATGATAAAGAACTATCATTAAAAGCGGACGTCATAAGTTAAAAGGTTCTTATAGTCTTTTTGCCTCTTTTGAATAAACTAATCTCATTTACTAAAAAACAACAAAGATTTGATAGTTGTTGATGCCCAGTTATTTTAGGTCTATCAGATCTATTTGTATCTCTTTTTATTTTTACATGGCCCAAGTCTGTGTTACTATAATAGGAAAATTGGAAAAGTGTGGCATGGAGGGCAAGGAGACCTATTTTTTTAGTAATGCAATAAACAACATTTTTTACAACTTCACACTTGTGAGTTAGCATATTTATTATTGATTTTCATATGGATCCACCATTGACACTACTTTATTATACACAACTAACCTCTAATAAGCACATGCATTGCACGTGCTCAGAGACTCTTTTATTCTTTTTTGATAAATGTTAGTAATTTGCATCTATTATAATTTGACAATATATATTTTTTGATTTTTCATACAAATAAAAAGGATAAATTTTAGAAATAAACAATAACTATAATTTGGTGTAGTGATATAGAGAAAAGTTTGGGTAGAAAAAATAAGATAAATGTGAAGGGAAAGAAGGCTAAATTTTAGGAGTTCTCTTAATTTTTATTTATTTATTTAAATTGGGGGTGTTTTACTTTTATTCGAATGACAAAGGAATTAAAAAGCTAAATTTTAGGGAATAAAAAGATGAACTTGAAGGGAAAAAAAAATCCTAAATTTTAAGAATTCTTTTTTTGAATTCAAAATGAAAATTTTTATTTGATATTTATGACCCTATTTCTAAAAGAATATACCCTTCATTAATGAGGGTATTTTTGAACCACATAAAAATCTAGTTCAAAGAGTGAAATCGTGTTATATATAATATAGATTAGCAACTTGCCATCACAGATGTCAAATATGTTGTCAATTTTGAAAATTATTCTAGAACCGCAAGCAATTCCACACCTATTTTCACAACTATCCTATGTGCTAGATTGTGATTAACTGTCTTTCATATAGACTTACTACTTTTTTTCCACCACTCACAGTCAGCCATATCATGTTATTGTGAAAATATGTGTGAAATTGATTGTCATCCTAGAATTTTTCCATTTTTGGTGTGCCTCAACACTTATTGTTATTTTCTACCTTATCCATGGGCCCAAAAAATTGATTTTGCCTAGTGTGCTAGGAGCACTTGCAAAATCCATAAACGTACGTGCTAGCGACATACATAATAAAGTTTGCATGTAACTATTTATGTATTTGTTCAAATCTTAAACTAATTAGCACTGCCCAATTAGGCGAGTTGATACCTCCCTAAGCCATAAATGCTTGGGGGAGCAGGGGGTACCTAATTAAAATGCAAAATGACGAGATTGAGATCCCTCAAATTTAGCAGGTTCTGTAGAGTCATTCCTTAGAAGGGCACAGCAAAGTTGGTTTAGTCAAACAGATTATCCAAAATTGGTACAAAACTAAATGTTTATACTATCCAAATGTGGATAAAGCTCAAAGTTGCCATTCTTCTAAGAATGAAGCAGCCAAAAGCTTTGTTTCATATGCAAAGACGGATATTAATTCTCTTGATATATTATAAAACTTTGTCTAAAATTTATTCACATAGTCTAAACCTCTAATATAAGAGGCAATTAAACTTCACAAGTGCTCGTGTGTGCGGTGGCAAAAATAGTTCACTCTCTCTCTCTCCTTCACCATCTCCTTTACTTTATACCATTGTGTATTAAGGCTAATATTTTTTTCCTTCTGTGAGTAAGTATCAGTAGAAGATTCTTCACAATGCACCACTAGCCTCTATTTTGTATTAGAGTATGTAGTGGGCTTAACTGCCTCTTAATTCGAACTCAATTTGATAGGTCCAAAGTCCCATTTAGCATGCCGCATCAAAAATTGACGCCGACAATATTTACGATTAGATAAATGGGACAGACAAGGAGCCGATAGTGTTTGGGTAGTAGTGGGTTTTTTCTCAATGGAATTTTGTGTGGTAATGATGAAAAAGCAAGATCCCTTGAGCCTCTCAAATTTGGAATGGTAGACATCTTTCAAAGAGCTTAAGTATGTATTTAAAGACAGAAAAATTCCTAATGTTCATTTCTGTTCCTAGAAATTATAGGACAAGGACGTTATTCATTAGGCTCCCTCATCCACTTCATGGCATCTACTTTGGGATGACTGTTCTTACCAATACACTAATTGGTTTTTGGTGTAAGCGGAATTTGAACCTCATATTTCTTATTTGACATCAAGAGATTTTATCAATTAAACTAACTGAAACCCACACAACCACGCTATTTTACCACTTGGTTCTTAAAAATTATATATTCAAGTTTAAAGTCTAAACCACCAGCCACTAGGCATGCTGTTCCATTAAGATGTAATCGTAAACAGGTATTGCCATTATTTGCCTAGGTTCTAATACAAGCAAACTAAATAATCAGTCATGTTAACACTACCACCCTGGCAATAATTTGTCTACTGCATTTTGGGTTAGTGATTGAAGAAGAAGAAAAAAAAAAATTGAATCATTTGATTAGTTTACACAAACATTTACGTGGTAGTACAATTTGTCTGTCATGATGGATCTGTGGTTTTTCTTTTGTAAGCAAGTTTTTTCTATTTAACGGAACTTTAGTTGGCATAGTCATGGAAGAAGCATTATGGCAAAAGGAAGGGGGGAGGGGGGGAACTCTGGTATTGAATGGCAGAAGGCTAAGGTATTGACTAGGTTTTCCAACCGCTCATAAAGTCTCTTCAGCAATAATTTTTTAGAATAAGATCCCTTCACATTAAATTAAAAAAAATATATATATATATATATATATATATATATAAAAGATAGAAATCCTATTCTAGTCTAATCTAAATGTATATATGTGTGAAGCTCCCTTTAAGAGACTTGAACTCCAGCCTTGCCCCCCTACTCCACAAGAACTTAACTTGTGAAGTGACCTTCACACCATGGGTGTGCTGTGATATTTATTTGATTTTGTGTGGTTTACATCAACTCCCTCCAATTTTTAACTAGATGTGAATAAAATTGGAGTTTAAAGGATCTCAATCAAAGGGGACAGGATTATTTCCCGCGAAGGGAAAGCTCCAAATTGACGCAGTTTTTCTCTTTACCAAGTCATACTAATTCGATAGTATTCCCTGAGGTTTGATCGTGGGGGCTAGTCACCTTTAAAATCTTACTGTAACAAAAAAAGGGGGTAAAAATTCATACTAATTCCACCAGAATTTATTATTTTTCCTTCCCAACAACAGAGTTACAGAAGAAAATTGTAAACGTGTGAAGACAAAACACAGTTGCAGCATAATATGCATCACCCCAATAGATAAAACTGTGACTGAATAATATGCATCACACTGATGGATTAGAACTCTTACCCCCCATGCATTAAATAACAAATTGAACATTGAATGCTACACCATAAATGGGCTTTTACAGAAAAGTATGAGACTATACTCCTGCAGGTGCTTTTCCATCTTGTTGAAGCATGTATTCTCTCTTCATTTCTTCCAAAACAGTATCATTGGTGCTGCGAAAGCCAAAAGAAATTGTAAGGAATTTGAATATTCATAGAAATATATTATAGGGTAATTAAATAAATCCTAACAATTATGTTTAATTTACCCTTTTTCTGATCATAATCCCACCCACCCACCCAAAAAAAGAAGAAAAAAAAGAAGTAAGAGCTCTAGTAAATTTACAATAAAGACATCAGGTTCTGAAGTTCTAAATTAGGTTTCCAAGTTGTCTATATAAATGCATATGGCAGACAGTAGCAAGTTTGAAGTAATTGGAAAGATGTGGAGGATACACATCATATTAATTATCATTTCAACAAATGGGGAAAACTGAATTTTAAAGACTAATTAAGAAAGACACCATCCTTGTATACACACATCAGATGACAACCGTGGGTCACACCAATGACCAATTCTATAATGATAAGAATAACAAAGCCATAATGTAATCTTGATATCTAGAAACACTGAAAATTTAATATGAGAAACCACCAAAGCTAAAAGTTATCACGGTAAAAATTAGGTAATTGCAACATGGTGATCGATGTCACACCCCAAAGATACATAATGCAGGTTGAACACAGAACAGGATCAAAGGCAACTTCAGCTGAGTCTAAGAAAGTCAACCAGAAATGCCATTATCCATTGTCACTTCAGGAATTTCTTTAGCAAATGCGTAAGAACCGCAATGCTCTTGTGATTGCTTCTTCTACAAGTTTGCAACAATAGTTAGCTGACCAACCAACCAAAGAAAATATCTTAGGCCAGTTGCCTTAAGAGGTGAAAGTGAAAGCATCAAACGTTTCATACCAACCCACTGCCCAGGAAACCCAACCATGGATGTCAAAGTGACACAGATTTGGTGCTCCAATAAATTGATAGAACCTTCCTTAGGTGGTGCCGTGCATGGCTACAAGAACTCACTGGAGATGACTATTAAAATACTCCACTAATAGTATTGGCACAATGCCAAACAACTGTCACTTTCTACTTCTTCTTATGATTTCCAAGTATTCTAACCAAGTTCAACAGCTACCAGATGACACACATGAGGAATTATCTGAGGATAACTTGAGGAAGAGAAGCATTGTTTTGGTGAGTTGGTGTTGTATGCGCAAGAGGGATGGGGAAATAGTTGATCATTTGCTTATACATTGTCCTTTGGCCTGAAAGTAGTGGGATATGGTGTTTGCCCTTTTTGGGGCTCACTGGGTGGGGGTGATGCCTCAAGGGGTTATAGACTTAATAGCTTGTTGACAAGGCCATTTTAGGCGACATTAGAAGGGCGATATCTGGAAGGCCGTCCTTCATTGCTTGGTGTGGTGCCTTTGGCAGGAAGGAAATGCTAGGAACTTCAAGGGGTGTGAAAGGACAGCTTTAGACCTGAAATTGCAGGTTCTTATATCCCTATTTGAATGGATGACTGCATCAGGAAGTTTTTCCTTCTCAAACTTACTATATTTTATTGATCTTTGTAACTTTGGATCTTAAGGGGAGTTGTACACCTAGTATACACCCTGTGTACTTGATGCATTTATTCAGTTAATAAAACTTATTACTTTAAAAAAAATAAAATAAAATAAAATGACATACATAAGATAAGGCGTTACAGCACTATGTCCAAGTAGAAAGAAAAACACCTCAAATCTTGGTGAAGTGGTTAAACTTTTGAGGAGCTTCCATGCTCTAGACCATGCAGTACAATGAGTAGTGAACAGTTGCAGTAAGCTAGAAACAGATTAATGGATATGAAGTGAATATGGTTTCAGTGGTTTAAATTCATTTTTGGTATTGCCATATTAATTGCTTATAGATGCTTCTCCAAAAGAAGATGAATTTACAGTTTAGAATAAAAATCTATTCTCAACATAATATTTCAAAAGCTAAAGAAAAACCTTAAAGACTTGGACAATATATGCTCATAGGATCAGCTGGATCCACTTATGGAAGATGGCAATAACAACTTTATTAGTTGTGCTATGTTCTATAACACAATCTCCAAAGACTATCAGGTGAAAGTTATGCTACTTGTGAACCCATCAAAATCCGAGTCATTCTTTCCACAATATCACTACTGCTTAATGACGCTAAAACATGAGTTTCTTGCAGGCCTATAACTGGGTCCTCAAGCATCCTAAATTTATAAAGTGAATTAATGTGGAAAGGCATTTATGTACGCTGTACACATAAATATTTTTCAATTGTTGGTTTTCATTTTCATTTTACCAAAGAATATACATCATTCCATAGCCAACACCTCTCAGAACAGCAAAACAGAAATTAAATTGGATTATATGCAGTATCAAAAGAATTGGACTATATGCATACCGCAAACACACACACACACACACACACTCTCCAATATCGCTAGCATACAAAAAATGCAGAAACAATGAAACGAAATATCAATACAAAAAGTTGCTTGTCAGAAAAAAAAATCACACTTACTATTGATGGAGGCAAACATTCAACTCTTTAGCATGTTTCCGACACGCCCAAACAACCGATAAGGTTCTTCCCAACGCACATTGAGCATACTTTGAAGTGTATTGATCACACTCCTTAAGTGCCTTCTGCTTCATTTTGCTTCTTAAAGCTACATTTGTATAACACACGTTAGCTCATTTAGGCATACCTCACATATTTACAAATTCCAAAATCAAAATTTAAACATATATAAAAGAAGAAAGACAAAAATACAGTATTATATAGTAATAGTATCAAACAAAATTTACAAGCAAAAATTAAAATTTTCTTTTAGAGAACAGAAAATTACACACTCAAATTTAACCTCAACTGATTTAATTCTTTCTTGGAAGAGTTAATATTTAAAATAAATAAATGAAAGTAAATTTTAGTGAATATTCACGAAAATTAGAAAATGAAACTCTATGATTGTTTG